>REGM01000249.1:145645-169567 GCA_004194415.1 Aurelia aurita | reverse complement strand
TTTCATCTTATTCGGTGCATCAAACTACGTATCTGTACAGAATTTCAGAACTGTGTCATTATTTGCAGTAGAGTTATGATAGGTACACTTTAAAGGTATTGGGTCCTAGTACCCCAGTCTAAAAATAGCATTTGGGGGCAGATTTTTGAAGGGGTCTGTTTTTCACTTTATTCAGCGTATCAAACTACGTATGTGTACCAAATTCCCGAACTGTATCATTATTTGCAGTAGAGTTATGATAGTTACCCCTTAAAGGGACTGGGTCAAAGTACCCTAGTCTAAAAATAGCATTTGGGGCAGATTTTTCAAGGGGTCTGTTTTTCATCTTATTCGGTGCATCAAACTACGTATCTGTACAGAATTTCAGAACTGTGTCATTATTTGCAGTAGAGTTATGATAGGTACACTTTAAAGGTATTGGGTCCTAGTACCCCAGTCTAAAAATAGCATTTGGGGGCAGATTTTTGAAGGGGTCTGTTTTTCACTTTATTCAGCGTATCAAACTACGTATGTGTACCAAATTCCCGAACTGTATCATTATTTGCAGTAGAGTTATGATAGTTACCCCTTAAAGGGACTGGGTCAAAGTACCCTAGTCTAAAAATAGCATTTGGGGCAGATTTTTCAAGGGGTCTGTTTTTCATCTTATTCCGTGCATCAAACTACGTATCTGTACAGAATTTCAGAACTGTGTCATTATTTGCAGTAGAGTTATGATAGGCACACTTTAAAGGTATTGGGTCCTAGCACCCCAGTCTAAAAATAGCATTTGGGGGCAGATTTTTGAAGGGGTCTGTTTTTCAATTTATTCAGCGGATCAAACTACGTATGTGTACCAAATTCCAGAACTGTATAATTATTTGCAGTAGAGTTATGATAGATGCCCTTTAAAGGGATGGGTCCTAGTACCCAGTCTAAAAATAGCATTTGGGGGCAGATTTTTGAAGGGGTTTGTTTTTCACCTTATTCAGCGCATCAAACTACGTATCTGTACTAAACTTCAGAAGTGTATCGTTATTTGCAGTAGAGTTATGATATATGATAGATACCCCTTAAAGGGACAGGGTCGAAGTACCCCAGTCTAAAAGTAGCATTTGGGGGCAGATTTGAGCTGGGGTCTGAATCTTATATTTTTCAGCGCATCAAACTGGGTAGGTTTACGAATTTTCATGCTGGTATCACAATTTGCATGATCAATGTTGTTAGAGACCCCACTATTATTTTTCCGAGGAGAATTGTTTTTAAAGTAACTGAACAGGGATATAGCGATCTAGTCTAAACATAGCACAAAAGAACGGCACGCTCCACTTATGTTCCTATTGTTTTCATCTATCGAAAACATCAAATACAATAGGTTCTATTTAGATGGACCCAGTCCCCCTAGCTAAGTTGCCTTTTAACTCCATTGATTTACTTTAACGCTCAGAAATTATATAAACATTGTTTACTGTTGTCCAGGATTGTTTGGCTACATGGCATTTGAAATTGACAGTTATGAGTCACAGTACCTGAATATCCATTCTTCTTAAATGAAATTGAATTTAATCTGGGATGCAAACTATGGGGTGGCTAGAGTGCAATTTAGCGGGCAGCATTCAAATGTTTTGTTGTTGTATGTCAGACGGTAGGGGTTAGGCCCTTTTTCTATTCATGTCCATAAAAAACAGTTAAACAAAACGATCTACATTATTATGTACCATCCGCAACGGGAGAGGAATCGGGGTCATCTTGCTCCCATTGCGTATGGTACTTACAATTCAGCAATAATATCAATGAATAGTACAACAAAAGACAATAACAATAAAGCAAAGGACAATTCAACAATAATAACAATGAACAATACACAAAAGATAACTAGATGATACTCAGTTAAGCTAAGTTTCTTGAAGGCAATCTGTGACGCATCTGATCGGTTGCAACAGTTAGCATTTGAAACAAATGAGGGCTGATCGTTATCACAGCCATTCAGTTCTCCTATTCTACCTATTCAATTATCACCCAATCCTCTGCGTGACAGTCTGCCTTTAGCTTAAAGTAATAAAACAGAACACAAATTTGAACTAACTTAAATGGGCGAAACAAAACTAAATTAAAATTGGTCGGGGGCTGCAGTTTCAATATGCATATCAATCTAGCCTCTTAGTCGATTCGATAAATGACTTCAAGGATAATTCTGTGGTCAACTACATTAAAGTGCGGGTTTCCATAAAGAAGCAGCTGACACAATGTTTTGGCATTAAGCTTTGTGATGTCTAATCCTGATTGATTGGACATACCAGGAAAAATCTATCGCATCCTTAGTCTCAAAATTGTTGTGTAATAAATAGCATCATCAGTCATGTGAGCTAGGGGCTACACCTGGGCGCGTCCATTGTCCCCCATGGCAGTCTTAGAATCATTTCATGGTCAATATGGCTTATCAAGAATATAATATTTGGTTAGGCAATTTGCTAGATGGCTGCAGTTGCTTCCCTGCCATCCTTAAATCAGTTCTAGAATTAAGAGGAACTTGTTGCCATTTAGCATCAAAGATTACTTTGGTTCTTCTTTCAAGTGCCCTGATCATGTAACGCATGTAACCAATGAAACGACAATGTCCATTTGTCAATAAATTGAGAAAACGAACAGAAATGAAGTGCTCTAATGCGTTTAGTACAGGAAAAAAATTTCCACTGACATGGCTTAATTTTTGAAGGCTTATTTTATTTCCATAGTAGCATTATTGCATGTCGAATGTTATCACTTGGCTTTGAGATTCAACTAACCTCTTATTCCCTTAGCTGAATCAACAAAGCAACAAAGGAAGCGTTTTCCACATCAACCTTTCGTGGCTGACGCCAAAATATTGATGGTAAATTTGATAAGGCCAGTCATCTTATTGGTATCCATGTTTATAACATTGGGGGATATACAAGATAGGACCCATAAAACGTGGCCAACGATAAAAAACATACCCTTGAAATGGGAAAATCGTGGGCAAAGCTAATTTCAATAGATTTTTGCAAGTCAATCAACATGATTTGCACGGTAACTCTCTAGAGTATCTTCAAGACTTGTGATCTTGAGAAAAAATACACTTGGAAACGGATCTCGGCTGCTTCTATCGCATGTGAAATCTGAGTCTGGACATTTTTTTGCTTTTCAAGGAGTATTGATTTACAGAAGTTAACCAAGTGACATAAAAATGAAATTTATTTAGAGGAAAATAAACTTTTCAACCCGTGGCTGTAACTAAGGGCCTGTTTATATGAGAAAAACCATCTCTGGAGAGATTACACCCTCCCATAGAATCCTTTGTAATTTTCATGTCGCGTTTATATGAAGAACGCAATACCACCGGTATAGTGAGATCTCACCTCACCAGAGGTTAAATCTCACATAGTAGGTGAGGTGAAATTTTTCCATAGAAACGAAGCACCACTGGTACGGTGGTGAGGTGAATTGGTTAATTCGTATTCTTATTGGTTAATTCGTTCTGATTTCACGGAAGAGAGACTTTACTCCATCTCGCCTCTCAGCCCTGAGGCGGACAGGCTAAGTGAAAATCCATTATAAACAGTGGCTGAAATTTACCTCGCCTGTCAGCCCCGTGTGTGACAGGTGAGGTGTTTGTCCTCGTATAAACAGGCCCTAAGGTTCACAATTTTTACTACGTTCATCATGTTTCTTTACATATTCAAAGACAATATCATGTTTCTTTACGTTCATCATGTTTCTTTACACTTTACTGGTACAATTTTGGAACTTTAATAAAAGGGTAATGGATGAGCCTCCCATTTACACTGTTCTTGCTAATGAGTAACACTTTGTTCCTCCTATCTTGAACTGTAACAACTTTTGTCGCGGGTCAAAACTGTACCGGTACAATGTAAACGTGGTGTAGGTTTAAGGTAACTTTGCTTTCTGCTCTAATCAGCAGCGAGTTGCCATTTTGCAAAACCAGCCTCCTCAGAAACGAGTTAATTTCTCAAATACTATTTGGTATATCGAGAAGCGATAAAAAGGACGTTGTTTCGCATAGCCTTGGCAATCGAAGGATACATAAATTGCAATGTTTCCTTCAACGTTGTCTTTAAAATGTCTTTCTCGACATTTTCCCTTGATTTCAGAAAACTGGATCTATCTTTAGCTAGGTTGCTCATCTATAACTTTGCCAAGTCTGATTGAAAAAGCTTGGCTAGATTTGCTGAAATCGAATTTTATATTTCTGTTTACTTTTCAACTTTGATAGGGAAACCCATAATCAACAGATTAGCACATACAAAAGAAATTCAGAGCTTTTGCAAACAAGTTTAGTTTTAGACTGGCGAGTTCAATAACGCGGAACGGCTGAATGCTGAATTGTTTCACACACGCTTGCGAGCGCTTCACCAATTCTTTCGCATTTGCCTACCGATAATCGAATGACCAGTCTTCCTAGCGTTTGTTTAAGCTATCAAAAGTTTGTGGGAGGCTATCAAAATTAGTAATTTTATTACGGAAAATTTAACCAAGCTTTTGCCTTCAAATTTGGCATTTGTTTCCGTGTCAGTGGCAACAAAGTTTGATTAAAATCTTTAGATTAGCGGAGTGGATAATGACGTTCTTCTGAAACCTATAAAATATTTCAAAATGAGCTTGCTCCAAACCTAGCAAACGAACGATTTCACCAAGAATATGGTTAATACAATAATCTTTACAGAATTTGAATAGACCCATTGGCTCCCGAATAATTAAGAAATTTCTGGAGGGAACGATTTGTGAAAACCGGTTTTTCGTGGTCATTAGAGCAGAAAGTTGAGCTACCAGTAACCATTATACTAAAAAAATTATCCTTTATATATGTGGTTTATTATTTTCAACTTGTCGCACAAGATTGGGTATTGGGTATTGGGTATTGGGTATTGTGTATTGGGTATTGGGTATTGGGTATTGGGTATTGGGTATTGGGTATTGGGTATTGGGTATTGGGTATTGGGTATTGGGTATTGGGTATTGGGTATTGGGTATTGGGTATTGGGTATTGGGTATTGCATTGCACAATCTTAGGTATCAAGTGTCCTTTTCAAACTCCTTGCAGTTTCCTTGGAGAATTTCTACCCTTAGAGAATTTCTAGTTCACACTGCTCCGTTTTCAAAACTTATCCGTTTTGGTCTTGCGTTCACACTACTCCGCTCTGAAAAAGGAGCAGTTGGAAAATGCTAATGAAAATGGATAAATTTGAAAACGATGAGTTTCCAAAACGATCCATTTTCAATGTGAACGCCAAAAACGGAGACATTTGAAGACGCTTCGCCTTCCTTTGTAGGGTAGGGTGGGGGTAATGTGGGTCTAAATAGAGGAAAATCTCAAAATACATAGCTAGTAAAGCGACAGTAAAGTACAATCCTTTCACACTTTTCGTTTAATTGACATTCAATGCTTCTTGCTTCTTCCCAAAAAATCTCAGCTCTGATAGACGCAGTTACATATTTAACCCTATCCAGACTAGGGGGGGGGGGCACAAAGTGCCCCCCTAGAAAATTTTTCCACACAGCTCCTTGAGTTCTTCTACGGTAACCAAGTTTTTTTGTGACTTTTAGTTTCTATTTAGGATACATCCTTTCATGGCAATTTCAAAAATGTTGACACATGTTCAGGGGTCAACACATAATTTTAAATTCAGTGCTCGGCCAAGTAAACACCTTTTCAGCCATAACTTTTGAACCACTTGTTCGATAATAACGAAACAAGCATCGCTGATCTCCTCTTGAGAAGGGCTTTCAGTTGATATATAGTGTGTTGATTTTTGATGACGTCATCAATAATTTGTTGTTGCGCATGCGTACTTGCGCAAAGCCATGTTAAGCTTCATTTTTAGAAAAATTAACAATATCATAGGATGCAACAGGTCTTTTTATGTACATCTAGCATTTTTTGCGATTTTGTAGACCAATTTGTAACCGATTTTAGGCAAAAAGTTCTTTTTTTATGAAAAAAATAAATAAATGCTGACATCAGCAAAAATATTAATGATACGAAGCAAAAATTTTAAAATTAGAATATTAAGGATATAATCTTTGTATCTTTCAAATCTTATATCAATATATTTAATTGATTTTGAGATACAACACGTCGAAGTTCGGGTGGTTTTACCAATTTTTACACCTTATTTAGCAACATTTGCTGACGTCAGCACTTACCCACGTGCCATAAACAAAAACAAATCACGTCATCTTGTTTGCCATATCTTGTTTGTTACTTGTGCCAAGTTTCAAGTCTCTAGCACTTATAGTTTTGAGAATAAAGAGTCTGGATAGTCTGGACAGGGTTAAAAAAATGTATCTTTTCATGCAACTAAACTAGGCCCACTTTTCCGGAGGAGTAGGAAAAGTGGGTCTATTTTCAAAACTCGCATAATGAGGCATCATTAAAAGGTAAATGATCAAAAAATTAATGGAATCATGTTTCCCAATTACTTTCTGTTCGATAAAGTGCCAATCTTTGCCTTTTATCGCAAGCCATCCCGTTCCCGAGACGAAAATGAGACTGCAGTTCTTATGCGGTGATCCACCATCGTTTTGACTTGGAAGGCCGTTCTAGAATTTGATAGTAATGATCAAATAAAACCTTTTGCAGATTTTGTGTACCCATTTACTGGTTACAAGACAGCAGTTGCAGTAAAAGCAAAGCCTTTTTCACATTTTAGACACACATAAACGTGGCAGGATGAATATAAGTGCGCAATTTTAAGCAATTCAAGGCTTCGTTGAATTTGAGTTATGGCTGAATTCTCAGTAGGCCCACATTACCCTACTTAGTAAAAAGATATACAGAAAAAGAATTAGCGCTTCAAATGACTTTGAAATAAACGTTATTTCATTTGTAAGAGACCAAATGTTCACCTCAAGTTCATTTAATGGACTAGAATAGCAAAATAGCAGTTGCAGGGGAAAGTTTTTTCGGCTTTGAAATTCTTTCAAAATAGGCCTTTGAGTAAAATTATTTTATGGATGGAAATACATCTAAGACGAATGTTTGGTATAAAGAGGCAGCTTATTATATGGACATTACGAGAAAAATAGCTAAGTTCTCTTCGATTTGACAAGGAAGGATATTCTTAGCAAAAAAGTTAATAAACCCACTTTACCCCCACCCTACCCTATAGGCTATTGATTACAATAGCCTACAAACTCGCGATTGGCGCCTTTTTGACCGCTACTAACAAAAGGTTTTGCTTTTAAAAGGGGATAAACAACATCGTTTTGCTGGAGCAGTGTGAACGTCTATCGTATTCATAGCGTATTTATTTGAAAACGGAGCAATGCAAAGTTTAATCTTTTCATTTGAATTACAAATTTGCAAAAAACTTGTTCTTGTCAGTTTCTTATTTATAAATAGACCTAGGCTTTGGTTATTTCTTTTTTCGGATTGACAGACCCCAAAAAGCAACATTTGTCGTTTATAGATTTATTGACAGACCCGAAATATTGACAAAGATTTCCGCACAATTGAAACCCAGGAGGTACTCTGGCTAGGTGTATTTTCTGCTGCCAGAATGCGGCTCATTTCTCTGAAAAATAAATTGAGTCATTATAAGCAGCCAGGACTTAATTGGACTCCAACAAGAAACATTTGTCCGACTTCAATTCAGCTTATGGATAAGCATCCTCGTGTTATATTCTCTATTTCCTTTTAGGGTTTTCTGTTTCCTGAAAGTGCTGGTTTGGCAATGGGCACAAAGACTGGTTTAAAATACGTCGTTCTAGAGACTCACCTTAATAATGAGTTTGAAAGAAGTGGTTAGTATCAGTATCAGTTGGATCCAAGTGTTAAAAGACTTTTTTGGGCACGAGTTTGCATGAGCCCATTGGTAGAAATTATCTACAAATATGTTTCTTAAGTTAGGTAGGTTGTTCAGGACAATCAAGAGCATAGTTTAGCATATATAGTTTTTTCTTGCGGTGTATAGGTTTGCATTTTACAATGGATTTTTGAAGACGCGAATTGTCTAAAAGCTTTTAAAAGGGGCAAAATATTTGAAAACACTCACTATTACCTTGAAACAGAAAAACAGGATCAAATAGGACTAAAAAAACTTTCCTTGCTTCTTTTTTAAAATATTCACCCTTGCTCCTTATAGATCTAATTGATACGTCTGGTCTACGCGTTTTCTATTCCAAGCCGAGAAAATATGAAGCAGCAATGATGACCATAGGCACAGTAGTAACAGATAACATGATTATACCACCAAATATGGACGAATGGACACTAAGAGGTACCTGCTCAAAAGCCTGCCTCGACGTAAGTGCATTGATTATTAAAATAGGAAGTATATTGAGGTACCGGGTTGGTAAAATAAATGTTTTCACTGGCATTGCAAAAATGTGAAATCGATTTCGAATAGTCATAACTCCGCAGCCTGAGTGAGGTTTTAACTTCATTTTTTTTCATATAATTTAGAATAAACAATTTTGCATTCAAATAAATACTTTCCCGACAATTGGTTTCTCTTTTCTTTGGCTAAAAATACCGTAGTAATGGGTGGCTGTATATAATATACTATGCAACCAAACAAGGTAAACAGCAATATTTTTCATAGGGAATTACGTTTTGATAACAAGAAAGCTGATAAAATCTAAATATTCTCTCCGATGGAATCAATGCAGGGGAAAAAAGAACTTTTATTTTCAAATTCTCTATCAGATCGAACAGCACGTTTTAAACCGTTTTTGAACAATTTGAGGAAACTGGTTTGTGGCTAATTTGTGATTTTTATGAGAATTAAAGTATCCAAAATTATGAAAAGGTAGGTAAAACTATGTTGAAGCCCCATTCAGACATACACAAGCTACAATTTGGAAGTCAGTTGCATAGTGTTATAGTATGATTGTTCAAACCGTTCGATTCGAACATTATTTAAAGCATCTTAAAGTAAGTAAAACAAACGACTGGGTGCTATATGAATAGAATATGAAACCAACTTTATAAGTAATCATGTAGGCTTGAATAAGTTATGTTCCAATAATAGATGATTACGCTGAAGATGGCGTCGAGGACCTTTTACCAAGATTCACTGCGTTCCAATTAAGTATCTTCAACGATTCTATAGGAATGCGATTCCAGAAGGCTATGCATCTTGGTAAAAAGTTCCTCGCTGTCATCTTTAGCGTAATCGTCTATTGATAATTCACATTTCAAATTTGTCAGATTCCACATTCGACATTCCGAATATAGCATTCTTTCTTTTTTATTTTATCTACCAAATTCCATATCCCATATTCCCTATTCCACATTCAATGCCACAATCCCTTAAACCATATTGAAACATACCTCTGCACGGTCTAACCAAAAAAATGTTCTCACTTCTTATAGGTCACGATAAATCGTACACAAGGCGGATTTCAAGGATTTATAATGCAACACATTTGTCAAATCGCTAAATAATTCTCGGCAGTTTTTTTGCTCCAAGTTTCAGTCTCCTACTTCTAGTTGTACAATTGAATTCTTTTAAATTGTTAGTCTTGAAACATTCTGAATTAATCGAAAAGCAACGATCAAATCTTTTATAGACTGAGCTGGGCAAGACAATATATAAAACTCTTGAAGATGATTTGGGAATTGATAAGTGGATTTGTTATAATCAGATGCATGAGATGTCACTCTATGCCTGTTAAAACTTAGCATTACTTTTACCAATCCAAAACCTTCGCTTCTATAATTTCAACAAAGTTTCATGTTGATAAAGAGTAGATCCTGGTTCGCACTAGATTGTTGAAGTCTCTGGAGTTGTTGTAAAAAATTATCATAAGGACCGAAAAGACCTGAAAACCCCGAAAAACCCAAATGACTGAATGTGAACGGCGGAAATAAACTCCTCAACGACCCTGACGACCCAACGACTGAGTTTTTGTCGTTCTCGTTCAATTTATCAGGGTCTTTTGGGTCGTTCATTCCCAACGAATCTTATATGAACCAGTCTTAACGAACCCAGCTATTCCAGCAACTTTCAACGACAGGATTTGAATTAGGCTTGCTAGTTTTCTTGTTGTATTTTCAAGTTCAGTGTTTATGAAATTTGATCAATGTTGTTCGACCGATTTTAGGTTTTATCAGTCTCCAAACAAATATTTCGAAGAAATCACAAGTAATTTGGGAAGCAGTCTGCCAAAAAATGGAGATAAAATTGCTGAGCATTATTTGGGATATGAGTATTGATTACATCATCAATCTTTGAAAGCTGCCTTGTTTAAAATTTATCACGACCTGCCAAAATGGGAACGTTTTTGCAGCACCCAATTCACTCACCCATTAATTCTCTATTTTTTTCGAAGACAATGCAGGAGAAAGGATCTTTATCTCACAACAGCATCAAAATCTTTGCATCATTTCTTCATGCTCATAATACTGCAATTTCACTTCGCACTACTGTAGTCAGAAATGGGGTAGAAATCGAGGAAGTCGAAAGAAATGAAAATTTCGACGGCCATTCTCAGGTAAAGTGTACTTTCCAGATTTAATCAAGTAAGTTCTAGTCAGTTCACGTTGAATTCGCACAACCAATTCCATTAACCCTACAGTGGTTGGGCTATCTGAACTACCCTATTTTGGTTTGGGGGGGGGGCAAAATAACCCCCCTACCTAACTCTTGACTGATAATAGGTAGAGCAACCAGATTTGGTCTGCTAATAGCCCCGGCATGTACTTTTTAAAATATAAAAAGTAACCTAAAATTTGCAACAGATATTGCTCACGTCAGCATTTTCCTTTGTGTGGTCCAGAAAAGCGGCAAATTCAGCCAAAATCAGGAAATATGAGATAAAATAAAATTTAGAGCACAATTTCCATCCAAGCATGAAAATTATGATAGAATACAGTAAAAACCCGCACATAAGAACCTATGTTTTTGAAATCAGCCTGTTTGGGTTCTTATTTGTGTGGGGGTATTGCAAAATCAGGGTGCAGGTTCTTAACATGGGGTACAGTATAGGTTCTTAGATATAAAAAAATAGATATCAAGAAGTGTAAATGTTGTGCTACATCTGTATAACTAATGCACAATATAACTACAGTATATGGAGCATTAAGACTCATTATCTATACCTGTGCGCAAATTGGAATATACTTTCATTACATTGATCAATTTCATGGCCGAATTTGCTGTTCTTTATTTTTTATGTAAACCGAAATCTTTTAATAAGAACCTGAACAGAAAATCAGGGTGAAAAGGTTCTTATATCTAGGGTTAGAAATTCCAAATTTCAGGCTGTAGGTTCTTAATAAATGAAGGTTCTTATGTGTGGGTTTTTACTGTACATCAAATAACACTATTCTGCAAAAGAAATTTGCAAAATACTGCGATTTTGCTACTTTTTCCGCGAGAATTGAGATTTGAGAATTTGCGATTTTGACAGGGTCAGTCCCGGAAAATTGCCTCCCTCCCCCTCATTCGTCAAAATATTTCAATTAAACTTTATGAGTACTTGCACAGTAGGTAGTTGCTAAAAGTCAAAGAGCTTCGTTGTTGTAATTTGTAACCTTGCGGAGTTATCAGAAAAAATCTACTAGAGGGGGGAAAATTTGCCCCCCAACCAAAATAGGGTTAATGTTTGTGATATAGCTTCTTGAAAAGTAATTACAACAAAACACATCTTTTTCTGATAGTTATATTTTAATGAAAATACTATAGTTTGTCTCAAATTACCTGTCTGGTGAAGATTCCCGCCAATGACAATAATTAAAGTGTTTTGCAAGAGTAATCCTCGCCTGACAACTAATTTGAGACGGATTTTGGTTCTCTTCTTTTGAGAATTGCTTTTGATGGCTTTTGCACAACTCGATATTTGCAAAATCCAGCAAAATACATCCCATTGTTGTTTGAATTGAAAAATAGAGTCATTTACTTAAAATTATTATAAAAGGACAACTTTTTCCTGTCTGATTCCAAAAGCATCAGCATTCTTCTTCTTAATACAAAACTAGTAAATGCGTTGTCCACTATTAAAGTTGTTATACCTGGTGTCCTAAAAAAGATTTCCCAATTTGAGCTGATATTAGAGTAAAAATGCGTGTTTATTCATAGAAATTTAAAAAGCACTCTATTGCAAATCTCCAAGTTAGATCTGAATATTTATTTCATTTCCGTATCGGCACGCAGTGATATTTGAACATGATATTTTGACAACATTTTCCTCAAAAAAAGAATACCTGAAAGGTACAAGAAAGAGTTAGAAAAGGTTTATTAATAATTTCGTTAACCCTATTACTACTGGGGGGGGGGGGGGCACAAAGTGCCCGCGACAAATATGATCCGATGTAGTGTTGTCCCTTCGAAAGATGAATAGCTGAGGTTTGATGACTTTTCCTAAAACTTAGTAGGCTAATTAAAAATTGAATTTTGTTTTCAAAATGGTAGACACTGATCACGTGGCCAACATCTTCTCGACACGTGGTCGGGAGGTAAATTAAAGAAGTGAGTCTAGTTTTTGCCAAGATGATCAGAGATCATCAAGAATGCCACCATTCGATAGCTCTCGAAGAGAGCTTTCAGATGATTATAATTTTATTCATTTTGGATGATGTCAGCAATTTTAAATGTGATGACGTCATCAAAGTTTATGCAAAGGTAATATATAAACTTTTATTGTCAAATATGGTTCTTTCAATCATTTTAAATGATTTTAAGGTATTTCAGAGTATTTGAATCAGTAATTAGGGCTTTTAATGAAAGAAAGAAAAACTGGTGTAACAAAATAATGAATAAATTAAATAAATAATGAGTTTAAATAGATATTATATTGATGATTTTTACTTCTTGGTGATTTGTGATACATTCTAGAGCAATTATGGAAGGAATTATTAAATAAAACCTTAAATATTGCTAATTTTGCCAATTGTTTGGAAATATCGCATTTTTTAGCCATTATGACGTCATAGTGACGTCATGGATGTAATGAAGAATAAAAAAAGTGCCTTATTGTGTAGATTTTGTTACTGTGCACCATTGTACCAAGTCTCGCCCTCATATCTGCATTATTGACGACGTTATGAAGGGTGGGCCCCCCCGTTAATAGGGTTAAACCATGGACTCAAATTCCACAAAACTCGACCTTTTTAGCAAATTCAAACAGCAACAACTTTAAACTCCAAACAGTAACCCAAAAGATATTATTTTTTCTTTTACACATAAACAGCACGATTTTTCATGATGCTTTAAGAAAAACTATGCTTCTTAGGGCATTCCACTTTCCAAAATGTCGCGGTTGAATACCAACCTTTGAAATTGACAAGCTTTTGTATGATCTTCACACCTACGAGGTTGGTCTTGGGACATACCCTATCCCTGGATTGATCCTTTTCGAGGGTTTCTCAAGCTGAAGGTTTCGGAAAATCAATATTTTGGTAGTCTTTTATAGGCAAAAAAGTCTATCAGCCTTTAAACGAAGATTTTCGTTAATATCTCTCAAAACCAATAAAATGGTTGTTTTTCTATAGCTGTTTAAAAGAGGAAACTCTTCTGGGACGGCCGGTACTTGGTAATATTTTATTGGGTTACACACACCGTGTTGGTGGATGTACCTACGCAATGTTAAGAATATTTCATCGCAAGGTTTAGTCATCATGTATATGAATATGTGTTAAACACAAATAGTTAAATAAGGTTCTTCAATCTCACAGCAAATACATCGATTGAGCAAAGAAGTTGAGGTGAAAGCGGTAAGCTCAAACATACTTCTTAATCTGAATTGAATTCACACAGACAGCATTTTTGTTGATGCAGTTCACTTGTAGACAGCGATGCAAATTCATTTTTGGAAGAAGCAAGTCTGATGTCCCATTCTCACTGCTTCGTAGTCATAAAAAATTGAGTAAAACATATACGTTTTGGGCTTGCGTTCACATTGCTCCGATATGGACATGGAACTTTTCGAGTACGCTAACAAATACTGATACATTTGAATTTTGAATATGCCTCGAATTCCCTTCGTACAGGCTGTTGATTACAATGGCCTAAAAACAGACTCATTACATAAGTCCCTCTTGACTTCGCTTATGGTTGTTGTTGCTATTGTTGGTGTTGTTGTTGTTGTCACTTCTGTTGTAGCGATAAATCAATTCGGGGAGCGAAGACAACACACGTTTGGAATGAATCTACTACAAACTCGCCATTGGAGTCTCTTTGAGAGCTACTAATAAAATTCTTTGTTTGAAAGGGGGGTTAACACTGTTTTACTGGAGCAGTGGGTATGCCTATCGTCTTCATAGTGTATTTTTCTGAAAACGGAGCAGTGTGAACGTGGCCTCAGCAAGACAGTGATTTCGAGTGTTCTATGAAACGAATTAGGAAACTGCTTACAATTGTCTTTATGTCTCAAAAGACTTCTATTTAATTGACTGGTGAGTTTGTATGGCTTGCAAAGGATCATTTTCAAAATCAATGATACAATTTTTGCGCAATCGTCTGATAAAAATGCTTCTATTGTGAATGTGTCTATAGTCTATTCTTTAACTTCTTTTTGCAATCTAAAGAAAAAATTTTCAAACAACAATTTTGGAGATTTCTCAGGAAATCTAGAATGCTTTAGTGATGCTACAAATCAGAACACAAGAGTGAAATATTTTCTGTTAGAATAATGTAAATTCCAACCTGCCATGAAATAATCTGACAACTTTTATCAAAATATTCTCATTTATCTGGCTGTGAAGTTCTATTTTTCTACTACAACATATTCATTCTAATTGCGATGAATCGATCATCTAGCGGGTGAGTCAATAAAAACAATCCCCATTTGAAAGGCCACTGCTTCATGGATATCAAGGCAACAACATTGGCAAATATATTATTTAATGGCGGAGATGTTCAAATTTTGTCTGTCACGTTTATCTGTGTTGTATTGTTGCTGTGTTGCTATTTTTCTTTTGGTTTTGTTTTCGTTTTCATTTGTTTTTGTTTATGAAATTAACAGTTGAATTGTAAGTGTCATCCATGGTGGGGACCAGATGACTTTGTGTCTTTCCCCGCCATGAATGGCTCATGTAAATAGTACTTCTTTTATTTAGAATTAGGNCATTGGCAAATATATTATTTAATGGCGGAGATGTTCAAATTTTGTCTGTCACGTTTATCTGTGTTGTATTGTTGCTGTGTTGCTATTTTTCTTTTGGTTTTGTTTTCGTTTTCATTTGTTTTTGTTTATGAAATTAACAGTTGAATTGTAAGTGTCATCCATGGTGGGGACCAGATGACTTTGTGTCTTTCCCCGCCATGAATGGCTCATGTAAATAGTACTTCTTTTTATTTAGAATTAGGTTTTGTTGTTATAGAAAAAAAAAAAAAAAAAAGATGTTCAAATCGATTTTAAAATTTACCTTACTGAAATCGGCCAGTCCATTCTGGAACTATGAGGGATTTTCTCGAGAAAGCCCCTTTAGCTAACCTTCAAAACGGCATAAAATCATGACAAAATTTTCCTAATATTTCTTCCTTACTTCAATGACTTCAATACATTTTAGCACTTTTTATCCTCTTGAGAGGATGAAATCATCCGGAATAATGTTGTTATGCTCCCAGGGTGACACGTTCATCCTCCCAAATGGCAAAAGCATGTAAAAGCCATTGCTCTCAGGCAGAAATATTAGGAAAATTTGGTCGTGATTTTAGGCCTGTTTTCAAAGTTTCTTAAAGGAGCCTTCTCTAGAAAATCCCAGATAATTTCAGAACTGAGTGGCCGATTTCAGAAAGGTAAATTTTTGAATCAATTTGAACATGTCCTCCACTGAACAATATATTTGCCAAATGATATCCAGGGAGCTGTGGCCATTCAAACGTGGATTGTTTTTATTGACTCACCCGGTAATAGGGAGAGACTTGATGATTTTGCACATCTATGGTTGTATACCGGATCACCCAGAAAAAAGTTCCCACATTTGAACAATCATAGCACCAAGAGTACATAATGGATTGGAATGAATCAAACTCTGCTTGATAGTCGAGAAATTGAAGTATTCTTGCAATTTTTCGCGTTTTATGAGCATTGGAAATATAGTTAATTGGAAATTACAAAAATTTCTTGGTTGCAACATGCCTGAAAAAGGGCCAAAAACTTGATCAAATTATTAAGAAACTCCTCATGCAGAAAAAAAAGAAAGCTCAATTTTTAAGGGTGAGAGATATCATCTGCACATTTATTGCGATGGGAATGAAAATTTCAGTATTGTTTTGACAATCTATTTCCTAAACTCCTGAGGGAAGAAAAAAGTCCTTTCATGTTGTTTTGTGTGTGAGGCGATTATTTCTTTTGATTTGATGAAGTGTTTTAGGCCCATTTTCGATATTTTCGCAACCAAGAAGTTTTCGTAAAGTCGAATTTGCCTATATTTTCAGTGCTTATAAAGACGTGAGAAAATAAAAAAAAAACTTCGGTCTCTCAGCTTTTAAGAGACTTCAATTCATTCAGATACATCAAGTACTCTTGGTACCATACATTTTTGAAAGTGAACACTTTTTTGCTGGCTCACTCTGTGGATATTTAATGATATGATTTTATTTTGATACCAATGATACATGTTTTATTTTTGTGATTGTTGATGATTATTTCCTCCAGGGAGATGAGTTGTATAACTACTGCACATACAGTACAAGGAACAAAAAAGCAGTCACTCTTGTGAGTAATTTTAGTAGATGTGCAATTATTTGCACAGTGGTGCATTTAATGAGCTACATCCTCGAAGTATTAAATGCTGATGCTTCAGAAAATGTGCCAATTGGGAGGGAAAACATTAACATCTACCTTATGTGCCAAAAATAGATTCACATATTTGAAAATTTGTTATAATGAGAATACTTGATAAATTTGAACCAATCAAATTTAGTCGAAGGGCTGAACTGTTTTTGTTGTTGTGATTTTTCCCCCTATTTTCTGAGCATAAGCAAGATTGGTAAAATTGAATTTATGAAAATTGTTTTTCTTCAAAATGCCCGGAAAAGGGCCTAAATCACTCGATAAGATTATAAGAATCCCCTCCCTTATATCAATATACAAATACTTTTCATTATGCTCAAAGGTTTAAAATGATCTTTATTAAAACATTAGACCATACACTGGGTGACTATAGGAAATAATATGGATAAATTTGAATTTGATACCTGGTTTGAGTAAAATCGGACAAGTAACTGTGATGTTATGATATAAAAAGTCGAAATATGGGATTTCTTCGAAACCAGAGGCATTTCATTCTGTAAATCACCTTAAAATGTGAGTTTGAGTATCAATAACATTTTATGTTAATTATATTAACAATACAACAAAAAACGACTACAACATGTGGTCACTGGCAGCATAGGGCTCAAATCTTTAAAATGTTGGGCGTAAAATTTTATTACATTTTTCTTTGAATTAAATGCCTTGAAAGGAACTTAAGTTAGTTTACTGTAAATCAGCAGTGGACATTTTTTGATATCTTGATTATTTTCAAACTGGTGGCATTTATTACATTTGAGGCAATGACGTCATCAAATTTCTAAATCCTGAACCAGAAGAGCAACATATTTCTGCTTGCCACCATATTGTAGACCCTTGTAAACTCCGGTCTTCTTGTAGATTATATCATTTGTCCTCCATTTATTTATTATTTACGATGATTTTATTTTTTTTAAATTGTCCATGAATTTCTTCAACAAAAATAAAAACGCTGCCATTTTGAAAATAATGAAGATATCAAAAAATTTCCACAGCAGATTTACAGAAATATACCCTAAGTTCATTGCAAGCCATTCAATTCAGAATTGTACACACACCTTTTTAAAGATTTGAAAGATTTGAGCCATATGCTGCCACTGGCTAAAATAGATTTTCAATGAAGCTTGTGAAAATGGAGATTATCAGTAACTGTATATTTTCTTATGTTGATAAGGAGATTACTTGATAGATACATATTACATTGCCAGTTGCTCTTCTGTGGCATAGTGTTACCTCTAGCAACGTCAGATTTCTTACATTATTGCTCATTTCTAGCCTATATTCAAGTTTTAAATTCATGTAATGTTGAGGAAGAATCCACAACTGTGAGACATTCATTGCCTATTAAAAGTAACATGAAAGTAAGACTTTAACAACGTTATTTTCATTGTTTTTTAGGGAGGTTATGGAACAAACGAGGAGATGTGTAGCAACTTTCTGCTATATTACCCAAGAATTAACGTTACATATTGTGCAAGTGACGAGATAGTTACCCAACCTGCATTTACTGCCAAGTATGCAAGACCTATCTTTCCACCAGGGTTAGTGCTATTTCTGTTAACATAACGGATGTTCTAAAAAATTGTATCAGGATGGATGCCATTTGAAGGTGTTGTGGCGCAGTGGTGTAATCCTCTGACTTTGCAGCCAGAACAGTCAGGCGGGCAGAGGGTTCGATCAAAGGTAGAGCCCCATCATTTGAGCGTCATGACAAGGGGTCGCGGACTCGATTAGGCCTTCTCTACTTCTGCGATCCCAGCACTTGGTGCTAAAAACGCAACTTCACCAGGGGTGGCGCCAGAAATATTCCGACTGAAAGGCTAAAATGACTAAAATATGCAGTTTTCGTACGTCATGTTGCCAAATTCCCTCCAAAAGAACCAACAATTTCCTCCGTTAGGGGGCTAGATGCTCCCAACTAATGGATAAAGCCCCCTATTCCTTACATGGCACCACCCCTGATGCCATCCATTAATCAATCGTAATTCAATGAAAGACAAGTTTCCGACAAAAAAATCAACAACAACAACAGCTACAATAACAGTTCTAGGAAAAAACGCGTTACAATTTTGTATGGTATGTAAGATATAATTATTTAGCAACTAAAACTTTGCATCTCTTTGTTACAAAATCTAGCAAAATAAGAAATTGGTACATACAATGCACAGGTTATCCCAAAAATTGTACCCCGTTGATGCTGTTCCTGTGGAGGAGCATAACTACACAGTTACATAGAATAGGTTTCAGATCATATTTTGAGACCTTGTTTGAGTTAATCTGAAAAGTAATTTCTGATTCATAGGAGAAGAAAGTCAAAATAAGTTGTTACTTCACAAACACTACTTCATTTGTTCTCCAACAGGTCAAATCAAGTAATTATTGCAAGAAACAGTGCTAGCGTTGCATTAGAATTTTTTCTAGGTACATTTGAAAACGGGCCAAAAGTGCTTTTTATTGATAATACAACGCTATTAAGTCTTCTTCAAATCTGAAAGAAATTAAAATGCAACGCTGGAACTCTCTCTTTCAATATTTACTTGAATCTGACATCGTCGGAGAACAAAGGAAGTGCTGCCTTTCTTGTGCTATAAATCAGGAACAACTTGTCAGATTGACTAAAACAAGGTCTCATATTCTACGTTGAAGTTTATGCTATGCAACTGTGCAAAAACTAAACAATCGAAGTTACGGATATCCACAGTAGCCACACAAAGGGGACAGAATTTTTTCGGGATACTCTGTATCCTGTAGGTTCAATCCTTGAGGGTACTTGGATGTATCATTTCTTCCATGAATTATTTGAAATCCGACCTGTAACTCACATAAAAGTTAGACAAGTTGACCAAATTTTCCGACACATAGGCTTCTAGTTGGGAGCTGATCCAACCCTAGGTTTTAACCATTTTTATGTAAGAAGTAAAATGAGTACATGTGTGGTGTGGTGTGGTGTGGTGTGGTGTGGTGTGGTGTGGTGTGGTGTGGTGTGGTGTCACTCACCCAATCACTCAGTCTGTCATTCAGTCATGAACCAAGAACGGAAATTCCAAGCAATCGAAANGTGTGGTGTGGTGTGGTGTGGTGTGGTGTGGTGTGGTGTGGTGTGGTGTGGTGTGGTGTGGTGTGGTGTGGTGTGGTGTGGTGTGGTGTGGTGTGGTGTGGTGTGGTGTGGTGTGGTGTGGTGTGGTGTGGTGTGGTGTGGTGTGGTGTGGTGTGGTGTGGTGTGGTGTGGTGTGGTGTGGTGTGGTGTGGTGTGGTGTGGTGTGGTGTGGTGTGGTGTGGTGTGGTGTGGTGTGGTGTGGTGTGGTGTGGTGTGGTGTGGTGTGGTGTGGTGTGGTGTGGTGTGGTGTGGTGTGGTGTGGTGTGGTGTGGTGTGGTGTGGTGTGGTGTGGTGTGGTGTGGTGTGGTGTGGTGTGGTGTGGTGTGGTGTGGTGTGGTGTGGTGTGGTGTGGTGTGGTGTGGTGTGGTGTGGTGTGGTGTGGTGTGGTGTGGTGTGGTGTGGTGTGGTGTGGTGTGGTGTGGTGTGGTGTGGTGTGGTGTGGTGTGGTGTGGTGTGGTGTGGTGTGGTGTGGTGTGGTGTGGTGTGGTGTGGTGTGGTGTGGTGTGGTGTGGTGTGGTGTGGTGTGGTGTGGTGTGGTGTGGTGTGGTGTGGTGTGGTGTGGTGTGGTGTGGTGTGGTGTGGTGTGGTGTGGTGTGGTGTGGTGTGGTGTGGTGTGGTGTGGTGTGGTGTGGTGTGGTGTGGTGTGGTGTGGTGTGGTGTGGTGTGGTGTGGTGTGGTGTGGTGTGGTGTGGTGTGGTGTGGTGTGGTGTGGTGTGGTGTGGTGTGGTGTGGTGGGGTGTGGTGTGGTGTGGTGTGGTGTGGTGTGGTGTGGTGTGGTGTGGTGTGGTGTGGTGTGGTGTGGTGTGGTGTCACTCACCCAATCACTCAGTCTGTCATTCAGTCATGAACCAAGAACGGAAATTCCAAGCAATCGAAAAATGCCAAGAATGCAATCATTTGCCAATTTTTGAATTGCTGCTGCGCCACCGCGTCATCAAATCGCCTTCTTTGAAGAAGCTCATTGCCCCCACCCAGAAATGACTGAGCTGTGCACGGTCAAAGATGATAAGGTCAGCATGTGCTCTTTCCTTTTTGCAATGGTTATTTGGAAGCTTCATTCCTAAGCTGCTTCATACTTTGCCCTATACCAGCGTTCTTCCTGTATGGCTAGTGCGCACCTTTATCTGGCTTTGTTAACAATACTCTAAAACAGTTTAACTTTCAGTGTCCGTTGGGCATCGAACGAGCAACTGATATACTTTTACGTGTAAAAGCCCACTTTCGCGTCAGTAGATTTGGTCGCCAAGCGAAGAGCGTGATTGCAGGCTGCAAGTGAACAACGTGACCTGCTGATCTTCATTGATCTTTCATTCAGAAAATTCTTGATCCTGATTCGAAAAAATGTTCAGTTGAACGCTGTGGCAGTTGAAACAACTTCTACTCTTACAGCGCCCATTTTATATTTTAAGAAAATTCTTTAAATACAAGGCTTTTTAAGAAAATTTTTCGTGACCACACGCCCTTCAGACTCTCGGAAAATGAGGGAAACGCCCTTTTTAGGAATAATAGTTTAAAAAAAATTACTTAAACGGTCCATGGCAAGGTTATCCAAAAAATTGGTATTGATGAAAGAAGGACATCGTTTTGTGTTAGTAAAATAAGAATGTCAATACGACGGTTTGTAACACTCAGAACAATACTTTACGGGGCTTTCATGTTTACCAAGTCATGTCTAATGTCCTTAAAGTCAACGGTTCTTGCAATCTGACTCTCGATGCTCAACACTGCGAGATCTGTCAGCCTGTCCTGAGTCATTGTAATTCGCATAAAGTATTTTATCAGCTGGATCCTACTGAAGGAACGCTCTGCAGATGCAGCTGTCACAGGCAAGGTGCAAAATATTCTGAGAGCAGTGCAGAAATGTCAAGTTTAAACTTCATAATTTGATTCAGAGTACTTGACTCTCACTTTTACGAGGTGACTAACTTTCAAAAGAGGGCATGGTCACGACATTTTAAAGGCAGATAGATTGTCATAGAAATGCGCTGTAAAGAGCTTTTATAGCAATAATAATGTTTTATGGTACGAGATTGTTACAGGCCCCGGACCTTTTATCCCCCCCTACCCCCTCTCGACGCTCCTGCCACCCCCAGCAATGGGCGGAACAGTTCTGCACATACGAAACTATTCCACCCACCGCTGAGAGCAGCGCAATCCCCGGGACCCAGCCCCACACCAAACGGATGACGAGGATTATTATTATTATTGTTATTATTTTTATTATCAAATTATTTACAGTTGGTACAATACATAGTAATAAAACTAATTCAAACCAACTATTTACAGACAAAGAAAAATTACAAAAAAGTTCATTCGGGATCCTCACTATCAACTATTTTTTTCTAACTGCAGATCTTGCATGTGCAAGTTTGCCCATTCCATTCTTTGGTCATTCTTTTAGATATTGCTGCTGATTTCGCTTTTTTTTATAGTATCAGGTAAAGTGTTCCAAAGTAGAGTTCCTTTGAATACAAGCGAATTATTTACGACACCCCAGGACGCACTCCAAAGAACCGACGCCATTGTGAAAAGAGGCCTATTCTACAAATTTTGAATATGATTGATGATAGTGATTTCCGCAGACCTCACCAACATCTATTTTGAGACAGATCTTTAGGAGAGAAAACTTAAAGTGTATATGAATCGAAATGTCTTTTGCACTAATCTGACGTAAAGAAATGCAAAGATTTCGAAAATGCAATCTAAAAATTAAAATTATTTGAAAAAACATCCATTTTGGGGGTACAAAGTCATCGAGAAGCGGCGCGGGGTCTGGGGCGAAAGGCGTGGGAGAGCAATTTCGTGACGTCAGGTGATTTACAAATTGTAAACAAACAGATTCATTCGAAGCAAGATCAGTACGCAGTTCACCAAAATGGAAGCACGAAGTAAGCGAATACCCCCAACAAAATGTCTGATAGCAGAGAAGATACCTCTATGACAGCACAGTCATCATCCAGTGCGGTAGAAGAGTTAATCGGAGCATATGGTGGGCAATATTTTGCCCTATCAGCAAGAACTATTAGCGACTTCTTCCGAGGAGTCTGATGATGGCGGTGAGAGGGTCGAACCTGAAGGTCGAACCTGAAGACGTACGACCTTCTCAGTTTCGAGACAAATACAACGGTGACGTTGCAATCAACCAGTGGTGAGTTTCAATCTTTTCTTTTAACATTCATTTTGAGAGTTTCAAATCAGCAGTCCTCGATTTCCGCCCTGAATACTGTAGTTAGTGCAGGCCACTGTTGGTATTGGGTGGACTGTGTGAAGATAGACCTACCTAGCAAGACGGGAATTTTGATAGCTTCTGTTTCTTATCTGCTACGTGCCAGTGTGGCAAATGCAGCACTGGGTTATTGGCTTCTGCAAGGGAATGCCGTTGTTGTAGAGAAGTTCGTAAGGGTGTGTATATGGCAAGGTAACATTTGCTAACATTTGAAGGGATGCAAGTAGGCCCGCTGTGCTGCTCAAAAGTGAAGAAACGGAAAGTCGTACCGTGGACCATCCTCATCCAGGTATACCTCCAGAGGAGCAAGTATTTTTTCACAATATATTAAAAACAATAATCCATCACTCCCTGATGAATTAGGAATTCATTTATTTCGATTTTATCCCTCCCAATGGAGCACTAGCAATCATATTTTATCCCTCCCAATGGAGCACTATTAATCATATCATTTTTCTAACCTGGATCAAATTGAAAAAGATACTTCAAAAAGGCAAATAATAAAACATATCACAAACTGCTGGTCATTCTTTTTTGTTGACACCACAGTCACAATATGATATTCAAAGTGGTTGTGGAAACTGCCTGTCTACATTCAATTTTTATAAGAAACTTAGGTCCGGGGAGTGTTTGGGTCCAGGGTAGGTAGTTTTTTTAAATTTCAGGACACTTTTGCTACCACTTCTTGTGTTTCTTGCATTGTTAATGCCCTAAGTGTAGAGTTCATTTATTTTTGTTGGAAGGGCTCCCAAATTACCTAACTACTTATTAGTAAGATCTCAAAACAAATAATAACATAATTGATACTCAAAACAATGTCATAACATTTTCTATTACTATACAGTGTCAACATTTTTTAGTGATCTAGGAATATTCGAGGGAAAATTAAAGCTGCAAAGTA
>REGM01000249.1:84323-133376 GCA_004194415.1 Aurelia aurita | reverse complement strand
TCTGTACTTTCTTTCACACAAGCCTCGCCTATTTTGATTGATATTTCATTATTTCCTTTTACACCAAAAATCATTAAGTGGCATTTGTCTTCATTTAGTTTCATAAAATTGTTTAGAAACCATTCAGTTATTTCAGGGCATCATTTTCTAAATGCATAAGGACATTTTCGATGTTAGGACCACACCCATAAATAGTTGTGTCGTCAGCGTAATTACAGATTTCGGTCTCCTCCAGGAACATGAAAAGGTCATTCAGGTATATGTTAAACAAAAGGGGTCCTAAGACTGAACCTTGCGGTACTCCTCGGACGGTTTCTGTCCACGTGCTAAATGAACCTTTGACCTTTACCCTCTGCTTCCTGTCGTTGAGATAGCTATGGATTAACAACAAAGGCAGCTCTACTGAAACCATATGCATTCAATTTTGCAATTAATAATTCATGGTTTAGGCAATCGAAGGCCTTCGAAAGGTCTGTCAAGACAGCCCCTGCGACACCCCCGTTATCCATGGTCTTTTTACAGGCTTCCACTAGTCGTAGAAGTGCATGCTGTGTACCATAGCCTTCTCGAAACCCACAAAGGAGTGAGGGCAGGAAGCTTTGGACAAAAGGTAGCATTTGATCTTGCACCATTCTTTCATAAATTTTTGATACCGATGGCAAAACTGTAATGGGTCGATAGTTCTTTTTCGTAAAGGCATCCTCTTTTTAGAAGAGCGAACTTATATCTCCAGCGTTCAATTCTTTGGGAAAAGTACCCTTGGATAAACCAGAGTTGAACAGATTTTGGATGGCAACAGAAAATACGTCAGAATTTTTAGAATTCTTGCAGGTATGCAATTGACCGGAGAAGCCTTATTCGAGTTAAGTTTTCTGATTTGAACAGCAACATCTTCAACAGCAACCTCTCTAAATGCAAATCTTTCGGAAAACGTTGTATTCGCTTTGATTTTGTATATACTTGGAGGATGATGGTAGCCAATTTTTTGCGTGTTATGCGGTTGCATTACAAGCTTGTCGCTTTATGATTTTTATCAGGAAAATTCAGGATTAGAGTTGCCAATGACTATAAACAACTGTAAGCTAAGGTGATTTACAATATTTTGTTATTAACTCTTCGCAGAATTGCATCATTTTACAACGAGGCAAACAGCATCATTTTTATCTTTCTGTAGAATTTGCCGGTGATTTACAGACCAATATTGAAAAAGAAATTGGCAGAATCAAGAAGAAAATGCCCATTGAGGAAACTCAGAAATCACAAAGGCATAAGGCAGAAGAATTAAATTAGAAAACATTGTATGACAATACTACTGATCAGACATACAACAAATTGCAGCACACCCGATCTTAAGTGGCAAATAGTATTTATATTTGCGATTAAACAAATTTCATGTAGCCAGCTTCTATGTTTTGTCTCATTTACCTCTACATTTAAAATGTTTTAGTATACTTTCTGCTCAATTAATTCCAAGTAGTTCATCAAGAAAATCAAGTAGACAACTCCCTACTAGCACGTTTACCACCGAACTTCAACCCTATCAAGATTACGCCAGGTTTTTTGCCAGTCTAGGGAGAATAAGTACCAGGAGGTGCACTATAGCAGATGAGTGACAGGGGAACCCGTTCCAGTGCTTTTCAGTATGACCCAAAAGGATAATCGCATGTGGGAAACCCAACAAAATAAAATCCATTCAAACTACCACCCCTAAAAATATGTTGTGTGTGATGCCTTTTCAGTCTGCATGAGCTCTTCTGTCTGTTTTGTTTACCAAGTTTGAGAATTTGAGAGCTAGCGCCCAGAAAATAAGTGATGAAAATCAATTTAGTAAGGACCATCAAAAATCAATTTATTATCCTTGTAATAAGAACGCATTTTTTATGAAGCCTAAAAAGGTTCTGGATTACAAGTTGCATAATTTAGGAAAAACAATCCGTAGGTTCCTATTTATATAGGTTCTTATATGCGGAGATTTACTGTAAAGTAGTCCAATTGAATTGGATATGAATTTGTGTGAAAAATGGCGAAAATATTAACTATAGATAAGAAGGCTGGCATCATCATTCAGTGAGTCCCAAAATTATTGTCGACATTTCAAATGTTACTGCAAAAGAGCCTCACTTTCCAAATGTTCAAGTTTGCGTTTTCTAAACTAGGAAGTTTCACCTTAGAGTCCAATCAATACCTCAAACCTTTGAATTGATTGAATATTAACAAATATGCATGACCGAACTTGCCCAAATTTGACTTCACTCCAAAAACAGAGGTTGACGTATGAACCACCTTGCTAGAGGGAAATTTGATCAGCTTGGGCATTACATCTTTAAAAAGGATTGGAAAAATGGTTATTGAATCATCCTTTTGATTTAGAGGCTAAAAGAGATCTTCAGGTACCTTGCTATAGATCTACTTCGACGATATTTGATACCTTGATTATTTTCAGAATAATACCATCTTCTTTGTTTGTATTATTTTTAAGGTTGTGACGTCATCAAATTGCCAAATCGTAAACCAGAAAAGCAACAGATTTATGCTTACCACCATAATTTAGGCATTAAAAGACTATAGTATTCTTGAAGATACTGTTTTCCTTCTATTAGTTTAGGATTTACAATGATTTTAATTGTGCTCAAAACTGTTAATGAATTCTTTCAATAAAAAGAAAAACGCTGCAATTCTGAAAATAATCAAGATATCAAAATTCCAAAAGTAAATTATAGCAAATTATCTGAAGACCCCTCCGAGCCATTAAATCAAATCATTTTAAATCAAACATCCAATAACCATTGTTCTAATCTTTTTAAAAGACTGGAAGTAAAAGCGCTCGCTTTGCTCGCGCTGCCACATTCCTAGCTCATGTGGATAGCTTCTAGAGTAGCCAACACTGCATAGAATTTTGGATTTGCAACACATTTACAAAAATTGTAAATTTGATGAAAATACCATATTCGAGTTTCAGTCATATTTACAAATTGTAAAGGTCTTTAGGAACTTTACAAACTTTGTAAAATCAATGAAATTCTATGCAAAAGATGTATATTAAATTTACAGTTTTATGTAAATGTCTTAAATTTCATGTAAAGTTGACGCTTTTAGTGCTGTAAAGCCTGTATGCATGCACGCATTGATCAATAGCTGTGATAGCTGAGAAAACTATCANTAAAAGACTATAGTATTCTTGAAGATACTGTTTTCCTTCTATTAGTTTAGGATTTACAATGATTTTAATTGTGCTCAAAACTGTTAATGAATTCTTTCAATAAAAAGAAAAACGCTGCAATTCTGAAAATAATCAAGATATCAAAATTCCAAAAGTAAATTATAGCAAATTATCTGAAGACCCCTCCGAGCCATTAAATCAAATCATTTTAAATCAAACATCCAATAACCATTGTTCTAATCTTTTTAAAAGACTGGAAGTAAAAGCGCTCGCTTTGCTCGCGCTGCCACATTCCTAGCTCATGTGGATAGCTTCTAGAGTAGCCAATGCAATGTTTATAATCTTTAAACCCCGTAAAAAACGTAGCTAACTTAAAATCTATTAACGTACCTTAGGCGCGATTGTGAAAGTGCATCTAGTTAACTTGTTAAAGATTGTTCCTTTAATCTTGAGTTGGCGACTAAATTTTTCCACCTAATAGTCGATGTTTAAGTGTCGATCAGAATAAATAACAGATTGATGTTTGTTTCTGTGTTCACTTTAGTTGCTCTTGTTGCACTGACTGTTATGGTCACCTTAATTGATATCGTTACCCTGCTTGCTTTCGTTCTCCGCGGTGCCTTTTGTCCCTCCTTGCCCTCGTTGCTATAACTTCTTTAGATGTATCTTAGTTTCTTAGCTTGACCATTCGGAGCTTGACCATTCGGAGCTTGTTGCCCTCATTGCTCTCGTTGCGCTCGCTGCCTTTGTTGCTCTGATTGTCTTAGTAACAATCGTTTCCATTATTTTCTCTATTTATCAACGTTTGTTTGATTCCCTTCCTTGCTCCTGTTGCCCAATTTTCTGGTTGTTTTTGTTGCATCTGTTGCGATCAAAATCATCGAAATTTTGAGATTTGAATTGAGTATCGCGACACATGATAGGTATGGAGAGAATTATGAAAACAAAAGTTTTACATGCAACTTTGTGGTAGCATAAAAAATGTAAAATTTCAGCAATAAGTACACATTTTAACAGTTAATACAATGATAGAAAATTACGTTCAATTTAGAGAACACAAAACTTTTCCAATAACTTGAGCTTTAAAGTTTGAATATACCTTGTGTCTCAAATTGGTACCACGGTTTCTGTCATTGAACAGTAAATTTAAGACTTGCTCCAAGTGTAGTCCATCGTCAGGCAAAATTTATCAAGAGAAATGCGAGGGAGGAACACTTTTGCTCCTTCGCATTTCCTCAATTTTCCTCCTTTGCATTTCGAATGATAAATTTTGCCTGACGAAGAAATACACTTGGATCAAGTCTTAGTAGCTTTAAAACCGATTATAAAAAATATTGTCAATAAATGTTATTTAGTACCCTGGTACCGGGGGTAGTAATTTAGATGCCTCAACTTTCACTTTCATACAAACTACATGAAAAGGGGCCATAAACTCGCCGACTTATCATAAGTTCAACGTCAAAAGTGGGCAACAGCTAAAACCAGAGCTTCTCTGGACCTTCTGCTGAATGCAACAATGATAAATGCATCGATGCAAATTAAAATTGCTTCATCACAAATAGGAAACTCAAAACCGCTTCCAAAACATATTGACAGAACAGAATGTGATACTTTGTCTTGTTATTTTTATACTGAAACGTCAAATGTACATTTTTCGTTTCTGTCATGGATTCGATAACTCACTGCAAGTATCTTTTCGTTATCTCCTATTGAAAATGTGCAATTTTGTTTGTAAGAAGCACTTTAGACCACATTTACATTGTACCGGTACAGTTTTGATCCGTTGCATAGATTCTACTGTTCAAGAGCGTTAAAATTGGTGTATAGATAAGATAGAAGGAGCAAAAGTGTTATGGATTAGTAGGAACAGTGTAAAAGGGGAGCTGATCCGTTACACTTTTGTTACTGATCCAAAGTTGTAAAGGTACAGTGTAAATTGGGTCTTAGTGTCTTGTAAATTGCCTGGGCTCTCCTGGTTTCTTCACATTAGGCTCTGGATATGACCTAATTTTGGGAATTGTACCGATGATAAAGCAGCGAGTTCTTGATAAAATTCCAATGGGTTTGCATCAAAAAGTTTAAGTTCAAGCCTCTACATTACGCTTACTTAAAAAGTTTTTGATATTGATTTATAGATTTGCTGTGCAGCGACTTAAACAAGGCTACATTTTTGTAAGGCAACCAGAGGTTAAATCTTCTATGCAGCAGATATCAAGCTCTTTTGGATATGTGTAATTATTATTATTTCCTAGACTTTTATTATCTGACTCTCTGTTTTCATTATGTTCTTTGACTTGAATGATATCACTTCGGTCAACAGAGACTCATAACATTACACAGGAAAAATTGACCCTATTTAGGTCCGGAAAACAATATCTTTTGGCACCAGATCAGAAGGTTTACATGCAACTTTGTGGTAGCATAAAAAATGTAACATTTCAGCAATAAGTACACATTTTAACAGTTAATACAATGATAGAAAATTACGTTCAATTTAGAGAACACAAAACTTTTCCAATAACTTGAGCTTTAAAGTTTGAATATACCTTGTGTCTCAAATTGGTACCACGGTTTCAAGCGGGGATGGCTCAATGGTAGCGCGCTTGACTACCAACCTGGGGGTTGGTGGTTCGAGTCCCCGCCCTGCCAAACCTGCTACGTAGAGTGAGGAGAGTCGCCAACTCTCTGTAATTCCAGGCTAAAGGAATCGCGAGGTGTGGTCACATCGAGAGGAAGGACCAGGACATTGCTTCGATAAGCTTAGCTTCTCAGTGTCCTAAAAACTACCTTCGGATGCTAGGTAGCAATTAAAAAAAAAAAAAAAAAAAAAAGAAGGTAAAATGATCTTTCTCCTTCAAATGTATGATAATTTTTGTTGATAAACTGTCTGCTTGACTAAATTTTACTACATGTCATGTTAGAGAGTGGACGATTGAAAGTAGGCCTAGGCAATGATTCGGGACCATGCCATACCCTTTCAAGTGATTTGGAAATATCGAGATACTTAGAGCGAGCATAAAGATAGGTGTTGCAGTCGAAAGCTTTAAAGATTGTGTGCATTATGGAGATTGATTGGATGACTGCTGAATCTCCTGGACGAAACGTTGACTGATTTTTAAGTAGCTCACACGACACAAGATGCAAATCATGCATGCTTCTTTGTTTAAAAATTGTTGGATTGCAACATTAATTATTAAATTGTTGAATAATTGAATAATTTTTGGTATCAATTTTAACTTGTGGTTCAATTTCTTAGCGAGGATGGGACAAGCTCGTCGCAAAATATCCGATAATAATACTATGACTTAGTCATTGAATTTTTCTATTTTGTTATTAGTTGCCAATTTATCTATAATTAATCATGGCCTATTCTAATATAAACCGTTTATAGCTTAAATGAAATGTTTAGGCCTTGAAATCAATTGGAATTATCAACTATCTATCAACTGGAATATGTCTCATCGAATTTGGAATTGAATTGTCATCCTTTTTCAACAGCTGCTGGTATGGTCCTGAAACACGACTTTTGTCGCAATCTTACTTAATAAATCGCACATGAGTTTTTCGAATATTTTCCCAAAAATTGGTAGAAGAGAATCGGACGGCGCGGTAGTTCGTCTTCGCATTTCTTACGAACTGGCATTACCTTGTGAGTCAGAAAATGTTTAGATGTTTGAAATTCTGTAGCTCTCAAACCATTTACCAGATTTATATAAATCGATAATACCTGTGTAACATGCCAACTTAGATGCGAAAACTCAGTTTGTCAAAGAGGGCAAAAGCAAATAATTTAGAAATTCCTTAAATTTACAGAAACACCTAAATGGTAGTACATGGACCTAGAATTGGGTCATTTAGTAGCATCTAGTGATTAAGATTTTCTGCAGTGTTTGAATAATATCCAGTTGTACAAACTTATGTAACAGAGCAAGAAAACTTCCAAATTAATTGATGATCAATGCTGCAACTATTTGCTTGCATGTACCGGGTGTCCCAAAAAAATGTATACAGATTTGGTCAACCCTAACGATCAGAATTTAGCATGAAACAATCCGAAATAATTTTTAAAACATTACTCGATAGTTAACTTGAACATAGATATCTTGTTTGTCGACATTGGTGCTTTGAGAGTAGATATATTAATCTTCAAAGGACAAATTTGCCTCGACCTCCAAACCAGAGCTTTGGTGTTTTGGCCTAAGAAAATTATTAAAGTACAGTGAATAAGTTAACAATAGACTTGGAAAAATTTCAACCAGGAGGAGAAAAATTAAAAACTGCACAACAAATGCGTATCACAAAATATAATTTACGTGACGCTTATTATCNCCCCTAGTATACAGATTTGGTCAACCCTAACGATCAGAATTTAGCATGAAACAATCCGAAATAATTTTTAAAACATTACTCGATAGTTAACTTGAACATAGATATCTTGTTTGTCGACATTGGTGCTTTGAGAGTAGATATATTAATCTTCAAAGGACAAATTTGCCTCGACCTCCAAACCAGAGCTTTGGTGTTTTGGCCTAAGAAAATTATTAAAGTACAGTGAATAAGTTAACAATAGACTTGGAAAAATTTCAACCAGGAGGAGAAAAATTAAAAACTGCACAACAAATGCGTATCACAAAATATAATTTACGTGACGCTTATTATCAAGGGAGCTCCGAAGTAAACTTTATTCATTTTAAGTGAAAAAAAATGTGGATGCCAAAACGCCAAAGCTCTGGTTTGGAGGTGGTGGCAAATTAGTTCTTTGAAGATTTATATCTCTACTCTCAAAGCACCAATGTCAACAAACAAGGTATCTATGTTGAAGTTAGCTACCGAGTAATGTTTTAAAATGATTTCGGATTGATTCATGCAAAATTCTGATCGTCAGGGTTGACCAAACCTGCATACCTTTTTTTGGGACACCCGGTAGACTAAGCCATATTGTTATGCTGAGGGGAGTACTGAGTTGAGATCTTATTATTGACGAGGAGTATGACAATCACCTCTAATTGATAGTATGCGATTTTTAAATACGGCCATTTGGAGGCCATTCAGTAAGACCTTCGAACAGACTGTTAGGCCGTAATGGGATTACCTCGTCGCCGCGGGTCGGAAACTCACTATCTTAAAATCAAAATATTTCGGACGGAAAAGTTTCGGACAAAAAGTTTCGTACAAAAAGCTTCGCACATTTTTTGAAAAATCCGAAATCCTTTTTTATTTTACATCTCGTTGATCAAATATTTCAGTCCAAATGAGAATTTGCATACCTATTATTAATTAACCAAAGATCGGCACTGAATGCTCCAAATCAAAGTTTCGTCAGGAAAATTATTGCCAAAAATTTTCGGACGCTTTTAAAGGCAATTCGGACAAATAAATTATGAACACAATTTTGGATTTATTTAATGAACTTCAAACAAATTTTCTTTTTTCCACGAGAGTCTGAGATAGATAGAGGGCTCAACTGTATTATCAGGGATAAGAGGGTTGAGCTGTAATATCTTTATATTATATGCAGCAAAATTACACAATGTAATAAATTTACAATACTGTCTGTCTTTTCAAACAGTTTCCTCTGACATAATTTGAATTATTTTATTAATGTTTTCTCCTTTTCTTCTGTGTTATATCTTGTTGATTTCTGATTTGTCTCACTGGGCATTTTGCTTTTGCTTTCTGCAATTTCTTCTTCAATATTGGTCTGTAAATTACCGGCAAATCCTGTGGAAAAGGAGAAGTGACTCTTTCAGTTTTGTTGTCTCTACATATATTGTTATTGTTACTATGACTATATTGCTAAAGATCAGCGATTCTACTTTATCTTTATTCTGTAAACCTAAAGCTAGGGCTTATAATTTCTTAATAAAAACCTGGACAGAATATGAAGGCGAAAAGGATCATATACGGTATATATATAGGGCTAGAAATCACAAATTTCCAGCTGTAGGTGCTTGATAAATGAAGGTTCTTATATGCGGGTTTTGCTGTTCAAGAGGACTGAGCTTGCGGGTTTCAAGTATAATACAACATCTCCTTCACCTTCAGGATCAGAAATTATGGCCGCCACCCTCCATTCATCATTAAGCAACGGCAGTCATGCAATACTTACAAATTCTTCACTGTTCATAGCTGTACAAAATTGCCTAATGATCGGCAAAGGGTTATTGCTATTGTAAAACCTGTCTAGTTCTTTAACCATTTTCGGAGTCCACTCGACATTTGTCCAGTTTGCAAGCTGCCAAACACTGGGATAAGTTTTATGTGTCCTGTCGATTAGAGATGAAAGTATTAGGTCATTAGAGCCATTATTAAAAATTATTTTTAAACAGAAAGCAAAGAAAAGGAAATTTCATAACCGGAGAGTCAAAAGAAGTATCAGCGTTTGCAACAATATTCGCTTATGAAAATCCTTTAAATGTCAATATACTCAAATTCATTTTACAGCAGAAAGAATGACTTCTACAATGCCTGCCAAATGTCCTAGGAACACTTGGGCCATTGCTTGATAATGACAAACTTTTCAGCATTTCTATCCGTAGAGATTATGCCCCCCCCCCAAACAATGTTGATTTGCAAGGTTATTGTCCTAGCATTCCATCAGAGTCGCGAATCGTCCTATAATCCTCATTTTATCGCCACAGAGCAACATTGTTGCAAGGGGGAGAGGGGGAAATCGCATAACAAGGCAAAATTAGCTGAGGTGTTGCAAGACTTTTTTGGCAGGCATTGAATGAATTTTATTTTGATAACGGCGACGTACAAGGAAACAAACTTGATGCACCTTAGGGTTTTCGATGGTGTTGATTTCATTGGTGACCATGAAAAAGCCGTATTTTATGTTGATGACACCATAATTGGCAATTGAACATATTGCAAGTGATTTTTTTATTTTTGGCAGAACGGACTTTGGAGTTGCACAAGCACGACAAAAAACACGAGAAACTCGTTGCAAAACTGGGAAATAAATGTTTGTCAGGAATCTTTCAGAGTTTTAAATGCTGCGAGTTAACCCTATCTGACCTGGGTGTTTTGAAACACTCAATGCCTGGGGGGGCGGATTCTGCCCCCCTGCTTATCTCTCTTGTTGTACAAGATATGGAAACCAAATTTGGCACAAAGGTAGTTCATTATATAAAAAATAGAAATTTGAAAGAATAATTCAATTAGCGATGTTGTTGTTNTTCTGCCCCCCTGCTTATCTCTCTTGTTGTACAAGATATGGAAACCAAATTTGGCACAAAGGTAGTTCATTATATAAAAAATAGAAATTTGAAAGAATAATTCAATTAGCGATGTTGTTGTTGTTGCTGGAGCACGATTATCATTGTGATGTCATATGACAGCAATATGACGTCATATAAATGAAAGTGTGCTAAAAGGTCATGAAGCTTGACTTTTCATAAAGAAATGAAAGTTATAGATCAAAAACATATACAAAATCATAATTTAGACTTAATTGGACCAATTAAACAAGATTAAGAGAGATACAAAGTATGTTTTTCACAGAGTGGCATGAATAGTTGGTTACCATGGAGACCAGGCTAAAAATAGAATGTTCAAAATGTTATCATTTTATTACTCTATGGTACAAAGTTAAACTTACTAAATTTCAGAGTCCTTTTGTATACATGGAAACATGTGCAAACAAAAATGTACTAGGGGGGGCGGAATCGGCCCCCCCAGGTCAGATAGGGTTAAGAAACCTTTTGTACAGACGGTATGAACACTTTTTTAGTCACGAAAGTTAGCATGCCTCACCAAGCCGCTTATGTACTGACTGCTCCGCAGGGGAAAGAGCACTTCTCGTCACACGAATGAGATCCCACCGTAATATCCACAGTTTACAATAATCTAATTCCCAATTTTCTGCGTAATATAGAAAGAAGAGTCGACATATTTTGTTCCTAGTCGGTGATCATTCATCTTTTCCAAATGTACGACATGTTGGATTGGTTTCTTTCAAGATAGAGGAGAATTTTCAACAATCTTCACAGTTTATGCTAAATTGTGAATAAAATTTGATATAGTCTAAATTTATTTTCTTAAATATTGTAAACTGTGAGCCTTTCTTGATTCTCTCCATAATACTTGGTCCAGTCCACCCAAGAGTAACAACATTAGTTTACCTCAGTATGGTACACCTCTCAATTAAGTTAAGTCCAGTTCGCTCAACATTTTGGCATGTTTTTCAACGATTTGAAAAATTGTAAACTGTCCTGTATACGGTCAAAATCAAACGAATTTTCCTACCGAGCAGTGCAGAGATTCTACAGTCATTGTTTTGACTTGCTGACGTAGGGTCGCCTATTGTCAGGCTGCATTGTTTTACCCTCGTAAATTGAAAGGCATTAGAAACGATAAGACGAACATGTAAATTGGCTTGTTGTTGAGAATTGACTGGAAATTGCACGCAAAGGGAATCAGAATGATCAGCTTGTAAGACAAACAGAAATATATTTGACCTTTATCGATCAACTTTATTGTTGATATCTCTGAAAGGAGACAACAGTACATCTTGCCATTTTTATTTTATTTTTTTCATTTTAAAATTATTTATCCACGTTAGCCCCGTCAGTATGACTGATTTTCAGGGGACCGTGCCAAAAACTTTACAAATTAAAAATCTGCAATTAATACTAATAGTAAAAAGAAACTAATTACAATCATAATATATATACAATCAAAAACTAATTACAATAATCCATGCCCTTTATCTTGTTCTTAAAATAAGATAAAGAGGGAGCTTGCTCGGCCTCGCGGCTAAGTTCATTCCAGATTTTCGCTCCACTAAAAGAAAACGCTTTCTGCCCATTGCTAATTTTCATGAATGGTCCTAGCAAGTCAGTATCAGCATTTCTTAGACTGATAATATTGCGTTCAGAGTTTCTGATAAACGAGTGTGAAAGATAATCTGGAGCGAGATTATTGACAGACTTATACACAACTGTTGCTGTCTCACTTCTAATCAGATCTTCCACAGTTGGCCATCTTAATTCTTTACTTAAAGCTTCGGCAGGAGCATCGTAGCTGCTATTTGTGATAATTCTAGCCGCACGAATTTGCAATTTCTGAAGTTTAACTAGTCGGGACTCCGCACAATTCCCCCACACAGAACAGCAGTATCTAAAATATGGCTCAACAATACCTCTATATAATCTGCAAAGAATATGCTTAGGCAAAAATTTCTTTGCATATTNGTTCTTTCACCAAAAATCATAAAGTGGCATTTGCCTTCGTTAAGTTTCATATAGTTATTTTCAAACCATTCGATTATAATTTTAGAATCATTTTGTAACCTAGAGATTACATTTTCGAGACGCATATCGCATGTATAAATTGTTGTATCATCGGCATAGTTACATATATCCGTCTCTTGAATTGATAATAGCAGGTCATTGATGTAGATATTGAAAAATAGAGGTCCAAGGACGGATCCTTGGGGAACACCGAACTGAATATGTTTATAGTCACTGAAAGATCCATTGATTTTTACTCTTTGTTGCCGATTTTCCAGATAGCTGTGGACAAGCAATAAAGCATCACGGCTAAAGCCATATGCATGTAACTTAGCAATCAGTAGGTCATGTCGAATGCAGTCGAAGGCCTTTGAAAGGTCCATGAAGATAGCTCCAACTTTCCCACCCTTGTCGAGGCACGTTCTCCATTGTTCTATTGCCCGCATCAATGCATGTTGAGCATTGTAGCCCTTACGAAAACCGCAAAGCAGAGATGATAAATACTGAGACATATGTGTAGAAATTTGTGTACCCATGAGCCTTTCAAATACCTTTGACACTGTAGGGAGAACACTAATAGGTCTGTAATTACCCTTGAAAGTTTTGACCTCCTTTTTAAAAAGAGAAGATACATCGGCTAATTTCAGTTCATCCGGAAAGGAAGAATGTTCTATTGAGTTATTAAATACGATTTGCAAGGGTGCAGAAACTAGTTCTGACTCAGATTTTAACAACTTTGGAGGGATACTCATAAAAGTGGTTGCTTTAGAGGGGTTTAGTTCATTAATTCCATTTTTGATATTTTCAATTGAAACCTTTTCAAATGAGAAAGAACCATTGTTCTCATTGAGTGAGCGAATTTTTTGAATACTTGGGTGCCTCGAAAATTTATACAATATTTTATCGATGGGATCACTAATATCTTTAGCATCAAGAATGATATTTTCATTTTCGATAATTCCAAGAGAATCAGTTATTGTGACAAAAAAGTTATTAAATGTTTCAGCTACATCAGACTCGTTCGATACAATTTTCCCTTCTTCAACCAACGTTATTCGTGATTTTGATGAGCTCTTATCCGAAATAAAAGGTTTGACTGTTTTCCAAAATTTTTTGTTGTCTGTAACTGCTGAAATGTCAAGTTTGTTATAAAAATCTCTCTTTGCCTTACGGGATATTTTAACGCAAAGATTGCGCTGTCTTCGAAAAGCATCCCAGTTTTCAGCTGTTCTATTTTTATTATACTTATTCTTTAGTCTCGTGCGTAGCATGAACGCCTTATGAAGAGTTCGGTTCATAAATGGACTGTCATTAGCACGAATGTATCTCTTTTTCATCGGTGCATGCTTATCTAAGACATTTCCAAAGGCATCCTGAAAAGACGTGTAAGTCAAACGTTGAGCATCAAGGTCAGCAAGTTCTGTCTCAAGATCCTGTCGAAATACTTCCTCTCGAAAGTTTCTATAGTCTCTGTAGTTAACAACGTTTGGCTTTTGCTTGTCAAAGGAAGCTTTCAGAACTGTAACGACCATTTTGTGAAAATCTGATAATCCAGTTTCAACAGCCGTTGTTTGCTGAAAGTTCCGCCCTCTATTTGTCAATATCAAATCAATGCACCTAGGGTTACTGGACTTAAAACACGTAGGCTCTCTAACGAGGTTCTTAAGGTCGAAAAGATTCATAAAATCAGTTATCTCCTGATCCGTTTCAACTGCATTAAAGTCACCCACAAACATAAAATTTTCATATTTTTCACTATAATGGTCTACTGCTTTGCCTAGCTCATCAAAGAAATAGGACTGATCTTGTGTTGGTGGTCGATATATACAAAAAAGGGTCCATTTCTTTTTACGAAGATTTATCTCAAAGCAAATGCATTCGATGTCATCTTTAAAGCTAAAAGATTTTAGCTGGAATGAAGGAATATCGTCTCTGACATAGACTAAAAGACCACCTCCGTTACAGTTTCTGTCTAATCGAAAGGGTTTACAGTAGCCATGGACGGAAAACTGCTCATTAGGAAAGGAAGAGTCAAGTTTTGTTTCCGCTATCATGAAAATGTCGATATTACTACTAACAATTTCCACTAAACCTTCAAGTTTGTTTCTTATTGAATTGATATTGACGTATCCAATTATCAAGCGTCCTACATTCTTTGCTCTTAATTTCCCAAGCACAGTTTTTCCGTCCATGTCTTCCGTCTCTAAACATAATGGCTGCTAGGAAAATCATCATTACTCAAAAGGAAATCATTTTCTGAAGGTGGTAGCTCAAAAGGGGGAGGGAGAGGTTGTCGGGGGGAGGGAGAGGTTGTCGTTGCTGTTGCTCGTTGCTGTTGAGGTTGCCATTGCTCTACGACAAGATTTATATCATCAGTATTTGAAACAATGCTTCCCCAATCAACTTGCTGAAGATCATTAAGAAAGTCTTCTTGGTTGAAATTTTTCATTTGCCGAGTGGAGATGTTTTAATGCTGTTTTTTAGCAGTATATCTAAATCTTTTAACACAGTAGACCAAGTAGTGGTCACTCATGTTTACCATGTTTAAAAGGGTCACGTTTAGGTGATTGTGATCTGTGTCCGCCAAAAATTTAAATGATGCTATTGCAAAATAATACGTCAGTAACAATTCTTAGCTATACTAGAGCGTTTCTTCATGATCAAAACCACTAGCGCTAGCAGAGGAGTCGATGGAAATAACGCCGGATCAACATCAAGCAACATTTTGAGCGACAGCCTCGTTTCCATGCACGATACATTCACCCACAATTTGGCCATGCAAAGATGTAAAGTTGATGTTTCTTTTTGTAGAAGGACCCGTAAACTAATAATCTACCATTCTCATCCTATTCAAGTATAAATAGCTGGATACAGTGATTGTTTGGTAGGATCCTAAGTGTAGAATCACACTAAAATCAATGAAAATTTATAAAATTGTCAATTATGACGTCACAAGTATGGAATATAGACTTCTAGTTATCACCAATAAAATCAGCACCATCGAAACCTCTAGGATGCTTGAAGTTGTTATCTTGTAAGTGTCCTTTTTCAAAACAAAATTCAGACAATGCCTGGCAAAAGTTCTTGGAACACTTAGGCCATTGCTTGATAATGACACACTTTTCAGCATTTTTATCCGTATAGATTAGTTGAGGCACCCCCTCCCCCCCCCCCAAACAATGCTGATTTGCAAGGTTATTATCCTAGCATTCCATCAGAGTCGCGAATCGTCCTGTCATCCTCATTTTATCGCCACAGAACCAAATTGTTGTAAGGGGGAGAGGGGGAAATCGCATAACAAGGCAAAATTTGCTGAGGTGTTCCAAGACTTTTGGCAAGCATTGTATGCGAAATTCTGTTTTACCAAAATCGGTAATGCAATTGTGGGGTTTTTGCTTTTCTGCTTTGAAGCTGTATTTTTAAGACCTTGAGAAGAACTATACTTTATGTATAGATATGACCCAACATTTTCATGGAAAATCTTCATGGCAGCTTACAAAAGCTACAACAATCATAAGACATGTACTTCATTTAGCATGTATCCCCCCTACAGGATGGTTATGCATACTATAACTCTTTTCAATTATACAAAACATGATCAAAATTGTTAGTCCTTCTTCGAGCATATTCAAGGAATCCATCCAACAATCTTAAAACTCCAAAACGGTATAACCGATTTTAATCAAATAAATGTTTGCAACCAACTTAACTTTTCCTTATTCAAATAAAGATTTACCAAAATATTTTCGTTGAAATCTGCAAAACAGAGTTCTTGAATTATGGGTTATTTTTAGGGAGTTATTTTTGAAAGTGCTTCAAACAGTACTAGAAATGTCGATAAAATGTTGTCCCACTTTCAGCATCAAAACAATGGCAGTGAGCATTATCATCATCAAGGGAGTAAATAATGACAATTTTGTTACTCTATGTGCATTATATGAGTTGCGTTTGTATTATTTTGAAGATAGTTAATGCAATTTCCATCGCTTTAAATCTGATATCCAGTTGAAATTTAAGCATAATTCCTAGTTTTTTTTCAGACTCTCAACTAAAAAACCGTCCCCTCTATTTTAGTCATATATATCATCACACACATTTTGCTTTTCTGTTACAACCTATTGATAAGACACCTTTCCCAAGTTTCTTTGTGAAATGATACCAAGGTAGATAAATCCCAATGATTAACCCTATTTTACCCGGGAGATTTTGTTGATGATACCTGTACCAACATATATTAAAAGGGTAACTGAAAAATATGGTCCTAATTGATCAAATGATTCGTTGCTAGGCAACCAAACAGTGACAAGCTGTTATACATAAGTTACAGTACTGAGAACTGAGAAAGCAACAAAATATTTTGGATTATAATGATTACAACTTTGAAAAGTAGGGTAAATATTAGAAAATATGGTTGTCCATCTATTGAAAGTATGTATTTGAAAAATTATAATTATTTATTATAAAAATAACGTCATTAAAATGAATGGCTTCATAAACACCATTTTTTGCTGATGTAAGCAAAGATAAAAAAATATTTATGAAACGAAAGCTCTTTTTAAGACCTGCCGTTGCAGTTGAATGTTAAATAAGAGAACTATTAAAGTTATGTGATTTTCTTTGTTGTCGCTCTCGCAATAAGGGATTCATCTGGTCACGTGACTATATTTATGACAACGACGCATTTAAAATATGATAGTCTGTTAAATGTTAGGAAAATTCTATGAGTTTCAGTTTGTTAGCTCCTTTTAGCTGAGAGCCATAGTTCATGATGCAAATGGGGAGGCGGCATAATGGTCTACCACACCGGTTAGATAGGGTTAACGATTGAAACTAAACAAAGGAATGTCAATTTCTTTTTTATAGTATTCAAAGATAAATTGTGCATTTACAAGCCAAAAATGCGCGTTGTGGATCAAAGATACCTGAGAAAAAAGGCAAGATATTTTCTTTTATTTTACCACATTGAAATCAAAGCTTGGGAAAGGTCTGTTTATCGACAATGAGACCTGTGTGAAAGCAGTGGATTGTCGCTAGAATTGTTGACATTATTTTATAGTGCCTGGTATGTATGTATGTATGTATGTATGTATGTATGTATGTATGTATGTATGTATGTATGTATGTATGTATGTATGTATGTATGTATGTATGTATGTATGTATGTATGTATGTATGTATGTATGTATGTATGTATGTATGTATGTATGTATGTATGTATGTATGTATGTATGTATGTGTGTATGATATATGTATGTATGTATGTATGTATGTATGTATATAACTATTTAAACTGGATAACAATTTAGAATTGGTAAATCGGTATAAATAGTGGTCCAGCGGTATATTAGAAACATTTTAAATAGAAGGTTTTCTTTTGTTTCAAGCATAATGCTCATTCCACAAAATATCAGTTTTAAGTTTAAAGAGTGTAAGAAACTGAGTTATGTGCATTTAGTGTGTTTCCTGAAAAGGGAGAAAATGGAGAAAATGTCAAAATTAGGCATTATCAATACAATATTGAATAGGCATGAATTTAAAGACGAAATATATTGGTATTATGTATTTCTGCTGCCCGCCACTACGTTTGGCTAGGACAGAGGTCAAAAGCTTTTCGGCTACCCTGTAGATTGAAGAAAATCTTTTTCTTTTTGAAACATCTGTTCTATTGACAGAAATAACACTAACCCTGCAGGCCAGATTGGTCTTGCATACTTCGCAGTAAAAGCAGGCTGGGCAACTATCTCGTCGCTTGTACAATATGTAACATTAACTCTCGGGTAATATAGAAGGAAATTGTTGCACATCTCCTGGTGTGATCCATAACCTCCCTAAAAATAAATGAGATAACGTCAACAACTTTGCTGTATAATTATGCTTTTAACTTTCCAAAATTTGGAAGTTGTTTGTAGCTGAGCCTCGACTTAGCAATAATAATTCTTGTTCAAGCTTTTAGAAAGGATCTTCAGTATGAGGATGAACATAATTTTGAGGACCAATTGAGAGAAATACAGTGAAAATTTTAGAATATTTACATTTCCAACTATTAAAGACAATCCATGTTTGACAAATCTAGTGATAAAAACATGATTAAGCCATGATTTCTTGAAGTACATTTTGAGATGAGCTTGTCTCAAAAATTACACTTGTGAATGCGTTTCAAAAAATTCCTCAAATCATTCACGGCCTAACCTTCTTTTCTATGTTTTTCTTTGTTAATCTGTGTGTACGTCTGTTTCACATTAGATGTTAGGCATATACCTATAGTGTAAATGGAAATTCATCTACCGGTACACTAAATTTGAGTCTTTATTGATAATCAACAATATCGTATTAAATCAAGTCCAACCCGATAGCATGGGTGCGGTGTCTTGAGCAATGGGGACTCTGGACGGGGAGTAGTGGCAGCGGCAGTTGTCGTTTTTGTTCCCTTGGCTGGGGTTACTGTTGTTCAGCATTATCGCCTATGCTAGCCTGACATCCAATGTGAAACCGGCTCCAGTATTTATCAGTAAATATCGTTTATGTGTAGTTTTTAGTAGTCGTATATTTAGTTGTAACTTAATTGTATGTTCTTTATGTAATGGCCTTGATGTAGTCATGATCTTTTTCTCCCCGGGGTATCGTCCTTGTAGTGTTGTAAAGTAGTTCGTACGTGGTGGTGTATTAAGTAATTCGTTTTTTTGTTGTAAAAATTTATATTGAATATAAAAAAGAGTCATTATAATCTCTCCGATAACCAGATTTGAAAAATATAACATTGATTGTCTTTAATACCGTAAAAGCTCTATTAAGCCCCTGGGGGGCCTATTTAATTTCGTAGACTCCAGAGGGGGGCTTAAAAGAGAGGACGTTTATTCACAAAGGCAAAAGACAAGCCCATAAATGATAGCTGTTTAGGCTTTTTACCTGATATTTTGCCGAATCAACATTTTGCCGAATTTTACGAGTCAAATACACAATTGAGCGGCTATCTTTAAAACATGGAATCTGGAATCTGGAATCTGGAATATGGGATATGGAATATGGAATATGGAATTTGTGTGGGTCTCAAGGAGGCATCGCGATGATCTCAGATACTGCTTGGCTAGCGCTCTAACCACTTGGCTAACCTCCCGCCCGCCCTCCATCGTCAATAACTCTTTCCATATCAAAATTCCCTTTGTCTGGCTAGATGCATTATGCAATGCTTCATATTACACAGTTTGGGAACTGATTTGAAGCTTTTCATTCAATGCAGTGGACTGAGCAAATTAGAATTTGATTGTTTCTTTAATTGGCTAAATGTGAGGATGAAATCCCAGAAAAGATAAATTGTTTATTCCTTGTGATCATGCTTTCTTACCCTAATAAAGGGAGTAAGATCGTTATCATTTTCCTGAATTTCTCATCGAAATAATCCTGTTATTTTGAATTGTTTTAAAGATACCATGTTTTAAAGATTCCATGTTTTAAAGATTCCATGTTTTAAAGATTCCATCTTTTAAAGATAGCCGCTTTAGGATAAACGTCACTGAATCTTATGCGCTCAGTAAGAATTTAATGGGTGATAGGGGACAAAAACAAAGGGTTAGGGAACCCCCAACTAATTCTTTCCCGGGACTATCTATATTTAATAGCTTGATCCTCTTCTCTATGCTCTCGCAAAAGGATAGGTAATCTTGCAAAGGACTACCGTAGCGGCTCTCCATTTTCAACTAACGTTGTTAAGCGGAAGGGATCATTTAGCTTGGTGGGCTTTACATTTTTACTCTTATACATAACAAACATANACATAACATAACATAACATAACATAACATAACATAACATAACATAACATAACATAACATAACATAACATAACATAACATAACATAACATAACATAACATAACATAACATAACATAACATAACATAACATAACATAACATAACATAACATAACATAACATAACATAACATAACATAACATAACATAACATAACATAACATAACATAACATAACATAACATAACATAACATAACATAACATAACATAACATAACATAACATAACATAACATAACATAACATAACATAACATAACATAACATAACATAACATAACATAACATAACATAACATAACATAACATAACATAACATAACATAACATAACATAACATAACATAACATAACATAACATAACATAACATAACATAACATAACATAACATAACATAACATAACATAACATAACATAACATAACATAACATAACATAACATAACATAACATAACATAACATAACATAACATAACATAACATAACATAACATAACATAACATAACATAACATAACATAACATAACATAACATAACATAACATAACATAACATAACATAACATAACATAACATAACATAACATAACATAACATAACATAACATAACATAACATAACATAACATAACATAACATAACATAACACAACATAACATAACATAACATAACATAACATAACATAACATAACATTTTTACTCTTATACACACTTGAATTTAAAAGCGGCAATTAGCATTCTATTGAAACTGCCATGACTCAAATTTCATCATACTTAGTTCCACTGTTTCATTTGTTTGTTTAGGTCACAATTGTTTACAAAAATATTTATCTTTATATGGCGTCAGACGCCCAATTGTTAGAGAATCCATTAAGGAATCTATAGAATCCGTTATAATAAATTTAAATAAACTGATTAATTCAGCAATGAAAGAAAGCAATTCGTACCAAGGTGAGGGGATCCTTACCCTGGGTACTGGTATATGGTACCCAGGGTAGGGAATCCTAAAAAACTATTAGAAATTACTATGAAATCAGGAACGCGAATTTTTTATAAGAAACTAAAAATTTGACCCAATACTGAAAGTTTCTTAAAATTTCTCAAATGTGAGATTTCAAAAGTTTGTTGAGAGTTTCTTAGCAGCTTCCATGAAATCTTAAAGTCTGGATCCTGTCCCATCATGAAAATTTCACTACAAAATAGTTTCATGAAGCCCAACCAATGTCTAGACCGTACTCTCAAGTACTTTCCAAGAAATCAAATAGAAGAAATTAGTGGAAATACGGCAAAAATAAAGTGAAAATATTCTGTGAACTTCCTTTGTTAAAAAGAGATAGAAATACTTTTTTACGTAATTATGTCTCAGTCCTGAAGCTCTTTAATTTTCTAGCGATCGGAGCGTTAATTTTTTTTATGAAGAATTTCTTAATAAAGAGTATGTGTAAATGAAGTACTCGATAATGCAACTACAATCCTTCTCAGTTTTACTAAGTAGAATTGATATTTTTTCATAGAATCTTTCTTCAAAACAGCAAACTACTTCTTTTCTAAAGTGAGACATGGTCAGACATAAGCCTAAAAATTTGCTATCAGTTTCCTTTGCTAGGCAAAAAGGCCCACTCGATAAGAAACAATTCAAACTAACAGGATTAGCTGAGCTTGTGTTATTTTGAAGAAAAAATTCAGGAAAATGATAACGATCTCACTCACTTTATGTGGGCAAGAATGCATGATCACAAGGCATAAACAATTTATCTTTTCTGTGATTTCATCCTCACATATAGCCAATTAAAGAAACAATTAAATTCTAATTTGCTCATTCAACTGCATTGAAAAGCTTCAAATGAGTTCCCAAACTGTATCATTACGGATTGCATAATGCATCTAGCCAGACAAAGGGAATTTTTATATGGAGAGAATTATTGACGATGGAGGGCGGGCGGGAGGTTGGTCAAGTGTTTAGAGCGCTAGCCAAGCAGTATCTGAGATCGTCGAGATGCCTCCTTGAGACCCACACAGATTCCAGATTCCAGATTCCAGATTCCATGTTTTAAAGATAGCTCAAAATGAACACAGCATTACTCTAAAACCATATAATAATTTAGATTCAGACTTGTTTTAGCTAAATAAATTGAAAATCTTTGGTAACCTCATACATTTGATATAAGTGGGGAAGGGGCTTGATAGAAAGGGGGGTTATTAAAAATTTTGGCCGAGGAGGGAGTTGTTTATTAGAGTGAGGTCTTAATTAGACTCACTACATATTCCACAGATTTTGCGGTGCGCACAGAAACAAAGCTTGGACGTAATCTTATGTGCCGTCGACTATTGGAAATTTTAATTGCTGAGGGTAAAGGTCTTATCAGCTAATTGGCCTTGAAAAAGAGGAATTGCTGTTTCACAGTGAAAAGTTTGGGGATCTTTGGATTGATAAAACATTTATCTGGGTACTCGCAACTTTCATTCATGGCGACTATCATTCAAAACCTGACTTTTGAGGGAGTTTAGCATCGGAGGTTTGAGCCGGCAACTTAGGCCATCTGCCATAGTACAGCACACAGCTTTTGGCATACTGTTGCTATGGTTTCTATATCTAGACATGAAATCGAGGGAAAAAAATTCGTCTCTATTTTCAATGCGGTTGTCCATTAGTTATAGTGTGAGCGTCTATCAGTCTATCAATAGCGACAACTACGGCTATGCAATCAATCTAGAGCTTAATAGAGGGAAGGGCTCAATAGAACTTTTGCGGCAATTGCAAAATATTGATTTACTGGATGTATCGCTTGTTCTCTCTGAAATGAACCTCAATTTTCTCTTATATTCTATTAAAAATGTTATACAACATATTACGGATTAATCTACCTACCGGGTGTTCCAAAAAACTGTATACAAGTTTGAAAAATTCTGATGCCAAGATATTTAGTCAATTCACCCTAAAGTTATTTGTATGTTAACCATCAATGGATTAATAAAATTTTAATATTTTTATGAACATTTTTGGTAACTTGGTTGCAGCGCAATAAATCAGCAAGTGTAAAAATTCCTGTTAGACACAAACCAGAGCTTCCAGTAGAGAGGAACTACAATTCTAGGAAAGGCAGAAACATATCGGCCTTCGACATCCAAAGCTGATATGTCTCGTGATTATTATTGTTAGAAACCGAGAGGAAGACATTCTCAAGAGACATTCATATTACATTATCATTAATCAAGAGATCTATTTACTTTTACTTTACTTAAAACTTTTAATTTTAACAATAACTGTTTCATTGTAGTAAAGATAAAGAATTCCCTTGTCCAATAAGAAACAGTGACACAATTTGACGAGGTAAGTTTTTGATTTGTTTTCGTTCAATTTATATCAGTAGAAAATTGTTTGCTGAGAATATCGAGGGTTGCCATGCTTTAGGGTTTTTTTACCTTCTCAGGGGTCTACAATGGAGGCTCTGGTTTGGGCCTAAGAGTAAATATTGCGTTTGTTGATTTATAGCTCTACAGCCAAGTCACTGATAATTACAAGAAAAATATCAAAAGTTAATTTAGCCATTGAGGGTCAACATAAAAATTTGCTTTCATATCAGAGGCGTATCAGCTTTGGATGTCGAGGACCGACATGCTTCTGCCATCCCTAGAATCGTTCGCTCTTCTCTAATGGAAGCTCTGGTTTGGTTCCAAGAGGAAATTTTACACTTTACTGATTTATTGCTCTACAAACAAGTATCCGAAAATTATCAGAAAAATATCAAAATTTGATTCATCCATTGAGGGTTAGCATAAAAATAGCTTTGGGGTGATTTGACGAAGATTCTTTGCTTCAGAATTTTTCAAACTTGTATACAGTTTTTTGGAACACCCGGTACATACTACTTGGGACGACTGCACTTTGGCGGACCAGCTTAATGTCATATCTCACGGGAATGCATTTGACCAAATACCCTAACTAAACCTAACTTACCCTAACTAACCCTAACTAGCCCTAACTAACCCTAACTTACCATAAAAACCCCTTTTCCAAAACCTAACCCTGACCCTAATCCTTACCCCATGACACATTACTTGCTGATATCGAAAGCTGGTCCGCTAAAGTGCAGTATAGCCTACTACTTTACACTACTACAAGGAACTATGACTACCCTATGACCATAAACTCAAAATGATTTTTCGAAATATGAACTATACAATTTCGTTATTGCATTGCTGTGGAATTACACTTACAACAGTGACTGTCTTCTTTTTCTTTGTGCTGTATGTGCAGTAGTTATACAATTCATCTCCCTGGAAAAAACAACAATCATCAACAAATTATACTTGTTGAGTCAACAGAGAGTTCCTTGTGTTCGATGTGTGATAAATAAAAAACCTGTGATTAGATTGCGTTGATTGAGATTTTTGGGGTAGCTGAAGGAATAGACAGATCCAGATAGCCTGGTCGTTGCTTTTTGCTCTATTCTTCTGCTTCAATAAAAATACTTTGTTCAAAACTTGCGTCTTAAGGAAATCCAAAATTTCCCAAGAACCCTCGATCAAGCAACATCTGTCCTGCTCATGGAGAACAAAGTTAAAGCTTTGGAATAGTGCTGTGAGGAACAAGAATAAACAAACACAAGAGATTTTCTCGCGACAATTTTTGAGTTATCGCACCCCTGACCTGACAACTAAGATTCAACATACTCTAGTACAGTATTTATCAATTGTTAATCGTGTATAGTATTTATGTGAAATTGTATATATTCTAACGTTTTTCTGTAATGGCCATGAACCAGTCATAGTCTTTTGCTCCCAATTGTATCGTCTTTTTGTATTATATAGTAGTTTGTGGGTAGGGTAATCCGTACTATTTATTGTAAAATTCTTAACCATATTCAGCCCGGGGGGGCATTATGGCCCCCCTATCAAACGTTTTTTAATAGAATCTTAGCCATGAAAGATTTGACTTTGAAACTTCTTGACTTTTATCAAAATTTAATAGGCTACATAATTATCAACTTTTCAATGTCTATTGTTGTGTTATGTGACCTCTAAATGCCCTTTTTTGGAGACCGGTCACAAGGAAAATCTTAAATCCTCTGTTATTTTCTCTCCGGTAGCATAAAATACAAATTTATATACACCATTCGATTTGTCTTGAAGAGTGCTTTCATTTGATATACAGTTTGTTAATATCTGCTTACATCAGCAAGTTTTAATATCTATGACGTCATACAACTTGATGACGTCATATTTTGAATAAATTAGTATATTTTTCATGAAAATTTGCTCAAAATGGTGTGATCATGAATTGAGATTTCTAATTTAATTGATTAGAAGTCAAAGAGTATAATATATCACTGCAACTATTGTCACAATTCTATTTAGTGCCCGTAAATTGGACGTAATTAGCCATAATTAGCAGATGCAATTTTTAAAATTCACACTGTCAATTAGAATGTCTTTATAGACTCATGGCCATCACTTTTGCAGCATTATTTGCTACGTATCTCTAACAAATCAGTAAATATCTGGCGTTTAAGAACAGTCGCTGGTTTTCCTTGATTTTGCTATTGTATTTGGTTGCCTAGCAACGAATCACGTGACAAATTACTAATTATTGCTATTTTTAGATTCTCTTTTGGTCCCTAATGCATTGTGCTAAATGTCATCTTCATACCATTTCTCGTTTCTGAAATAAACAGCGGGGCCAAAATAGCCCCCCCGCCCCCCTCGGACCAAAGTAGTAAAAATTGTACCCGGGCTGAATAAGGTTAATAGGATATATAAAACATTACTAATTACAGCGTTTCTATGTTTTATGAAAGGAAGCATGAAGTGTACTATCTAAAGTTTTGACAAACATTGCAAGCATCATAAATTCTAAACTGATAAAGGAAACTCAATTAATTTTTCAAGAAGATCTGTTTATAAAGATCTACAACATGATATGAAGCAAAATCTTTTATTGTTTGCGATTTAACAATTTGTTAACCTCACAACTTCAAAACTAGCAGAAATATATGATGCATTGTAATTCTAGATGATTCAAGATGATTAATAAAGATGATTCTAATAATGTACTAACTTGGATTGTGCCAAATTACGTGGACTTCCTTTCGAGAAATTCATTTGAAAGAAAGGTACAATGATATTTTAGGAGATTTATTTTAAAGTTTTTGCGACGTTTTGACCCCAATGCTATCATAGACTACAACTGTGTTGCGTCAAGATAAATACTGTCAGTGTGAATTCAAATTAAGAAGTATGTCTGATCTTACCGCTTGCACCTCAACTACTTTGTTCAATCGAATCATTTGCTGAAAGATTGAAATTCGTATTAGGTTAGTTCTGCTTAGTACTCAGTTACCAGAGCAATGTCTAATGTTGAAAAAACATATTCCTAAACACTATGCTTTTTTCAAACAAATTGTACTGGTTTGGCAATTAATGACGAATAATATGGGTAGAAATCAATCTTAAAGTTTGGAACAAACTGGCTATCTCCATCCATCCGCTTGCGGTCACTTTGCATTGAGAACAATTGAGGTAGTATGGATGTCAAAGTAGTTTCCATCTCGAATTCTCGCAATTGTATTGCTAAATTATGCATCCAACCACAATTTCTTCCCTCAAATCCTTCAGCAAATCGTAGTTTAAAGGAGAAGTTCGGTAAAAATTCAACTTTTCCCAAGCATTTACCTTCGATCTGATGGTTTTATTCCGCTGTTTTTCACCTCCACATCTTGCCTTTGACTGCCGCCATTTTGCGCAAAAAAGAATGGAGCGACTATTGTTGTTTGATGTCATCACAGGCAAAACCACAGGAGTTATATTGTATGATAAAGGGCTTCAAGCATAGAAATTGTGCTTCAAGCATGTTCTAATCCTAAAACAAGCCAAATGGGAAAACTTGAATGTTGACCGAACTTCCTCTTTAACATATAAGCTCGAGAGTTATAAACGTGCAATCCCCCGGTTCTTATTAGCTCCATTTGTATCCTTCATTTGCTGATTGTCTTCTTTCCAGATTATGGGACAGTTGTCCCACCCGTACTATTACTTTCTGAACAATGCTGGACCTCTTTGATGGGCTGCATGGCCATATGGTCCACCAGCACATATATCAAAGTAGTCTGAAAACATTCATATGCCAACATAATTCTACAAATATGGCTTTAAAACGAATAAATATTCATCTTTTTCTTTTTATTACTTCAAAAATAAATTATAAAATCATGGGTCATATGAAGAAAGAAATGTGTAGTCCTAAAGTCCACTAATTAACATACCTTCAAAGCATTCTTTATATTAATTTGATCTTAAAGCAAATAAACTTGTTGTCATTCTCGCGTGATAACCTGCTCTTGTATCCAAACCGTCACAGCACATCAAAGCACCCCACCAGCAGCTCATAAACCTACGACCAAAAAATGTGCATTTTGACTTTGGGTCTCTTCTTAACTGTTGCCAAAGGTGCTTTGATGTGCTGTGAGAGTTTGGATACGAAATCAAGCGAGAATAACAACGAGTTTACTTGAAACGATCGCATTAATACACATTTTCTTTAACCCTATTCGTACTGGGGGGGGCGTTTTTCCCCCCCCCCTAACACACTTTGCTACACTGCGCTAAAACCACATAAGATATGACAACCAGGCTTGGTGACTTTTAGTAAAATTAAGTTGGCAATTAAAATTTCTACATATCATTGTTCTTACTTTGATCACGTGACCACAGTAACACCATATTTGGAGAGTGGTCAACAAAAAAGAACTTAGAACGTCCATAGTTTTTGCCTCGCTTGTCCGATTGATCTCAAACATGCACCATTCGATTGTTTTGATGAGTACTTTCATTTGATATATAATTATTTCAAATTTGCTGACATCAGCAAAATTTAATATCTATGACGTCATCCATCTTTATGACGTCATTGTTCTAATTAAGAAGTGTACAATATAAATAAATTGCATCTAATTTGGTTCATCTTCATTATTTAAGTCAATTTGAGTCCATATTTACTAGAAAAAGGGCCAAAAACTGCGAAGATAATGAGCACATGAAACAAAAGAATAATTTATAGCTAATTATGCTAAAAATAGATACTGAAAATTGCTACAAAGTATGTATTTTGATTCTATGATATGTTTCCTACTATTTGAAACAATTTTGGAGAAAATCGGCGGAGTAATTAATTAAATAAAATTTTTCTTGTCAAGAAGCCATAAATTTCTCAAATTTCCCTTGTTTTTTGGTTGCCTAGCAACGAATCACGTGACTAATTAATTACCATTGTTATATTTGAAAAGCTAATTGTCCAAAGAACAATAGGGGTAAGACTCAATGTTATACCTCTTGTAGTTTTGGAATAAAAGAGGGGGGGTGAAAAACGCCCCCCCCAGTACAAACTAACCAAAAAATCGCCCAGTACGAATAGGGTTAATGGCAACTAATGACTGAAGGTATATTAATTAATGGACTTTAGGCCTACACATTTATATCTTCATATCACCAATGATAAAATTAATATTTTGATAAATGTTTCGAAAAAGTTTTTCTCACAAGAACAAAGGATCTGGTCTACAAATATACTTGATAATATCTGGACTTGTACCTGATGATGGCTGTCGTAATTGTCATTCCTTGCAACTTCTTCGATTTCTATCCCATTTCTAACTACAGTAGTGCGAATTGCAATTCCAGTACCATGAGTATGAAGATATGATCCAAAAATCTTGATGCTATTGTGAGACAACGGACCTTTCTGCAGCATATTCTTAAAAAGAGATGGGTATGAACATTTATTGAGTACGTTTCCGCCAAAATTACCATTCTCAATTATCTCCGCCGCTAATGTAGGTATGAAGCAGCAGCTTTTTGAATTTACTAAAATTTAATTGGCTATGAAATTGTGAAAAGTTCTATTGTTCATCGTTTCACCACGTGACCTCCAGATGCCCAGCTTTGCATACAGGTCACAGAGAAAGTCTTAAAAAGCTCGCTAATTTCTAGCAGCTAACGCAAATCATAACTTTATACACACCATTTGATTCGTCTTGAAGAGTACTTTCACTTGATCTATAGTGTGTCTATATTTGCCTACATCAGCAAATCTTAATATTCATGACATCATTTATCTTTATGACGTCATAGTTTTAATAAATTAATGTGATATATTCCAAAATATGCAGAAAACAGTGGCAGGTTACTTTGTACTAACTAGTTTTACTATTTAGAAGCCTAAAAACAGAAAATAAAAGAAATGTGTATCCAAAATCTCAATTAGTCTATTCAATTGCTAATGGCTCTTAATTAGCATGACTTGCAATTTAAGTTGAACAATTTTTGAGTAAATACTTTCCACTACAGATTAGGGGGGGACCCCCGGACCCATCCGACTTTTTGGCTGGTTTCCGTCGCCTTCGGTCCTGGGGCCGTTTCTCCACAAAATGGCCCGGGCCCTAAATTTGCTGTCAATCCACCCCTGCCTGCTGGGGTCTGGTGCCATAAACATGACTTTCGTCGCATTTTTACTTATCTTATTGCTTATTGCAACTATTTACAAGTGGCCTGTTAACCTGTACGACAATAGATGCTCCACTGCTAGTCATGATCAAATTCAGAATCACATGCAGTTTCGCGCCATTTTCGCAAGTTGGAATGCGAAACTATTGTTTGCACATGTAACAGAAAAGCTGAAGCAACGTACAACAAAAAACATAAGCAACCGGATAAACAAATATGCAAATCAGGAATGGAGTTTGGCATAGAAATATTGATTAGCATTGAATTAGAATTACAGAAAAATCGTACTTGAAAGAAACAAATTGAAAGAGTAAGAGAAATCGTGAAACTACGTGAATATGAAAACCGTCCTTGAGAATAAAAGTATCATGATGTTGCTAAACAAATTAAGTGCAACTAAGAATGAAATCGAAGAATATTTTGGTGGAAAATGCACTCAATAAAAATTGATTGTATTCTATTCTTAGGGGATGTGCAAGATGTTTTTGTAAACAAAGAGAAAGATCAGCCAGCTAGCATCATAAAATTCAATGAGAAATTCTTCTGTATGGTGCGTCTCATAGAATTTCTATAGCCTGTAGTGGCCTTTCGTTTGTTCAGGCTAAATATATCAAAACAATTATGGCTGATAATGCAGCTGTATCTTTAAAATCGTTGAAGGCATGACAAATGTGATTGCACTAGCTAATTCTACGGAGTTCAAAAACATATATAAAAATTTCATTTGCAATGCATATGCTGTTATTTTCCTGAGAAAGTTTTTTTTTAACTCTATCTGGATCAGATCCTCAGGCCGGTTAGCCCCCCCCCCCCCACCGCAGAACTCTGAATTGACTAGGGCTAGAAGAAATAAATTGGCCATCTTATGTAATTTGATGTGAAAAGTCCAAATTTAGAATTCATTTTACTCTAATTGTTGTACCGTATATTCGAAGACGTCATCATTTGTCTGTGTTTTAGGCCAAATACAGTACTATTACAGATTTGAGTGTAAAGTCTCAGGCTAGAGAAATACTATGCTTATTTTAACTTTAATTGAAAGATAAAATATCAAAATCTCATAAAAACATAATTTTTTGAAAAAATAATGAACTTTGTAAACCTATATTTATTACCTAAATTCGTTATATATATGACGTGATCAATGACGTCATTTCTTAGAAAAACAGTAAAATTAAGTTTTTTCCATATCATCTTATTGATTTATGGTTCAACTGAAAATTGCATCCAGTTATCTTACTTCTGTCAAGAATTATCTTAGTTGAAGTTATAAAGGGTTTGACTGTAAAACAAACAAGATATTAAAACTACTCTCTCAGAAAATTATTATATTTCCAAAACTACAAGAGAGATTTTGAAGAAATTTGGATAGAAGATGCTGAATTGATAGTTAGGAAAAGTCGCAAAAAAATTGGCCTAGAAATTAGCAAAACAAAATAATCCAGACAAACGTGGTAGGGGGCTAATTTAGCTCCCCCCGGTCCAGATAGGGTTAAGTTTAACTCATACAGCCAATTTATTTTACATCGGGGCCTTGGAAGCAGTACATATCAAGACAAAAACCTGTTCTTTGTAAAAAAAAAGACCCGTTTGCACTTTGCATTTTCCATTGAATATACGAAGCCTTTGTGGGCTCTTTGATTGGTTAATTTAATTCTTGGGACCAGAGAATAAGAAGGGCCCCTCAGAGCTTCTTAGCACACTTCAAATATAAAGTGATTTGCTTTTTTCCCTTTTTCCAACGGCAACCAACAGTATTTCATATTTTATTTTCATATTTCAATTTATTAAGGAGGGAGACCCTTCAGCCTAATGGCTGATAACAGTGGTGCTCTCTCATCATCGGGGCCTAAGTTTGGGCTGTTAGTGCATTGACGAAATTTGCACTCAGCTTAACCTCCTAAATTGTTTCCCAGTTGGGGGTTAGAAGAAATAAGCCNAAATTTGAAATCAGCTAACCCCCTAAATTGTTTCCCAGTTGGGGGTTAGAAGAAAATAAGCCATATTTTTTCCACCATAGAACACAACGTGTTCCCCCAACCCCCAACAAAAAATGCCCAAAAACCGAGGTAGAATGAGAGAACACCACTGCCTGGTATGCTATTTATCAGACAAGACCACAATTAACAAGACTGTTTGGACACTTTACAGTATACAATCGACATTGGGCCCGACGGCTGACCCAACACCTTGCACCTGGGCCTGACGGCTGACCCGAAACCTTGCACCTGGGCCTGACGGCTGACCAGACACCTTGCACCTGGGCCCGACGGCTGACCCGACACCATTACCAAAAGGGGTCCGACAATTGACCCTGTATAAATAATTAACAATCAAAATGAATCAAATCAATCATAATCAAAACTTTACGTACTCAGTAATGGCCCGACAGTTAACCATGCGTAATTATTAAAGGGTCCGACAGTTGACCCTGCGCCCGCTATAAGGGTCCGACAGTTGACCCTATTTCCGCTATAAGGGTCCTACAGTTGACCCTGTTCCCGCTATAAGGGTCTGACAGTTGACCCTATTTCCGCTATAAGGGTCCGACAGTTGACCCTGCGCCTGCTATAAGGGTCCGACAGCTGACCCTATGCTCGCTATAAAGGGTCCGACAGGTGACCCTGCGCCCATAATCCCAATTGATTTTGATTTGATTTGATTTTCTTTAACCACGACTATTTTAAGTGCGACGAATAACTTCTCCGAAAGGTGCATTTTATTTTATTTTTTTATTTTTTTAAACTCGTCCAATTCAAATTAAACCTATTAACGCAATCAGACAATGGCCTATAATAACAGGCCGTTTTAGTGTCTGTAAAATAGCTTATTTCTTGACTTATTTTAGCCAAGGCTACGCATCTGCAGACCTTGTAGTCTTTCCCTTAGATAATTGATAAGAATGCTATGAGTAAAGCATCTGCCCACAGTTTCAATTCACATGTACAGCATTTTAGCTCTTGTTTTCAGCCAGTAGGGCCGTCTAGGTTTTTTAAATAGTTTGCCCCTTTTAAGATCTCGAAGCCATGAAATAGCTTATTAATACCGCAAATGAAACAACTTGGAGTACCTCACCATGCCAGAGGTATTATGTNTTAAACCTATTAACGCAATCAGACAATGGCCTATAATAACAGGCCGTTTTAGTGTCTGTAAAATAGCTTATTTCTTGACTTATTTTAGCCAAGGCTACGCATCTGCAGACCTTGTAGTCTTTCCCTTAGATAATTGATAAGAATGCTATGAGTAAAGCATCTGCCCACAGTTTCAATTCACATGTACAGCATTTTAGCTCTTGTTTTCAGCCAGTAGGGCCGTCTAGGTTTTTTAAATAGTTTGCCCCTTTTAAGATCTCGAAGCCATGAAATAGCTTATTAATACCGCAAATGAAACAACTTGGAGTACCTCACCGTGCCAGAGGTATTATGTATTCCGTGCCGAACTAGTTAGTTGTAAAGAATCCTTAATTCTTGAGAAAGAATTTCAGAGTAAAGTTTTTTACCAAAAGTTAAATCACAGATGGACAAAAAGGAACTTAACTTTGCCTGTTGTGACCGAAAGTTCTTTAAAACAATTCGCAGATAATTCTTAACAACGCCATACTACCGATACAATTTCAAATTTTCTACTTTTTTGTTCTTTCTTTTCAGTTCCCAACTATTTCCTGAAAATCTTGCCAAAATATCATTGGAAGGAACAATCATGTCCTCGCCGTTGCCATATTGCTTGCCACCTCCGTTGCCACAGATTATCCAGCACTTTTTTATTTCAGAAACATGTTGAAAATTCCGAATACGCAACTAACGTGCTAGCTTGGCCACGCTCGACCTTGTTCGTTTTCTCCAAAAAACGAGAGACAGCTATGATATTCTTGACTATTTCAATTACTAAATTATAGAGTCTTCCATTTCCATTTCCATTTCCAAATATTTGAAACTTAAAATTTGTTTAATGTTTTTTAATTTCATTTGAGAAACAAGTTGAAAATTCCGAATACACAACTAACGTGCTTGCCACGCTCGACCACGCTAGACATTGTTCGTTTTCTCAAAAACGAGAGACAGCTATGATATTCTTTGACCATTTCAATTGCTAAATTTAAATTTCCATGTTCACTTCCATTTCCATTTCCATTTCCATTTCCAAGTATTTGAAAAATAATAAAAAAGCAACGCTAAACTTCCTACACAACTCATCAACTTGAAAACAGTGTTGAAAATGACCAAATGAAGACAACAATTACCGTTTTGTTCGTAACCTGCACTTGCCCAAAGATCTTTATCGAGCTTTCCTTTTTCAAATTTTCTATCTCGAATATAAGAAATATTATAAACCTTGAATTTACCATCTGCTAATCATCATTAGTTTGAAAATTCCAAGCACCGCTGAAAATCGAAACTCTCCGTTTTAATACAGCTGTAATTTTACCCTTTCTGTTTTTTGCTTGTTTTTTGTTTGTTTTTTTTATGTTTTTGCTCTAGTTGAAGCTCCTACTTAACAGATTCTCCAACCAAAATAATTGCATGTACGTAGACGTAAGCCCTAATTTTATATTTGCTAATATCCAGTTTCGACAAATTTCAAAGCACCAACAAAAAAATACCAAACTGAATTCAATTCACCTGCAAGGAAAAGAAAAATATATAAATAACGTCGAAGATAACACACTGGATGGTAACTTGAAAAACCAGCTGAAATTTAGTGAAAAATCATTCCCGGTCGATCAAAGGACTAAATGCTAAATCAACAAACAATTTACTATTCAATTATGCCTAAAAAGACCTAAAAAGTAGAATACGATTAATTACTACCCTAAAACAAGGGAGAGGCAACGGTCCGCTTCCGCGGAAAAATCACAGTCGAAACTTTCTATTTCCAAAACTGGTCTACTAACCCAATTCGAAAAGAATAAATTCGAAGACTAAAAGTCAAATTCACTGATACGAGGGAACCCATTTCGTCTCTCGTGCAAGCTCACGCGCAATGAATGCACAATTAACCCAGTTCCATCCAGTCCTAAACAACATGATAAAAAACGACTCTGACAAGGACGTTAGTTGTAAATAACAAACAAGTGTGTTACCACAAGAGCGAGACACAAGCAAGAAAAATAAATAAACATATTACCCCTTTGAATTCTGAATCGTTTTCCCAAGTTTAGTGAATGGTTCACAGGCCAACCACATCAATAGCCAGTAATTCCACCCAAAGTTGCATGGGCGTGGTATGTCCCGTTGCGAGTAAAAAATAAGGAACGACCAAATTATTGAAGCAGCAAGACAAAATGTTCCTGTTTTATCCCAAACGCGCGTGAGCATGTTTACCTACACGCAGAGATGATAAGGACGTCACACAACTCGAATATAAAAGGTGGACAAAAAACAAATTCGAATTACTAGAAGGCACTGGCAACAAAAAAAAGAGTCTGCTAAATCGCGAGGGTAGGCGAGGGTAGCGAGGGTGGCGAGGGTAGCGAGGGTCGAGAGGGTGGCGAGGGTAGCGAGGGTCGAGAGGGTGGCGAGGGTAGGCGAGGGTCGAGAGGGTGGCGAGGGTAAGCGAGGGTAATACCGTTCCTTGTACCAAAATCATGAAAATCGATACTTTTTCTGATGGCACATCCCCATACATAGTGTCCCCCCTTCCAGGAGCCGATANTCGCCTACCCTCTCGACCCTCGCTACCCTCGCTACCCTCGCCACCCTCGCCACCCTCTCGACCCTCGCCACCCTCTCGACCCTCGCTACCCTCGCCACCCTCGCCACCCTCGCCACCCTCGCTACCCTCGCCACCCTCGCCACCCTCGCCTACCCTCGCGATTTAGCAGACTCCAAAAAAAAAGGAGGTGGTTTTGCATTCCAATTACTTTGGGAAGGAACGCCTCGTTGCCACTTTGTTATTCTTGTAAAACCAAACTTATGCCTTGCTAAAAGATACCCAGCAAAGATTGTAGATTTGATATCAAATTCTCCCGTGTGAAGATCCTTACTGCTGCTAAAGTTCCCAACTAAGAAACAAATTAACAATAAATAAATGACTCGAAGTCAACCTCACCGCGTTTGTCAGAAGACAAGCGAAAATCAGTCACCAGCCACCATCGATGACTACCGGAGATGTCTGTATTCTCAATGTCGAGATCAAAGTGCGAGTAAAAATAATTCACAAATGCATTTATACGAATTTGAGACCCACGCAAACTCGTATCCAGAAACGATGGGAACAATATAAGCCCAATTCCCTAAACAATATTACACCTCATTGCACAAAGCCACAGGGGGCTTAAATCGTCCAGTGTTATCCAAATAACATTCTAAGGCAATAGAGCACGGCAGGGGTGTTATCTTATAGGTACTAAGGGGTAAAGTAACTGGTTACCCTGCTTTTTAGGAAGGCAATGACATGACCTCTTTGCCCGAATTAACTGTGATGTAAAATTTCGTTTTAATCCCTATTTTACATTGCATATTGCACTGTTTTCATTCTCTTTCAAACCACTGTGACAGATGTAAGAAGAAAATATTGATCATAATGTTCCGTCACTCAATGAAAATTTGGTTTTTTGATTATCAAATACTTTACCATAAATGATCCAAGCATATATGACGGAAAAAATTATAATTCAAGGATGTTCATATATTTGCCAAGGTGTTTGTTTTACTTACTTGTGAATATTTTAACTACTTGGTGACCAAAAAAACTGAACGGAGAATCACGTATACAAACTTTGTTTGGTGGCTAAATGGCTTGGCTACATCCCTATTATTTTTGCCATTGTTATCGACATGAAAAATTGGAGAAAATATGGGTTTAGTGAAACCAGGCAAATCTAAAGCAAGTCGAAAACCATAAAAAAAATGGGATCGATTTGATCAGTACGAGACGATAAAGAATACCTTTCGCATTAGCTTGGGAATAGGCATGTCAGATTGAAACTCCCAGTGCATGCAAAAAATTCTTAATAACAAAAACAAATTTTCTACCAGGTGAGTCAATAACAACAATCCCCGTTTGCAAGGCCAGTGCTTCCTGGATATCAAGGTAATAATATTGGCAAATATATTATTTAATGGTGAACATGTTCAAAACGATTTTAAAATTTACCTAAGCGAAATCGGCCACTCCGTTGTGAAATTGTGAGAGATTCTCTCTTGAAAGCCGCTTTAAGGTAACTCTGCTTTCCGTTCTGATGAGCACGGAAAGCTGGTTTTTAGACATCCTCCTCTCCAGAAATTTATTAATTGCTCCGCAACCAATCGGTCTATCGAAATTATGTAAAAAGCATGGTATTACCCATATTCTAGGCAATCGAAAGATATATATTAAACGCAATCGTTTGCTTTCGCAGCTTTTGAGACTCGTCATTTTAAAACATTCTTTAGGTTTCAGAAGAACTTCATTATCCACTCTGCTAATCTAAAGATTTTAATTAAACTTTTTTACCACTGACACTATATGTTCAAAAAGACACATGCCAAATGTGAAGGCAAAAGCTTGGCTAGATTTTCCAGCTATAAAATTTTAAAGTTTGGTAACCTACTCGACAACAAACGTTAGAAAACTGGTCAGTCGATAATCGACAGGCACGTGTGAAAGAATGGCGAAGCGCTTGCAACCATGTGTGAATATTTTCAGCATTCTTTCAAGATCGTGAAAGAGAATCTAACATTTTCTTTTCCAAATTAGCTATTTGATATATTGATTTAGTCCCAAAGCGAGGAGTTAAAGGCATATAAATGTCTCTAATCCATACACTCTTTCGCAATTGCTTTCTTTTCCCTCCCCCTGGGGATCAAGTAAAATACCTCATTGCTCATGCAAGATTTTGAGGGAAAGTGATAGATTTCTCGAAAGAATGCTGAACCCTTTCATTCATGCTTTCAAGCGCTTCACTGATTCCTTCGCATTTGCCAATCGATAATCGACTGACCAGTGTTTCTAGTGTTTGTTGCCGAACAGGCTACCAAATTTTAACATTTTATTACGGAAAATGTAGCAAAGCTTTTGACTTAAAATTTGGCATGTGTCTCCGTGAACATATAATCTTAGTGGCAAAAAAGTTTGATTAAAATCTTTAAATTAGCAGAGTGGATAATGAAGTTCTTCTGAAACCTACAGAATGTTTTAAGATGACGAGTCTCAAAAGCTGCGATAGCAAACGATTGCGTTTAATATATCTTTCGATTGCCAAGAATGTGGGTAAAACCATGCTTTTTACAGAATTTCAATAGACCGTTTGGTTCCGGAGCAATTAATACGTTTCTGGAGAAGAGGATTTCTAAAAACCGCCTTTCCGTGCTCATCAGGGCGGAAAGCAGAGTTACCGTAAGAAACCTTCAAAACAGACCTAAAATCGCAACCAAATTGTTCTGCCTTACAGCTATGACTTCAACACGTTTTAGCAATTATTATCGTCATGGGAGGATGAAATCATTCGGAATAATGCTGTTATGCTCCCAACAATTTCATTCTCCCAAAGGGATAACACGTGCTAAAGCGTGTAAAAGCCATTGCTGTAATGCAGAACTATTTGGAAAATTTACTCGTGATTTTAGGTCTGTTTTAAAGGTTTCTTAACCCTATTCTACATGGGTAAATCAAGTACTAATTTTTCTTGGCGGGGGCAAACAAGGCCCCCCCGGATTTTCTCAGCAACATTGACGTATACGGCATCGCAAATTGGTAAACGTGATTACCAAACAATTATGATTCTAAAAATAGCATTGTATGCTAATTAGCCACATGACCTGTTGCTAGGCAACGCAATAACAATGGAAATTTGCTGATTTTGGCTCTACTCCTAAAAGCTTAAATTTTTCAGAGAAAAATTGTCAATAAACATCTTTGAAGCCATCAATATGATGAATATTGATTTTTCTTGATAAAAACTTTCAACAATTATTTTTTTTGAATTCTATTGTTATAAAAACTGTCAATTAAAGTCATAAATGATAACCAAGTTCCATGATGCCATATTGGCATTTTTGACCAAGTTTTAGTCATATAAACTAAAGGAAATTGATATTGGATTGTTAATTGATCAATTTAAATTAAATTATAATAATTATTTTATATGTTTATTATAAATATGATGTTATATTTATGTATGACGTCATATACTTTCAATTTTGCTGATGTCAGCAAAACACAAACAATTATATATCAAATGAAAGTAGATTTCAAGGCAAATTGATTGGTACCAATTTCATTGAAATCAGATGTCTATAAGAAATTGTATGCACGTTTTAACGATTTTCTTTGAGACCTCTCTCCAAATATGGGCATGTCATAGTCACGTGGCCAATTATATGACAATAACCTATTGTTTATTTGATACAGTATTAAATTTTATTAAAAGTCATATAGGTTCTAGTCTTTTATCACGTGTTGTTTAAGAGCAATTAGAGGAAGTTTGCTTGGGGGCCTTTTTTGCCCCCCCCCCCCAATAGACGATTACGGAAAAGATGGCGTCGGGGGGCATTTGACCAAGATGCATTGCGTTCTATAATGGAATCAACAATGATTCTATAGAAATTCGATCGCTAAACGCAATGCATCTTGGTCAAATGACCCCTGACGCCATCTTTTCCGTAATCGTCTATTGTAGAATAGGGTTTTCTCGAGAAAATCGCTGATAATTTCCGAAAGGAGTGGCCGATTTCAGTCAGGTAATTGTTGAAATCGATTTGAATATGTCCATCATTAAATAATATATTTGCTAATATTATTGTCTTGATATCCAGGGAGCAGTGGCCTTTCAAATGGGAATTGTTTTTCTTACTCACCCGGCATTTCTGAAGTAAAATACAATCTTAATACAGTAAATCCCCGCATTTAAGAACCTACAAAAATAAGAACCTACAGGCTGTTTTTCCTAAATTATGCACTTTCTAATTAAGAACCTGTTTCAGCTTGATGGAAGAAATATGTTCTTATTACAAGGAATAAAGTTAATTCTTTTATTGTCCTTATTATTCATTTTTCCCCAGTTGGCTGTTAAAATCTGAGCCTTCCCCCCTGCAACTTGTAAGCTTAGAATGAGTTGTTAGGTCCTTAGTAACATTGCCAAAACAAATGAAAGAGTTGAAAATCTCTTGGTGATTGGTGATGACTCCTAAAAGATTTACACAAGGGACCGTTCCAAATAAGAACCTTTAAGAACCTTTATACGCTGAAATTTATCCAAGTACCTTTAAAATAAGAACCTAATTTAGCCTGCCTCTCAAAAAGTAGGTTCTTAAATGCGTGGGTTTACTGTACCACAAGGGGGTTGTCTGGATATATCTAATCTGAATTGCATATTCCCAGGATGATATGCTCGTTGTGTCGTAGTACTGCAGCTGCTGATAGAAATCGATCCCTTGTACTTGATGAATTTCGAAGATGTTTTAGAACTGCCAAAAGATAGGCACTAAATCCTTACTGGTTAACGAAACAATAGGACAAAACAAAAGAAAGCACAGGGTTGCCAAATTTTCAGTCACTTTTAGGCGATTTTACCTACTCGCATGAAAATATAAAAGTACGGATGGAAAATAAAGATATTGCTAACATTCTTTCGCAGACTTGTTTCTAATACTAGGCTGCATACTCAATCAAGGGGGCTACGAATTGTCACAAGATTTGGAAGGATGACAACGTTTTGAATTAACTCATAGTTTTCGTTTACTTAAGTGGATTTTTTAAACCTTTTTGGTACGCAGAAACCACCCACTTTGGCATTAAAAGATGCCAACTTTAGAGCATTATCTGAATCTTTTTTCAGTTTGAAGCTAACTTAAATACATCCGGAGATATCCAAGAATCAATGCCGAGGGGTTGGATAAGCAAACATAGGGCTCAAATCTTTAAAAAGGTGGGCGTAAAATTCTATTAAATTTTTCTTTGAATTAAATGGTTTGAAAGGAACTTAGGGTACTTTGCTGTAAATCTGCCGTGGAAATTTTTTGATATCTTTATTACTTTCAAAATGGCGGCATTTATTATTTCTGAGGCTGTGACGTCATCAAATTTCTAAATCCTAAACTAGAAGAGCGAAAGATTTCTGCTTGCAACCATGTTGTAGACCTTCATAAACTATGATTTTCTTGAAGATTGTATCATATTTCCTCTATCGATTTAGGATTTACGACGATCTTAATTTTTTCAAAACTTTCCATGAATTCTGTCAAAAAACTTATAAATGCCGCCATTTTGAAACTAAGCAAGATATCAAAAGATTTCCACGGCAGATTTACAGCAAAGTACCCTAAGTTCCTTTCAAACCATTTAATTCAAAGAAAAATGTAATAGAATTTTACATGGATAAGCACGCAGAAAAGTGCACTGAGCGGCCTAACAAGAACAAGATGCCGTCGTTATGCAAACAAAAGGTGAATTCAATAGGTACTTACCATTTCTATCTTGGAAGAAGAGTAATGCAAGGCAAAAACTTGCAGCTCTAGTGCATAAACGTATTTCAACTGGTTTTGATATAAAAAATCCACTTTTTATCGCCACAAACTACTGCCAGATTCACCAATAAATCGTTCCCATTGCTTCAACATAGTCAACAAAAATGGTGCGAAAACTTCAATGATAAGCTGCATGCCATCGTCGAATAACATGCAATTCCAATGAACTGTAATATGAATCGACAGTCAATAACAAATATATGAAACTGCTAAGTTCAAGAATGGAAAGAGCTGTACACGCAACGTTGCCAGAAAGAACGATTTTGTGATGTACTCTTCGACAAACCCAGCTCTCATTGTCATTCCTGTTGCTAGATTATAAGAGTTGGAACCGTAATAACATGAGCCAAAACGTCGTGTAAGTTCATAAATCACAGCCCTTCCTCTTAGCCCTCTTAGCGCAAGAACTGACTATGGTTTTACAGTGTAGCAGGTACATGAAATAGAAATGAAATGCTGGGTTTAATGTACCTACGAATAATAAACAACACACGGAAGAAATGTACATTTTTTTTTTCATTGCGAAAAAATAGATTGGTCATTTTGACAAGTTGACATTTGAAATACTATTTTTAAAGCTTCTTGATATCAATTTCACATTCTGTGTGGATATCTCAGAGAAATATCTTATATTCTGGACTATGTACTTACATTAGAGCTTCTCCGTTATAAGAAACCGCTATTAAGAAGCTGTAGGCTCAATTTTGCAAAAGTTAAGAACCTAGACTGAAAAAATTAGGAAACTTTTGTAATCTACAGCGTTAATTTTCCTAGTTCACTCAAAAATAGTTTGACACTGAACTGCAATTTTCTTAAGTTACTTTGAGTGTCGCAAGTACACTCATTTTTTACAAGGAACTTGGATCCATGCCTAGTAGGCAGTTTGTTAAATGTTAGGACATTATTGCTACTAAATGTTTCTTTGAGTTTCTTAACTTTTCAGTGCTCTAATGACACTCCTTTTTTATCTGAAACTAATATAAGAAGCTGTAGCCTCTTCCAGAAGTAGTAGCCTCTTCCAGAAAGTTAAGAAACTCTACTAGAAACGATCAGAGGTCATTTCGAAGTTAAGAAACCATTTCAGTTTTTGTTATGAGTTGCAAAGTGTTTTTAAACAGAAAGTGTATCATCAACCCAAATAATACTACAACGTATCATTTTTGTTTACGATTTGGTTCATTCTTGTACATATTGCCCTTGTTCAAAAAGCAGTCCTTAACGTTTTTTGACAAATTGTGAAATTCAATTTTATGGATAATTAAGAAACTCTGCAAGAAACCTTTACTATAAGAATTGGGTCTCACGTTAAGAAACTCTACTACAATTATCAGAACCAAGTTTCTTTTAACAAAGACATAAGTGTATAGAAAACCACTCCTTTACAGTAAAAAAAACAAAGCAGTATCAAAGCAAAGCTGGACTGGAAATTTATATGGAACTTTGTAAACTCATGGAAGCAAACAGTACGCGTATTTTTTGTAAGATACTAAAACTTTGACCTAGCACTGAAAGTTTCTCAAAATTCTCTTATCTGAGTATCTGAGTACAAAAAATGTACAAAGAGTTTCTTAAAAGTTCCTTCAATTGTCCATCGGCGGGGCATCTCTGGGACCCTTTGTGCCTTAGTAACCATTTGACAGCAAATTGTATGAAGTTATACCACTGTATTATCGATCAGTTGAAAATCAGTATTGAAGATTTTACTGTTTTGTTGATCTGAGGGTTCAGTTTCTTGAAACAAGTTTCTTATAACGGAGAACCTCTAATGCAAGTACATAGTCCAGCCAGAATATAAGATACTTCTCTGAGATATCCCTACAGAATGTGAAATTGATATCAAGAAGCTTTAAAAATAGTATTTCAAATATCAACTTTTCAAAATGACCAATCTATTTTTTCGCAATGAAAAACGAAATGTACGTTTCTTCCGTGTGTTGTTTGTTATTCGTAAGTACATTAAACCCAGCATTTCATTTCTATTTCATGTACCTGCTACACTGTAAAACCATAGTCAGTTCTTGCGCTAAGAGGGCTAAGAGAAAGGGCTGTGATTTATGAATTTACACGACGTTTTGGCTCGTGTTATTACGGTTCCAACTCTTATAATCTAGCAACAGGAATGACAATGAGAGCTGGGTTTGTCGAAGAGTACATCACAAAATCGTTCTTTCTGGCAACGTTGCATGTACAGCTCTTCCCATTCTTGAACTTGGCAGTTTCATATATTTGTTATTGACTGTAGATTCATATTAATGTTCATTGGAATCGCACGTTATTCGACGATGGCATGCAGCTTATCATTGAAGTTTTCGCGCCATTTTTGTTGACTATGTTGAAGCAATGGGGACGATTTAATGGTGAGTCTGGCAGTAGTTTGTGGCGATAAAAAGTGGATTTTTGTTATCAAAACTAGTTGAAATACGTTTTTGCACTAGAGCTGCAATTTTTTCGCCTTGTATTACTCTTCTTCCAAGATAGAAATGGTAAGTACCTATTGAATTCACCTCTGTTTGCATAACGACGGCATCTTGTTCTTGTTAGGCCGCTCAGTGCACTTTTCTGCGTGCTTATCCAGCCCCTCGGCATTGATTCTTGGATATCGCCGGATGTATTTAAGTTAGCTTCAAACTGAAAAAAGATTCAGATAATGCACTAAAATTAGCATCTTTTAATGCCAAAGTGGGTGCTTTCTGCGTACTAGAAAGGCCCAAGAAACCCGCTTAAGTAAGCAAAAACTATGAGAGAATCCAAAACGTTGTCATTCCTCCAAATCTTGTGATAATTCGTAGCCCCCTTCATTAAGTATGCAGCCAAGTATTAGAAACAAGTCTGCAAAAGAATTTTTGCAATACCCTTATTTTCCATCCGTACATTTATATTTGCATGCGAGTAGGTAAACTCGCCTAAAAATTTGGCAACCCTGTGCTTTCTTTTGTTTTGTCTTATTGTTTCGTTAGCCAGTAAGGATTTAGTGCCTATCTTAGAACTGCCTGAATTCACTAAATCCTTATTTTTGCCAATTTTCGATGTCGAATACAATGTCAAAAAATTGTAGCATCTAGCTACCAAGCAACGTGTAAATCCCTAATTTCAGTGGACTGTTTTTTCTTTTGCTTAACATATTTTCTCGGTTGACTATTTTTTTAGTCACCCTGTACTATAAAACAAATTTCAAGTAAGATCTAGGAATTCACTTACCTTGGTGCAGCCTTTTGTGCAGGTACTTCTAATAGTCCATTCGTCCATATTTGGTGGTATAATGATATTATCTGAAACTACATTGCCTATTGTTATCATAGCTGCTTCATATGGTCTTGGCTTGGAATAGAAAAGTCGTAGACCAGACGTATCAATTATATCTAGAAGGAGTAAATGCATAATTTTAGTATTTGATCATTTAAGCTCTTAATAATCAAGATTCTGTCAAAGATATTGTGTCATATATTCACGGAAGTTCTCTCAATGTGTTTCGTTTCTTGAAACTATCTTCAAACTTTTAGAGAATAGTAGCACTTTAAAGTAGATTAACAATCACAGATTTTACTCATCGTTTTTAATTTTTCAAAAGAATGCTAAAATGTAAACGGACTTTGAAGAATGGTCGAGCAAGGTCTTTCACCCAGAAAACCAAAATGGTGATGAAAAATCACGCCAATTTTTGTCTATAACAGTCTGGTTTCCATATAATCAATACGATTGTTTGGATCGTTGCGAAAGATTCCAGCGATCTTAGGCCTGGTAGTAGGATGCTCTTGTATTTATATTTGCTGCCGCCCCAGAAGATGAAGAGAAAGACAAACGCAAGAGGGAGACAAGGTTATAATCTTTATTTATCTACATTTCTCCTAAAACCCGTGGTCAAACTATGGAACAAATTAGAATTTGAAGCCAAAGCTATAAGTAGCTTCTCTGCTTTTAAGAAACCTGGTACGTGATCCACGTTTATATTTTGACCTTACGTTTGTTTACTTTATGTATGAAACATTGTAACTAGATATTTTAGGTTCTCTTTTTGTTGAGTTGAGGTTACTGTAACCCTTCAGGCAGCGATTAAGAAACTATATTGTCCACGACCGTTCCTTAAACTATACCAAACAAAATTATATGCTATTCGAAGCAGAATTAAAAGCGGAATACCATACAAATATAACGAGTTGATTAAATAAAAACGCAGATGATTTATCCCAGATTATAGGTGAAATCGACCACCCTTGCGAAAAAATCTTGGTGTACCCCATCGGGCATTGTTCGACCAAGACTATCTATTTACCAAAGACTTAAGGTCCTGAACTGAAAAATAGTAAAACGTACTGTCTTGAAATAATGCAATTTCAAATTAATGTTAATGTCTGAAATGTCTTTTTTAACTTTCAAACCCTTATAACAGTCCGACCAGTGGATCAATCATAAATCACTGACACTTTTGTAGTTGTATGCTTTGTGACCCTGTGTGCCAAGTGTCAAGCGATTTGATTGGCCCGTTAGGTACACCAAGATTTTTTAGTACCCACCAGTACCCCGGAATCTTGTTTCGAGAAATCAGGCTTTTATCAAATTGAAGCAGAACGGGCGGGAGAAATAGAAAGTGCAAACATAAAGCCGCAGGTCAAGCAATAAAGCTTTAGCACGGTCTTGATCAATCGTTATATCAATAAAATAGCAGCACGGTCAAATGAATATAGCTGCAAGGTCAAGTGAGTTAACTTTAATCCCCTGACACCTATTCCCGCAATTTTTGAGAAATATGATTGCTTCATTTAAAATGCTCAAATTTCCCAGTAATCTTGGTTATTTCTGGAAGTGAGTTGGTTAGAACTGTACTCAAATACTTAAACCATCAGATTATGACGAAAACGAAAAAAGGATAATTTTTTATCTGAAGGGTTACAGTAACTTTAACAGGGCAAGCTGTAAACCAGTGATGTTCTTACCCTGTATAAAGAGTTAAAAATGAAAAATGAAATGAAAACTCAACTCAACCCAACTCAGGTCAACTCAATTATTTTAATGCGAAGAAAATTGCCGTATTTTGACAACAAATAAGACGTCAATGATCGAATTAAGACAAACAAGGTATTGAAAAAGAACTGTTACTAACCACTTCTTTTGAATTCGTTATTAAGGTGAGTTTCTAAAACGACGTATTTTAAACCGTTCTTTGTGCCCATTGCCAAACCAGCACTTTCAGGAAACTGAAAACCCTGAAATAGAAATTGTAAATTGCAAAATGTGGTAGAATAAGTTGCAAATCTTTGAAAAGGTTGGTGTGAAACTACGTATATGACCTGTTTCTTTGAATTGAATAGCTTGAATAAAACTTTATGTAATTTGCTATAATTCTACCGCAGGAAGTTTCAGCAATCTTATAATATCTTTCGAAAATACAGCGTATTTTATATTCAACTCATTTGAATTAAATACCGGGTGTCCCAAAAAGAAGTTCCGATGTTTGACTAAACGCAGAGACAAAAGTTCTGAACCTGGCAATTTCTATTCATTCTAGTTACATGCTAGGTATTTCAACTTACAGTTTGGCATATCGTAGGAAGAGATTATTTATCTGAAAATGGAGTTATGAGCACTAAAATTCCTTGTCCATGCTGAGTCCCTATTGCGGTGAAGGGGGACTCTTAAAACTCAATAGTCCCTGAACGTTGCTTAATAAAATGTTTATAGTTCTTTTTGTTTATGTGATATGTATTTCTGATAAAGATGTTATTTGGAAATTTGCACATAACTTTTGCTAATTTTGTTAATTCTTGTCTTTTCCACACACAGTTAATGTGAAATGCATTTTCTTTAATCGATTATGTTTTATGTTTAGATTTGGGGCCGGAGATTATCAACCCTAATTTCACCGAGGAGGGGTGTTTTCCACCCCCCTGGCGGTTTTTTGCAGATAATTTATTAATGGAATGAGCTATGACTCTCCAACTTTCCGACAATAGACTTTTTTACTTGCCAGAAAAGAGGTTTGGATCGAGCGTCCAAATCTGGTAAATTTTGTGAAGGAAAACGAAAGCACGACCCCCGTTCTCAGTATGAACACTGCTAGCTGTGGAACGAAGTTTCTTCGGATCTCGGAACACTTTTCAGAGAGTTAATCAACGATAAATTTACTCAAAGTGAGTTAGGAATGGTTCAGTTTATATACAGGCAAGTTTTGTTCACCTTTTGGCCTTGTTTCTCGTTATTTTCGTTCATTGTTAGCGGATTTTGTTGTGCAACAGTCTAGGCCCATATATTCAATCAAAACACAGTGATCTTTCAGCAAATTTTTTCCATCCTTTAAGTATTTTGAGGCCTTCGCCTGATATGTTCTGCCAAAATTCTTTCAATAGGTGAATGCAGGTGTATGTGTTTCCTCATCTACGTTTTGTTATTTTATCAATCCTAATAACGAAACAGCGTTTCTTTTCCTTTGAATAAAGACGGTTGAAAACAGCAAACTTCGATTCGCGAACTCGCAAAATGAAACCCTTGCATGCTGCACTTCTGTTTTGCAACTGTTACACAGCGAAATCAGCTATAAATGGTCGAAAACAACGAGAAACAAGGCCAGAAGGCAAATAAAACTTGCTTGTGTACAAATTGAAACATTCGTAACTCAATTTGAGTAAAGTTGTCGTTGATTTATTCTCTGGAAAGTGTTCCAAGATCCGAAGGAACTTCACGCCACAGCTAGCAGTGTTTCTACCGAGAACGGGGGTCATGCTTTTGTTTTCCTTCACAAAATTTACCAGATTTGGACGCTCGATCCAAGCCTCTTCTCTGGCAAGTAAAAAGGTCTATTACTAATTATCTATTAGTTACATTTTGAAAATAAAATTTTTGAACAATTGGAGTCACGTGACAGATAACACTACCATATTTGGAAGATGGTATTGAAAAAATCAATGATTTTGATATTTTTACAACCAGAATTAGTTTCAAATGTTGATTATTATACGTTAAAAAAATCAACAAACAAAGAGCTTTCATTTGTTATCAAAACAATAGAATTTGCAGACATCAGCATTTTTAAATGATGACGTCACATGTGCCACCATTTTGGGTCAATTTTGCAAAGTTTGAAGCTTTTTCCAGCGGAATTTGTAGAAAATGCATAGAATTGCGTTTTGCAATACATTTAAAGTATTTTGAGCAAGTTATTATCAATTTTTGGTCGTAAATATTTGTCATTTTCTTCCAAAATAACTGTCTAAAAAAAGCTTTAGATATTATTTTTGAATTAGGAATGAATAATACGGCAAATAAGATGAAAAATAGCGAATTATATGATATTTTTCCGTTTTTAAAACGAATTAGCTGGAGAAACATATATTTTGACATTGTTCAACATTATGACGTCATAGTGACGTCATCTAATGAGGTGGCCACACCCAAAGCTGCCAATCAGCTAAGAATGGTTATTACTACGCCTTTGCAAAGTTTAAATGATTTCCCATTAGTCTAAGGCGATTTATAGAGGGGGGTGGAAAGACCCCCCCCTTGGCTATGTTAGTTCAAAAAAAGCCCGGTAAGATTAGGGTTAACCCTATTCTAACCAGGGGGCGTTTTTCGCCCCCCTACCAAACTTATCTTAATAGCTCTTAAACGATGATAGTTATAACGCTGAAACCTCTTGACTTTTACTAAAATCTAATTGGCAACAAAAAAATTAAAATTTCAATGCCTATTGTTTAACCACGTGACCACCAGATGCCCTTATTTGGAGACAGGTCACAAAGAAAATCACTAAAATGGCTCTAATTTCTTTACTTCTTCTCAAATCTCATCAATATATATACCATTCGATTTGTCTCGATGAGTACTTTCATTTGATATATAATTTATCTATATTTGCTGACATCAGCAATTTTTAAATTGTATGACGTCATCAATCTTTATGACGTCATATTTCTAATTAATTAGTAATTTTTG
>REGM01000249.1:51616-79544 GCA_004194415.1 Aurelia aurita | reverse complement strand
GTGTTTGGCCAAGCCGATGTGTACGCTATTTCGAAAATCAAGCAGGAATTATGGCTCACCTTCATGCTCAAGAAGTTATTGCTGATCGAGATCTTGTGTCTCAGTTATCGAGAAAGTCTTTTGCTTCGAGGACTGTTGCTGAGCAGAAGCACATCGTGTCGTCTGTCAATTTCACTGCACTGAGTTGTGACAGTGTGAACCTGAATGGTGTGTGGTTTGTTTGGGCCTAGCAGAGCAAGTTAGAAGCCCAAGTTTCCTTTTGCAACCAAATATGGAATGTTCAAACAAGCTCAGAACCCATGCGAAAAAGGATTAGGCCTGGTTCTATAGATTTATTGGTAAGCATTGACTTTAGGCCCAACTAGCTAGTAATTAATATTGTTTAGAACAACGTTAAATGCAACGGGGAGGGTGGGCATTATCTCAAGCACGACTATGTTTCAAGAGTAAGGATAATAGACGATTTGAAGTGCCAACATAAATCATTATGATCAAAACTGATTGCAATTGATTAAATTGGCCGAAGTAAAGTGGTGCTCATATCCCTTCTTTGTTATTTGTCAATTGTCATTGTAAATTCTATATTTTTATCTTGGGCTCTTTATGAAACAACAAATATTAGAATCTTTTAATTTTCTCAGGGGAACTTTCAAGTAATCTTTCATGTTTGCTTTTAACCTTGTTGATCAATGGAATTGCCAAGATGATGTCTTTGGTGACTTTAATACCTGCTTGCTGATAACAATCGGCCTGGCCTAATTTTCTTATAAAACAAAAACATGCTACCTTAATTTTTGTCAAAACTTTGCGAAAATTAGAATTTGCCTTCTTTATACATATATTATTTAGTCCCTCCAGCAATGGGCGTTACCCCTATTTTTATTCACAAGGGGGCGTTTTTCAGCAAAGTAAAGGGCGTGGCCAAAAAAATTTTCCGGGGTCTCCGTCGGACCCAGGCACAAAAGCTCCCCCTCTCAGCGCCTTCGGCGCAGAGCATGACCAACCATTTTTACCCAGCTTCGCCACTGGGTACGAGAGCCTCGATACCCAGGGTATGTTTGATTAAAACGTTGCTGATCTACGTTCAGGGTTGTTGTGTTCAGAATTGTTAGCTGAAAATTTAAAAGCAGTCAAAAATACCCAATCGATTAATATTCTTTCGGACCAAACGTGTTGTAATAGCAGCAGGTGCACATGAGGGAGCAAAAGACATGTTTAGTGTGTTTACAACCTTGCAGATTTGTGTTTAGAATTATTCACTGTTGTTCAGATGTTTTTATTGAACAATAAAAGCAATTTGAAAGAAACAACAATTGAGCATGAGCAATGTTATGTCAGCAGACAAATTATGGTGTTCTTATAGAGTGGGTGCTCATGTTTAGTGAACGGGCAAGATGTCAGAGCGGATGCTCAGTATGTTTAGAACCTTACTGATCTACGTTCAGGGTTGTTCAGCGCTGTTTACTAAAAATTGGAAAGCAGTATAAATACCCTATCGATTAATTTTATGTCGACGCAAGCGTTATATTGTTGTTATAACAATGGGTTCTCAAGTCTAGTGACCGAAAAATCTGTTTTATTCAAACTGTTCAGTATTTGTTAAACCTTGTGGATCTGTGTTTAGGGCTTTTCAATGTTGTTCAAATTTGTTTAAAAAATTAGAAAGGAGTCTAAAACACCCAATGGAGCAATGTCATGTCGGTGCAAGAGTGATCGTGGTAGCTGTTATAGCAGTGACAAATCAAACGGTTAATTTAACCCTATAGTGGTTGAGCTATCTGAACTACCCTATTTTGGTTGGGGGGCAAAATAACCCCCCCCCCCTACCTAACTCTCGACTGGTAATAGGTAGAGCAACCAGATTTGGTCTGCTAATAGCTCCGGGTATGTACTTTTCAAAAATATAAAAAGTAACCTAAAATTTGACACATATATTGCTCACGTCAGCATTTTCCTTTGTGTGGTCCACAAAAGTGGCAAAATCAGCCAAAATCAGGAAATATGAGATAAAATCAAATTTAGAGCACAATTTCCATCCAAGCATGACAATTATGATAGAATACATCAAATAACACTACTCTGCAAAAGAAAGTTGCAAAATATTGCGATTTTGCTACTTTTTTTGCGAGAATTGAGATTTGAGAATTTGTGATATTGACCGGGTCAGTCCCGGAAAATTGCTTCCCTCCCCCTCATTCGTCAAAATATTTCAATGAAACTTTATGAGTACTTGAACAATAGGTAGTTGCTAAAATTCAAAGAGTTTCGTTGTTGTAATTTTTAACCTTGCGGAGTTATCAGAAAAAATCTACTAGGGGGAGGGGGGGGCAAATTTGCCCCCCCAACCAAAATAGGGTTAAATGTTCAGCATGTTTACAATCTTGCAGAGTTGTGTTTTGGGCTTTTCAATGTTGTTTAAAATTGTTTGAAAAAACTAGAAAGGAGTCTAAAACACCCAATGGAGCAATGTCATGTCGGTGCAAGAGTTATCATGGTAGCAGTTATAGCAGTGACAAATAAAACAGTTAATTTAAATGTTCAGCATGTTTACTATCTTGCAGAGTTGTCTATTCCAAATGTTGAATATGTTTGCACACCACGTCACTGAAGTGTGCTGGAAAATACTGAACTGAGCAGTATAAATGTTGAGCCTATGGACCAAGGTCCACTTGCAGTAGTTTTTTTGTCGGCGACAGTGTGCTTGTCCAATGTGCACGCTCTGTTGTTAGAGAGTACTGCATTGGAGATCGACTTTTAACCCTAATTTAACCGGGCTATTTTTGAACTAATATAGCCGGGGGGGTGCTTTCCACCCCCCCTCTATAAATCGCCTTAGACTAATGGGAAATCATTCAAACCTGGCAAGGGCGTAGTACTAACCATTCTTTACAGATTGCCAGATTTGGGTGTGGCCATCTCATTAGATGACGTCACTATGACGTCATAATGTTGAAAAATGTCAAAATTTATGTTTATCCAGCTAATTCGTTCTAAAAACGGAAAAAATATCATATAATTCGCTATTTTTCATCTTATTTGCCGTATTATTCATTCTTAATTCAAAAATAATACCTAAATGTGTTTTTAGACTTTTATTTTTGAAGAAAATGACAAATATGGATGACGTCACAACAACGAAGTGGGTTTTACGACCAAAAATTGATACAAAACTTGCTAAAAATACTTGAAATGTATTGCAAAACGCAATTCTATGCATTTTCTACAACTTCCGCTGGAAAAAGTTTCAAATTTTGCAAAATTTACACAAAATGGCGGCACATGTTACGTCATCATTAAAAACTGCTGATGTCAGCAAATTCCATTGTTCTTGATAACAAATGAAAGGTCTTTGTTTGCTGATTCTTTTAAGGTATAATAATCAACATTTGAAACTAATTCTGGTTGTAAAAATATCAAAAACATTGATTTTGTCAATACCATCTACCAAATATGGTATTGTCATCTGTCACGTGACTCCCATTGTTCAAAAATTTTATTGTGAAAATGTAGCTAATAGATAATTAGTAATTGTCAGAAAGTTAGAGAGTCATAGCTAATGCCGTTAATAAATGCTCTGCAAAAAACCGACAGGGGGGTTGAAAACAACCCCCCCCCCCCCGGTTAAATTAGGGTTAATTAAAGTTTTTATATCTGCTAACAAATGAAATAATTTACCCGTTGAATCTAGAATAAAGAAAACTTACAACATCGCCCAGTCCCCAGGCATATGTCCCAGTTACTCCAGCACAAGCAAAAATAGATTTCGCTGCAGTATCGCTGTAACATTCACCAGAATAGCTAAGGTCAGTAGGATCGAAATCTGTGCACACATAAAGGACCAGATGATGTACCACTTTCTGTCGCCTCAACTGTATATTGGGCTCAATCTGTAACGAAATAGAGAATAATTAAAATCCCTGCAAGTACAGAGCATTGCTGACAAACACGCAAACACATAAGTTTATTTTGCATTGAACAGATACTTTCGCAAAGATTTCTATCAAAGCACAGTCATGCTTTTAGAGTGTTCATGGGGGTTCTTTATTTTTTCAAAAATGACTAGGCCATTATTAGAGTTATACTTTCAATTGCAAATGAGCATGAAGAACTTCCTAGAGATTCGATAACTCACGAGCCAGCAGCAAGGGATCTCTTTGTTACAGTTACTTAATCAATTCACTGTAATGGTGTCAAATTGTTTAGGCTCTGGTACCCAGGGTAGTAAAATTGCAGATATTGCCTTTTTTTAATTTTCTTTCATATCTTGCTCTAATTCTGGCAGCTTTGGTATTGCCCAGAGAGCAAACGTGAAATTTGCCGACTATAACCAAGTTACCAAAAAAACTGGCAAATATAAGACATTTAAGGCAAATGAACGGAAATATAGCGATCCATTCTAAACATAGCACACAAGAATGACACTCGCCACTCACATTATGCTCCTATTATTTTCCTAGATCGAGAACATCAAATACACTAGGTTTATTTAGCTTGACCCAGTGCCCCTAGCTAAGCTCTGTTGATTTACTTTAATCTAACCATTGACGACCGGGGTGGCGCCAGGAATCTTCTGATGGAGGGGCTGGAACTTCCGACAGGGGCGCTACAATGGCAAACAATGCTGTTTTGTACGTCATTTTGCCAAATTTCCTCCGACAATAACCAAAAATTCCCTCCGACGGGGAGGGGGCTAGGTGCTTCCGATGGGGGGCTGTAAACCCCCTAGCCCTCCCCTGGCGCCACCCCTGATTGACGATTCGCATACAAATAATCTTTTGATCATGGGTTTCTAACACGTGGCATTACAATTTTTTCCAGTCTGTAGCGTTTTTAGGGACACCCAGTAGTTCGAGGCAAAGGCTGAAAGTCCTACAAAGGAGGCAGATCACAAAAAATGGAGTTATTGAAAAAGTACTATCTCATGAAAAAGTCGTGAATTCCTTATGGTAACATATCCAGCTTGCATTTCGTTACCCCCATTTAAAAATTTGCTACCACAATTTGGTATCTTCCTATCAGCGCAAAGTTTAGAAAACAGCCAAATTGACCAAAGTTGGGGGAACTTTGCTTGTTGATGTTCCAAAAATTATACCACTGTGATGTTTGGATATCGTAATCAAATCAATTTCCAAATACTGTATATAGGCGGATTTAAGGTCATGCCCTTTTTAACAGAAAATATTGAAAATGGCAGTTTCTAACTTTCCAAACCGACCAACATATAAGGGCATGGACTTAAAATCATTTTATCCCTGTATTTTTGGCAAAGGATAAACAATTTATTCGAGACAATTTAGAGAGAATTAATGATACAGTAAAACCCCGAGTATAAGAACCTAGTGGATTAAGAACCTGCAGGCTGAAATTGTCCAATTAGACTACCATTTTATAAGAACCAATCCATTGTATTTTCATTGTTTAAGAACTCAGGCTGACTTGCAAAATTGTAGGTTCTTATACGCTGGTTTTTAATGTATTCATTATCAATATGCATCGTCAAGTATTTTTGTAAGATTTTCAAGGCGGCTCACATATAAGGGCACTGTCTTTGTACTCGAGTACTCAGATTATGAGGACATGCTCTTATATATCAGACGCTAATCGACCAAAGTTTATAGGGTACAGAAAATTATCAACGTTTATTACGCTGTTATCACAGCAATACACATTGGGTTGTCTGCTTATAGGGAATAGGTAAAAATAAATAGAAATGCCTATGACTTAATGCTAATAAAAACTTTTTGTTGATAACGTCTGGTCTCCGTAAGTAAGACACGATGTAGCTCGTTAAGTTTCTTTTGGGTCACGCGGTAGAAAAAAGACACCATCCAGATCTAGCATTGTTTCTTTGGCTATGCATCTTTCATGGCATGCGGCCTGAAGCCAGCTGCAATTTCAATGACATAATTTTAGATTTTGAAAATGCAAGCTTTTATCCTTGCACAAACCTTTTAAAGTAAATAAAAAGAGATACAATGATCTAGTCTAAAGACAGAAAAATGAAGAACAAAGGCCACTTATTGTCCAATTGTTGGATCATTTGTGGAGATAAATTCCTTCCATATTATGCAAATTAGGCAAGTGGCAAATTTCACTCTTAACTTCTTTTATTCGCTTTAATCCAGAAAAATAATGTTTCTGAAAATCTCAAGATTTAAAGCTCGAGAGTAAATAATAACTCCCTATGGAATTGGAGCAGCAACTTATCTTCAAGTAATATATTGAGTTCTTTGCTTTTACAGTTTACAGTTACCATTCTTGGTAACTCAGCTACCTCTGTGACATAAGAGACAACTTTGGGGAATTTTACATTTGACAATGATGCATTTAGAGAATTATTGATTTTAGAGAATAGACCTTTTCGACCATACGAAAAAAGGATTAGGGAGAGCGGCCAATTCTGGTAGTACGTCTGGAAGATGATTTTTAAGGTCACCAATACAGAGTTATTACAATCGTCGTACTTATCGCTTTGGACATTTCGGGGTTAGTCTCGTTTCAATAAGCGATAACTGTAACTCACCGTAATAAGTCGGGACCACCCATGGAAAATTCCACAGGGGAGGGGGCTTAAGAAAGAAGAGAGGTTATTAGGGAGGGGGGCTTATTGATAAAGTCTAATGAGCTTTTTATATCTTTTACCTCGTATTTTTCGGAATCAACTTTCAATTTTAGGAGTCAAATACTCATATTTTCAACTCAGTTTTTATCTAAAACCATATGAAAAATCAAAAACCATATGAAAATTGTTTTGACGAAGTAAATGGAAAATCCTTGATAACATCTTGCATTGCATGCAAAAAGTTTTGTTCGAGAGGCAAGTCAATATTCTTTGCAAAAGTAACTTTGCTTATTGCCCTTTTTCTTCATTTCCTGTTCTCCTATTTTTAGCTGTGAAAAGTCAACAGTTTTTAGAATTGAGTTCTGTGTAATAGCAAAACACACCTGTATTCCTTGTCCTGACCCAATTGGTGACCTTTCCTTTGAGGAATATCTTGTGGGGTTTAACTTTAAAACAGTTCGACTGGCAAGCATGAACAAGTGTAATGCCCTCCTTGTGGGACTAATAAAATGTTTAAGATTTTGGGCTCAAAAAGTTTATCATAGGCATGTAAAGAACTAGGATACTGTGGATTATGAAATGCAATTTTTGAAAAATTCAGAAACTCTGCAAGAAGCTTCTAATAAAATAATCAGGCCCAGCATAGAAGAGAACTTGGCAAGAAACTCGGCTCGAGAATTTTGCAGCAGCAAGGTCCTTGCTGCTGCAAAATTCCAGAGCCGAGTTTCTTGTAAAAGATAGGAATGTAATGTATTCCATCTGTGGGGAATATCGTTAGGTTTTCTTTAGTTCTTGCAGAGGATGGCTAATATTGCTTAGGATAAATTCTGTAACAAACTTAGAAAGAAGAAATGAAGAAATGACAGGAAAACCTAAAGGAAAACCTTATTTAGCTCACTCATTCCGTTTTGGAGATGGCCTAAATCCTACATGAACTGTTGATCTTCCACAGCTAAAAACAGGAAAATTTAAATAAAAAAGGCACTAAACGAAGTAAACTAGAAAGAACATTGACTTACCTGTTCAAGCAAGTGTTAATGAAACAAATTCCCACTAATTTTTGGTGAAACCATCAGTTACACAGGATTTTCGCCGGAGAGCTAGCTGCACGCTGCTGCGATTTCCCAGTGATTGTGCAGGGAGACTTTAAAAATCACTTTCCAAACGTACTACCAGAAGTGACCGCTCTCCCCAATCCCTTTTTCGTATGGTCAAAAAGGTCTATTATCGATTATACAGGCCATGATGCATTTGAAGACTTTGATGCATTCGAAGTTTCGTTTTATGGGGAAAACTGCCATGAATCAAACTTTGGTTAACAGCAGAAAGGCTGAAATATTGTTGTAAGTTTTCTTCTAATATTCTGGGGATTGGAAATGTAGGAAAAATTCAATTTAAATCAATCTTTACTTCGGAGGGCGTGAAAAAGTTCCTGAAACCATGCATCAAAAATAAAGTATCCCCTCTCTTAATTACATTTTATCTCATTCGATAAATCCGTGTGATGCTAGTTCAGATAGCTAACATGTATTCACTTAGTGTAGCAAAAGCAACTTACCGCGATGATATGCTTCGGTGATGATAAATCAATCAAATCGCTTAGTCTGTATGCAGTGCACCAGTATGTTGTCCGCTTGGCAGGAACCTTGACCTGAAAAAAACCAGATGTAAGTCCAGTTCTTAGTACAATATTATTTCATTGACACGTTACTTCACAGCGATCAGGAGAGCAATGCGTGTTTAGGTTACATACACAATGTATGAGAATTGTATTGCCTACAGCTCAGTTTTTAATGCAAGATATACAAACAAGGTGCCAGATGTTTAGATCTATCCTTCTATTTCCTATGTAACGTTTTGTTATCTCTTACTAACCCCTTACCAACCGTGGCTTGCATAACAAGTTCGTTAGCTCAATCTAAGACCTTTTTCGATACTTAGGCTAAGAATCATTCTAAAATAGCGGCTATGAATCTTTAGTTCATACGTTGTTTTCTTTTTATTTTTTTTTATACATTCCTTTAAAAGTTACAATACATATTACTAATTACACTATTTACAAGCTACTCTACACTACTACTAGGACGATACCATGAGGAGCAAATAACTATGTCTACCTCATGGCAATTATATGAAACAGGGAAAAGTAAATAGAACTACACGTAACTACTACAAACAAAAAGTGATATTTACTAAAGGAGACATGGTGGTTGTGTGACTTATAACTGATTTTAAAAGTTTCTAATCAAACCGACCAGTTTTATGGATAAAACGCAAAGTTAATAGAAGTATATTTCTATTAAGATCATCGGGAAAATCATTATCACCATACAATAAAATCTGCACTAAAACCTCGTTTGAAAGATTTGTATGTCCATGTGGTCGTAATAAAGCAGAAACTCCAGCGAGAAGATCTCTTCGTGGTGCTTCAAAAGAAGGGCTGAGCAACAAAAAGTGCTTCGTATCCTCGACGCCATCGTTGGTTGCGCACATTGGATTTATAGTATCTCTAAAATTATGCATGAATTTGTGAAACTTTAATTTACTGTGACCAACCCTAAGTTGTGTAAGATAAGATAGCCCTGTGGGGTCATGTATCCGAAAGACAGATTTTGGCACGGGGCGAATTTTGGATAGCAGCTTTTTCTTAAAAACAGCAATAGAAGGTGCAAGTCTAATTTCTGGGTCAAGATTATACCATTCTGATAGGCAGTGAGGATAGAAGGTAGATTTGAATTTTTCAGTCCTTGCCCTTATTCGCCCGATAACATCCTGCTTACGAAGAGAGTATCGAGACTGCCGCAGTGGTGGGATTGAATCCGTAGTATATTCAGGAGTTAGATTATTTAAGAATTTGTAGAACAAAATAAGACGTCTGCTCCACCTACGGGAACTCAGCGATTCCCAGCCAAGCTCTGCATAGAGCTTCTCTCTCGACGTACCCTTCCATGTACCTGATACAGCTAGAGCAGCAGAATAATGAATGGACTCTAACTTTTCCATGAGATTTGGCAAAGTTGTATTGCCACTAAATTCACATCTTTTGGAGGAATATGGTAAATAACATCCCCGTAGTCCAGATGGGGTCGCACATAGAGCTTATATAATTCGTTTAGTGTATGTCTGGGGAGATATTTGGAGAGATATTTCAGCAAACCAATACCCTTACGTGTTTTAGTGATAGCTGCTTTGATATGAGCAGTAAAATACAGTTTTGAATCGAGAAAAAATGCCAGGTGTCTATGTTCATCTACTTTCTTCACAGGTGTGTTATTGAAAAGGATCATTGGATGATCAATTTTATTTCTCTTCCTTGCAAAAATTAATTCAACACCTTGCTTTTGTGGATCAGGATTAAATGACATCCCGCAGTCATTAGCCCACTGACTTATCAACTCCAAGTCATGGTTCATGTCATTGGCAGCTGCATTTGGGTTTTTTACGACCGTAAATAATGACATATCATCAGCGAAAGCTTAGCATTGCACTTCAAGTTTTCAGTAAGATCATTTATGTACACAAGGAAAAACAAGGGTCCTAAAATAGAACCCTGTGGTACTCCGGCTGAAACATCTCCCCAAACAGAGCACTTCCCGTTCAGAACAGTTCGCTGTTTTCGACCCCTAAGAAAACTTTGAATAAGAGAGAGGAGCTGTCCTGAAATACCACATCGTTTAAGTTTATATACAAGGCCATCATGCCAAACCCTGTCAAAAGCTTTAGAAATATCAAGATAAACAGAACGAACATCTAGCGGAGGATTGCAATCGAATGCTTTAAAGATCGTGTGCGTTATCGAGATTAGCTGATTGATTGTTGAGTTACCTGGACGAAAACCTGATTGATTTGGATTAAGTAGCTCACATGATACAAGGTGTGAGTATAAAGAATCGTATATTAGCTTTTCAAGAATTTTCCCAAAAATAGTAAGAAGAGAAATTGGACGGTAGTTTCCTTTCGCATTTTTCTCATTCTTTTTATGAACAGGCACAACATTTGCATATTTCCATATTTGGGGAAAAAGACCACACCTCAAACAGTTTGTGAATATTATCTTGAGCGGAACAACTAGTGCAACATCACTTAATTTTATCATTCTCACAGATATTTCATCCCAGCCATGTGCCTTATTAGGATTAAGGGACCTTATGATATTCAGTATCTTTTCATCAGAAATAGCAAAATCATTTATCAGAGTAGTAGCTACTGGAACATATTGCGGGATTTCACTGCCGGTGTCAATTGTCGTACACTGAAGTATGAAATAGTCATTGAATAATTGTGCCTTTTCCGTGAAATCAGTTATAAATAGCCCATTCTCCAGAAGAGGTGGTATTATAGGGATCTTAGCCTTGTTTAGAACGGTGTTAATTAAAGACCAATAGGTTCTGTTGGAAGTGCTATGGTTTGCTAAGGTGTTACCTGCCTTAAGAAAATAATTTCGTTTAGCATCTTCAATCAATCTCGAGCCTTCAGTTCGAAAGTTCATACGTTCGAAAATTGTGAAGGGCGTCAAATAATGGCTTGTCAGCAACACTTCAAATATTATCATTTAGATCAAGAAAATATTTGTCTCAAATCTTTCGCTGTATTGTTACCACCTCGAATAGTATCTTTTTGTCAAAATAATCACTGCATTACTACTAGATGCTGCTACAGAATGAGAGGCATTGAAAAATGGTGGTCGAAAAAGGCAAAATTAGGGAAATTAGCATCTTTGCCATAATGTGCTACGAAGGATCACTGTCTGGTGTCATAGTAAAACTTACATTAGTATATTATTTTAACATCGTGAAGATCAATTTAATATATCCATCTTGTTGCCATGAGAAATTAGGAAATATATTAATGGCACGGAAATTATTCAATAAATCAAAACATTTCTTGGTGAGTTATCGTTGACGATTTGTGATTTTGTTACAGTGGTCTTGGCAATCCTCGCTTTCAAAACCTCAATTCTCTTTTACACCATTCACACTTGCAAGTTAAACCAGCTTAAACTAAGCCAGGTTATCGAATGGGGCCTTCTAATTGGTCAATCCAATGAATCGAATGCATTTGATTGGTTGAAATTTAACCTGGGTTAGATAAAGCTGGTTTAACTGAGTCAGTGTGAATGCGGTATTTAACCCTATTTGGACCGGGTTGGAATTTGAGCATTTTCGACGGGGGGGGGGGCGTTTTTCGCCCCCCCTCTTTTTTTCCAAAACTAGAAGAGATATAACAATGAAACTTACCCCAATTGTTCCTTGGACAATAAGCTTTACAAATATNGCAAGTTAAACCAGCTTAAACTAAGCCAGGTTATCGAATGGGGCCTTCTAATTGGTCAATCCAATGAATCGAATGCATTTGATTGGTTGAAATTTAACCTGGGTTAGATAAAGCTGGTTTAACTGAGTCAGTGTGAATGCGGTATTTAACTAGATCTGATAATGAATTGAAATTTACTCAACAGATGTATTTCATGTTGTACTTAGTGCTATATAAATTTTATCAAAATTTTGATTTCAAAAAGTTTCTCGTTTCTATTTTAGGTTTTACTTTTCCGATCCAACCAGTTATATTTGCTTACGTGAGTTGAACAATAATGGCTGTAACTTTATTCATTTTGATAACGTCATACTTGTAATAAACATGATAAATTCTTTAAAAAATGAGATAAATAGATAGAAAATCATATTTCCTTTGTATTTATTTTATTTCTCAAATTGTTTTATCTTTAAGTTCCAAAATAATAAGCCCTATCTCTTTTCAGTATTGAAGCTTACGTGTGACAACTTGCCAACATACAAGCCACGTGATCAATTAGCACCTGATATTTCAATTACCCTTTAAATAGGGATGCAGGCACCATTCTGCTAAGTTTCAGCAGCATACTTAGGAGCCACTGGGTTATCTAGCTTTAGGATTTTAAAATGTTTGTGGAAGCTTCATTGTTTCACAGGATATTTGAAGAGGAGAAAAGATTCAATTGATTCTTTCGATTAACTTACTTAAGACTTTGCCAAAACGCACAGCGGATAAAATTGGGACCAAATCTTGGTTTCCAATTCATACAACCTTCAACCTTCATAATTCACATACTTTTTTCAAATACGAAGATACCCAAGTGGGTCCAAATGCACTCCTTCCTTATGAGAAAAATATAAAACAAATTGCCCTGGTAAAATAGTGTTAAAAATGCAGGAAAACTTGATACATGGCCAGGCAAATATTTTTCAAGAATAAATTATCAAATTATTTCTTTTAGAGTTTATGAATGCTTTGCAAATGCAGCCAATCATTTTTTCTACAAAATAAATGGTTTTCCTTGTAAAAAAGCCTGCTTGATATTAAAATTGATCGATGTGTGTTTTCCACTAGCCTTTAGTTTGACGAGTCTCAAACAAATACATTGTAAACTACGGTAGAAGAAAAACTTATAATCTGACAGAGTGGAGTGATTTCTGAGATATATGCAGGAAAACGTGATATTAGGACAATATTTTTCCTTTACTAAAATACTATGAAAATACCAATGAAATCGACATTTGGGTGTATTTGGAAATCCCAGCTTTTTTCTTACCTTATGGTGCAGCAAATCAAAGTACTTAGTCCCTCTTGGGACTTTTATATCTTCAGCATGATTCATAAGGTTGACACTTTTTGATCCAACGTCTGTTGGTTGCATTAATGAGGAACAGGCATGCTTAGCAGGCTTTGACAATCCCCACGCAAACATCAGCTTGAGCGTACCAACCTAAAAAGTAGTAGAATTGTAAATGACAGTATTTGGCAAATCATCAAATTGCTCATTAATGACTATTTCTAGCCGGAAGAGTAAAAACACGTTTTAACCCTAATTTAACCGGGCTTTTTTATAAATCGCCTTAGACTAATGGGGAATCATTCAAACCTGGCAAGGGCGTAGTACTAACAATTCTTTACTGATTGGCAGCTTTTGGTGTGGCCATCTCATTAGATGACGTCACTATGACGTCATAATGTCGAAAAATGTCAAAATATAAGTTTCTCCAGTTAAGTCGTTCTAAAAACGGAACAAATATCATATAATTCGCTATTTTTCATCTTATTTGCCGTATTTTTCATTGCTAACTAAAAAATAATACCTAAAGGTGTTTTTAGACAGTTATTTTTGAAGAAAATGACAAATATTAATGACGTCACAATCACGAAGTGGGTTTTACGACCAAATATTGATACAAAACTTGCTAAAAATACTTTAAATGTATTGCAAAACGCAATTATATGCATTTTCTACAACTTCCGCTGGAAAAAGCTTCAAATTTTGCAAAATTGACCCAAAATGGCGGCACATGTGACGTCATCATTTAAAAATGCTGATGTCAGCAAATTCCATTGTTATTGATAACAAATGAAAGCTCTTTGTTTGCTGATTCTTTTAAGATATAATAATTTACATTTGGAACTAATTCTGGTTGTAAAAATATCAAAAACATTGATTTTTCCAATACCATCTTCCAAATATGGTAGTGTCATCTGTCACGTGACTCCCATTGTTCAAAAATTTTGTTGTCAAAATGTTGCTAATTTGTAATTAGTAATTGTCAGAAAGGTAGAGAGTCATAGCTCATGCCATTAATAAATGCTCTGCAAAAAACCGACAGGGGGGTGGAAGCACTCCCCCCGGTTAAATTAGGGTTAAGAATTTCCCAAAACAAAGAATCATCGATGACCAACTTTGATTAAAATAGTGCATCGGTCATTAATTCTCCCCGAGGAGAGGGTGGAAGACATATGCGAGAGGAGATCAGCTACTTTATTCAAAGAGAGGCAGATACAAAGAGGAAAGGCAGCACAGGTGACATTCGTCTTGCAACAAGCACAGGTGACATTCGTCTTGCAACACATAATCAACGAATTTTTTCAAAATAATTAATATATCAAATTAAAGCTGAAATTCTCCCGTTTCTTATGGTGTAATTTTATTATGAGTTTGTTTGGTTTTGGAAGGCTGGTTGATCCACGAGGAAAGGGAAATAATTTGAAAAAAAGCGAATGCCACAGACGAATGTCACCTGTGCTCCTTCCTCGTGGATCAACCACCCTTCCAAAACCAAACAAACTCAGAATAGAATTACACCATAAGAAACGGGAGAATTTCAGCTTTAATTTGATATATTAATTATTTTGAAAAAATTCGTTGGTTATGTGTTGCAAGACGAATGTCACCTGTGCTAGGAAAGGCAAGTTTCTGTTTCTTACATCAGAAATTACAGGAAATTGTACCTTTCCTCTAAGTTTCCAAGGTAAAAATTGTCATGAAATTTTTATATTATTTGCTGTGGGGGGTATCAAAATAGTTTTAAGTAAATCCTGTTAATTTATACTCTTTGATAGACCATCTTACTTCCCGTTGAGGAGAAATATGACCATGAAGCTAAAAAATGAGACAGAAGGCCGTCTGCTAACTAACGACTCACTGTAATCAGTCTAAACTTACCTGATGCAAAATATCAAAATATCATTATTCTACTGAAATATATTGGGAGGAGCTGAAAATCTTTTCTGCGATGTTAAGGGGGGGACAACACTTTGTAGGGAAATTAGAGAAGGTACTAAAATGTCAACAAATATTTGACAATGTCTTCCACCTCCTCCCTTGTAACAAATAATGTCCCGTCTCGAAATCATTAATACAGCGGTTTATTTAGATGTAAGAAAGTCATACAAAGAGAGTAAGAAAAACGCCGGATTTTGAAAGGCAACCGTTCCCTAAATATCGAAGCAATGATATACCAGGGTGAGTCTCAAAAATGGTTAAAATGATTGAAAGCCGTTAGTTTGCTAGCAATTTATCAGGTTCCTTAAAACTGATTAACTTTGGGTGGGTAACATCACAACTTAGATGATAAAATGTTGTTGGTTAAAATCGGTCATACTTGGTTTACAAGTGATTTTATTAAAATGTTTCATCTCAGAATCGTTCAAAACATGCCTAAACTTCTGCATCATATTTCCAACGTTTATGCTTCACAGCGATGAAAATGAAAGTTAACCTTATTCGGCGTAAGGGGGGGGGGGGGGTATGCAGCCAAGGAAATGGTCAGCTAAAGTTCTTCGAATGGTAGGAATATGAATCCTTGCCAGGGGAGATTATTTTCGTCGGCCGTCGGCACGTTTTTACGACCGACAACATCAAATGCTGTCTGTCGTTCCTGTATTCGCGTCGGTAAGTCCAATGCCTACCATTCGGAAAGTGGTCTCGTATTGCATGCACGCAAAAATCTGTCAGAGAACGAGGCTTGATAGAGGTTACCAATTAACGTTGCTATGAAAGCGTGCCAGTTAGGATTGAAATTCTGAAGTGCAGAAAGCGGGAAGGAGATTTGAGATTTGAAATCAAGCTTTGAAGGAGTAAAGATTTCACAGGTAAGATGATAGAATGAAACACCAATCATTTATCATCTTGTTTATATCATTTATTTTAAAATCAGCGAGTAAAAGAAGAAAGCAAGGTGCTTTACCTATATGAATTGTGTGTGTGCCTAGCACTTAGACCTATTTAAATGAAATGTGTTATGTTACTGAAAGTTTTGTCAAGAACACAGGAATTCACATGGCAACCCCAGTTTACTTCCTTGGGGTTATTTATATAACTACTGTGCATGACTGACAAGGAAAAGAAGAAAGCAACGGAAAGAGATTATTCACTAATAAGAATCTTTTCAAGGAAAACAATTTACATTCCCTGGGAAGAAGAGGCTATTTTGCTAAATCTTTCCCAGGAAGGTGGCAATCGTCCATAGGAAGAAATTTAACCCCCCCCCCCCCAGGGAATGTAATAGGACTGCACATTTCATCATTCTCATTAACTAATCACGCTATAATCATATGATCATTACTAATATCACGTGTTAACCTTCATGCTAATCATTGCTAATTAGTATTATTATTATTTAGTATTTTTACGGGGACTTAGTATTTTTACTTTCAAGCATGCGCATTTACTTTATGTCAATCTTAATTATCTCGTGTATATATTTTGCCACTCCTTAATTTGTGGGAGGCTAGAATACTAGATTTTTAGAGTTAGAGTACGAGGATTTTTAGAGAAGATAAAATGTGNTTCGCAAAGGATCGCAAAACAGAGTGAGTCACTTGATGTAATGTACCGAGGCTCTAAAATTCTTAGCACCAAACAATACAAATATCTTGGTGTTGAAATAGACAGTACCCTGAATCTGAATACCCATTTTGAGAAGTGCTTCAAACGTGCATCGTCCAGATTACGGTTACTAGCAAAGATAAGGGATTCTCTCGATCTTACAGCCGCGAAGGCTGTGTATGACTCGATGATTCTGCCAACCTTCACGTATTGCGGAGTACTGCAACTCAAGTTGACTTCAACTCAAGTAAAGAGACTCTCATCATTTCACGATCGCTGTTTGAGAATAATAAATGGACACTCGAAAAACCCAACTGCAATTCAATCAGTCGTAAATGCCAAAAACATCAGGGCGTGTAAACTTGTGCGCAAATGTTTAGACAACGATATTTGCGAGAACTTTCAAGGTTACTTTGAGTTACAAAAGCACAAAACAAAAACAAGAAACAGCCAGTGTTTAATAAGGCTTCCAAGTATCAAAATAGAATATGCAAGGAAGTCCTTCCATTTTATGGGTGCAAAGCTCTACAACGAACTTCCAATCGAAATTAGAAAAACTGAATCTTTTAACCATTACGAAGAACTATTAAAGAAACATTATAGTTAAAAATTTGTGATCTATATTTATGGAACTTTTGAATGACCATTGTAATTACTGCTAGGTTTTATTAGGGTTTTATAGGCTTTTTTCTTTTCCTTTAACAGGACACATATTGATAACAGCATATATTGTTGAAATGTCTATCCTGTATAAAGATTCGTTATATTATTATTATTATTATATTATTATATATTATGGTATTATGTTCGTTTTCTTTATCTAGATTTGTTGTAACAATTTTTTTTCTGGTATTTTAAACGCATGGCCCCTTGTAAACCAGCATTGCTGAATGGGCTACCATGCTTATATAAATGATGATATGATATATGATATGGTGGAAGCCGCTAAGCGATATGAATCTCGCCATCCCCCGCCCACCCAGCCCGTGGATATGGACAAATGGACTCCTGTTGCGCAGTTTGCCAAGCCAACAAATCGTTATAATAGCCGTGGTTTCCAGAAAACCCAAGAAGTCAAAGGACTCAAAATTAGGTGATTCTCAACGTATTTGTTGGTTATTTAATCGGTATTCTAAGGCAAATTGTGAACTGCCAAATGGTCAATGCTCAAACGTTTATCTGCATAAATGCAAAAAATGCAACAAATTAGGTTGTAAGCCACCTTTTCACAAGGCTTCTGCTCACAATTCACAAAAGAGTAGCAATTCGTATCATGGTGGCAATAGGCCAAATAATCAGCCTAGTCCTAGATCTTTTGCGAATACCGCCAGTGTTGCATGTTCTGACCAAAGTAACGCACAGCATGACCAAGGAGATAAGGCTCTTTTAGTTGCAACTCATAAAACTATGCAAAGTATTGCTAAGGGTCTAAAAGTAGTTGAACAACCACCTGCTCCAGCGCCCTCTTCGCAGTCTCCATCGCAAGATCAGCTTTTCGAGATGCCTGCAATAACGTCCTTGCCTGCCAATTTGAATGTTTTGGGACTAGATCTTGCGCAGAAAAACATTTTATGGACTAAAATCACGTCCTCAGGGGTTTCCCTCCCTTTGCCCTTGGATAGTTGTTGCTCCGTTTCTCTCGTCAGCCAAAAACACGCCAAAAAAGTGGCGAAATCTCGACCGGAACTTGTTTTTACAAAATTGGAGCAACCTCTAAAAGTATCTGTCGCGAGTTCATCTACTTCCCTACAGGCTGTTGGGACTATGCAAGTTCCAACCACTTTTGTCATGCTTGTTGTTCCAGGTTTAGCATGGCCTATTTTGTTTGGACAAAACCACTTAGAAGCCACAGATGCTTGTGTTCGTTTTAGCAAACGTAGGGTATTTTTTGCTCATAGTGATATGCGTTTTGAGGTTCCGAGTACAAATTCGAACCCACTTGCTGAATTTCCTCAGTTTGGGTCACCGCCGAATTCAGCCTTGTCTTCCGCCCATGTTACTTGTTTGGTTACCGCTCGACCATCACCAACGGCAGGGGAACAATTAGCTTTAGGAAAATTACCCTCATCCCAGTTTGCTTGCTGCTGACAGCCTCCCTGGTTGGTTCGTCCCTCTTCTCTGAGCCTTTGTGGCTAGAGGGGACCTCCCTTGCCCCTGGGATAAGTGTTTTAAGTGGGCCTATTTCGTTATCGTGTGTTTCGAGCCAGTTGGCTCCGGGGACACCAATTCCCCCCACAGTTTCTTCTGTGCGCCCAACCCAAGCTCATCGATGCCCCCCGGTTCCCACGCTAGGAATCTCATTATAAAATTTGCAATTTGGTGATTGGTCCAGTGATGACAAAGGCGTTAATCTGCCTGAGCCGGACCTATTGTATTACTCAACTGTATTGATTCGCTCCACAAAAGCAAAATTTGTGTTGCCTTTCAATGCTTTGTTGGGATACATTCATCCTATTGCTCCAGCAGATGAACAGAGTTTGAATAGTGCCGTCTCTAACACAGCAAATCAATTAGCTAATGGATGGTATTCTTTTGCTGTGAACAATACCTCGCCAATTTCAGGGACTTCGGATATAACACCGTTCTTTTTGGGTTTTGGTCGTGATGCACCTTCGCCTGAAACAATCTCTTTAAATCTGCCAGCCTCTGCGCTGCCTGCAGATCACTATGCAGCACATCTTTTTTCCCGCGTAAAGGACGCACATACGCAATTTCGAGCTATAAAAGCAGACTTGCGCAGACGCCAACGCGAGCTTTACGCCACTGTGTCTCGCGATATTGCTGTACCGGAAGGGAAAACCGCCTATCTGCGAAAATATAACGCGTCAAATCAAGCTGGACTTGCCTCGCGTTTCTTATGCTCTTTCGATGGCCCTTATATTGTTACCGGTCATCCGCACGGTCGTAAAGATTTGCTGACGCTTCGCCATGTCAAAACGGGCGAACCTCATCCACGCCAGGTCAACATAGAAAAGATTGTTGTAGTTCCAGACCCGGAACCAGATTATTTGCGTCCCCTTGAAGAGGCCTTGGTAGAACCAGATTTAGTTGAATAGAACAGGCTCCACATCACGCCAACTCCGATTTAGCCAATGTTGCATTTGAGTTCGGAAAATATTTGGAGTCTCTACCCTCAAAGTCTGCAATCTCCTCACAGGCTTGCAAGCATGTATACGCAAGTTACCCCTCAGCTAGAGAAATATTAGCACGCCATGGTAAATTACGTGGTTTGGTAGAATCGTGCCCATACCTCCAGCTAGATGGTGGTTTACAAGGAGGAACTTATACAATGTCGTTAAACCTCCAGGTATTTGATAAGTTACGTTGAAGTTAGTTGTATCATCTTATAGCTTCATGAACATTATCGTAGCTTACGTATAAAAGAAAACAAAACAAACAATTTTCTGTAAAAATTTCTTTTTGATAAGGAGGATGAGAATGTAATAGGACTGCACATTTCGTCATTCTCATTAACTAATCACGCTATAATCATATGATCATTTACTAATATCACGTGTTAACCTTCATGCTAATCATTGCTAATTAGTATTATTATTATTTAGTATTTTTACGGGGACTTAGTATTTTTACTTTCAAGCATGCGCATTTACTTTATGTCAATCTTAATTATCTCGTGTATATATTTTGCCACTCCTTAATTTGTGGGAGGTTAGAATACTAGATTTTTAGAGTTAGAGTACGAGGATNTACGCAAGTTACCCCTCAGCTAGAGAAATATTAGCACGCCATGGTAAATTACGTGGTTTGGTAGAATCGTTCCCATACCTCCAGCTAGATGGTGGTTTACAAGGAGGAACTTATACAATGTCGTTAAACCTCCAGGTATTTGATAAGTTACGTTGAAGTTAGTTGTATCATCTTATAGCTTCATGAACATTATCGTAGCTTACGTATAAAAGAAAACAAAACAAACAATTTTCTGTAAAAAATTTTTTTTGATAAGGAGGATGAGAATGTAATAGGACTGCACATTTCGTCATTCTCATTAACTAATCACGCTATAATCATATGATCATTTACTAATATCACGTGTTAACCTTCATGCTAATCATTGCTAATTAGTATTATTATTATTTAGTATTTTTACGGGGACTTAGTATTTTTACTTTCAAGCATGCGCATTTACTTTATGTCAATCTTAATTATCTCGTGTATATATTTTGCCACTCCTTAATTTGTGGGAGGTTAGAATACTAGATTTTTAGAGTTAGAGTACGAGGATTTTTAGAGAAAATAAAATGTGATCACAAAATCATGTAGTACTCTCTGTGCGACATCTAACAAAGCCAAGCTAAGTGCTCCTGTCACAGGAAGAATAGGATATGTTGCTAAATTCTTCCAAGGGAGGGTGAAAATTCTTCCTTAGGAATTTAAAACATCTTTATCATAGACAACACCATTATAACGCAAAGTTGTTTTCGGCATAATCTCTGGAAAGTTTAATTATGTACCTCACCAACATTTTACTTTCCTTAGGATGATTGCCATCTTCCTGGGAAGGATTTAGCAAACTAGTGTATTCTTCCCCTGGAGGGTACAATTCCTTCCTTCGGAATTTAAAAAGGTTAACAATCACGACAATTCGCTATGTTGTCAACAAATAAAATTTATAATGAATCAAACTTTAGTTGACAACCGAAAGGTTACAGTATTTATGTGATTTACTTTTATTTTCATGAAGACTGGATACATGGGCAAAATTGAATTTACGAAAAACCAGTTAATTCGAAATAAGCCTCAATCAAAATATAAAGAATCCCCTCTCACATACACATTTCATCTCCCACCAAAGTTATGACTCGATTCTTCAAGGCAATATTCCATATGATCTATTGCATTTGCAAAGATCATTGTTTGACTCTTGAGGGAAATGAAATGTATTGCATATTACTCTGGATGAAGAGTATCTTAAATATTTAATCGATAATTCTAGGCCCTTTTATGTATTTCCAAGTAAAGGAATTTTAATTAATGTAACTTTATCTATGGCTCAATGTTCAGAAAAATACAACAACGAAAAATCGTAACAAATCCTTCAACTTTTCGGTTATGAACCAAAGTTTAATTCACTCCACTACACCATACAAATTTCGTTAATGTATAGCAATGTATCGGGAGAGAGCTGAAACTATGGCTGAAACAAGTTTTTTCTGCAATGTGGGGGGGGGCAAACATTTTTAAGTACATCAGGAAGGGGCAAGAGATTCCATCATCAAATATTCTAAAATGTCTTCCACCTCCTCAACGGTAAAGAATAGTGTCTGTCCCTAAATTATTGATATAACGGTTTATTTAGATGTAAGAAAGTCATACCGAGAGAGTAAGAAAAAACACACGCTTTTAGAGAGGCTACCGTTCCCATATTATCGAAGCAATGATATCCAGGGTGAGTCCAAAATGGTTAAAATGTTTGAAAGCCTGCAGTTTGCTTTCAAACCATCAGGTTCCTTAAAACTAATTCGCCTCGTGTGGGTAAAATGTCAACTTAGATGATAAAGTTTGTTGGTCAAAATTGGTCGTCGTGTCTTTCTTGACTTACAGATGATTTTATAAAAGTGTTTTATCTCAGAATCGTTCTAAGCAGGCCTAAACTTCTGGATCAAGTTTTCCAGCATTTAAGCTCCACAGCAATGAAAATGAAACTTAAACTTAACCGGGCTATCTTATTGCCTGGGCAATCAGTTGTGTAGATACAAAGTCCAGGAAATAAGTGAAAAAATCATTCACTTTTGGATACCAGCATGAAACTTGGCACACATACAGAACTTGGTCAGCCGATCAATTTTTGATATAGAAGCAACTTCAAAAATGGCCAGTTGTCATGGTAACCAGTTGACAAAGTTTTCCTTGAAAGGCTCTTGGTTACTTCAATTTTAAAGTTGTGTTTTTGAATGTTAGATGGTGTCGGGAATATTTTATGCCTGAAATTGATTAAGTGATGAAAGACAATTTTTTTCAACCGTTTTAGAAGGCATGGTTGCCATGGAAACCGCAATCTTTGTGATGAAATGGGCATTTTCACTTGGATTTTCATACATTCGATAACCTTATTCCGGAAAAAAGTCAATATGATACAGCCTTGATGCATCTCCAACATTTCAGGATATTTTGTAAGATGGTAGGGTTACCATGGCAACAAATATATTCTTTAAACTAACTATAATGGAAACTAAGAACAACTGAAAGGAAGACACTCTGTTCTAGGGTCCATCTTTTATCCTCGAATTTGATAGCTATAGATGAAATTTTATCCAAATGTTCTTGAAATAGATAATTTCACTGTTCTGCACATATTTTAAACGTCATTTAATTGAAAACATTGGTCATTTCATTGAGAAGAATAAGAGCCATTGGATATGGAAGTGCGGATGAACAGATGCGCTCACAATTGCAGATATATATTATTCAGGAAAGACGGATTTTTGCTTGCAAGCTTCTCGTGTAAAGCGGACAAGGCATGCGCATCAGGTAACCTTGGCAAAGCTGCGAGAAGACGAATTCATGAAATACTAAGAGGAACGCAAGCCAGAGAGTCATTTGTCCTTTGCTGCATGGTGTGATCTTTGTAAAACACAAAGTGCAATGTTTCTCTTTTGGTTTATTGTGATGGAATTAGAAGAAACAATCATGCTGCTTGTACGATCATTCCCGGAATGCAACTTTTCCTTGTATTTTTTAGTCATGAATGAACTTGGGCCATGGTTTTTCTCGCTGGATCGCCACAACTATGCGCGCTGGCTTCCAGTTCATTTGAAAGACATGACTGCGGAAAGTTCTGCGTTCAAAAGTCAGCTAATATGTTCTCTGCAATTTCACTGGGTCAGGCACACGAGCAGATGAATGAGAATATGAAAGGTGATGGGCGAATGATTGGTTTAACTGACAGTAGCAATGACCTTCCAAGTTTTATGGTCTCGTGTCCAGAAGTTGCAAGGATAGCGCAAGAATTTGAAGAAAATACGGAAGAAGAACAAGCTATTAGTAAGGCACATCATGAAGATTCGTCTGCATTCAAAGAGCGATTTGCAAAACACGTTGATGCCTTCTATAAGACGTTTTGGAGCTTGGAAGTCCATTTAGAGAAGAAATAAAAGATCTGCTTTTACTAGAGAGTAAAAGCATATGTGATCCATAAGTACACAGCAGACCTCTGAAATTAAGATGAGTTTGTAAGCAGTCAGGGGCATCGCCAGCCTAAAAAAGTGGGGTGAACTTAGTAAGGAATTATGTTCCGATTACCCAGCCTTTTTTACATCGTTTTTGCTTATAAATAACAACTACCCTCAGAAACACTGCGATAGGATACATCACCGAAGCCGACCAGACCACACCTACTGGCAGCTCATCCTAAAGAGTTCAAGCTTTTCTCTGAGGAGAGACGCATTCAGAAATTTTCGTTATGAGTATAAGTGTAAACTTTAATACCCCATTCACACTGGCCAGTTAAATGAGCTTAAAATAAACCAAGTTATTGAATGCTGCGTTCTAATTGGTCGCGAGTCTTTATTATCGGCGACTCAATCCTAAATGGCATCAGTGAATATGGCCTCAACAAAAGTCACGATGTGAAAGTACGACCCCACAGTGGAGCTACGTCGCAAGACATCAAAGACCATATCAAGCCAATAATTAGAAGAAAGCCAGATCTAATTATAATTCATGCAGGAACGAATGATTTGACGAAGGGATGTAATACCGTGGAGGAAATAAATGAAATCATTGATGCTGCGAAAAGTGATTCCCCCTCAACTGAAATTGTGATCTCAACGTTAACAACAAGAAGAGACAGTATTGGAATGCCGAAGAAAGTAAAGAATTTGAACAGAAAGCTGAAAGATGCCTGCGAAAAACACCAAATAAGGATGATAGATAATTCGAACTTAGGTGCTGAATGTTTGAGTGCAAAGAACTTACATCTTAATCCAAGAGGTAACTCACTATTAGCTGGAAACTTTTTGAATTTTATTAATGACTTTTGAAGGTTTGACGAACTCAATCATAACCCGACCAGTGAAACTGTAGAACCTGTGACGACATCAACTGACGTTGACGCAGGAACTAGGGATAATGAATCAAATGATACCTGTGAGACCCTGCACAGCCCTCCTCGAGTAAATGAGGTGACTAAGCGCGCGGAATCGCTGGGTTTTCGGAAGGGGATGGTTATTGCTTCTCTGAATGTCAATAGCTTGCCCTTACATAAAGATGAACTTTCGACGTTTATCAATGATAAGGGGATTCACATCCTCGCACTAAATGAAACAAAACTTGATAAAAAAACGCCAAAGCAACTGATGAATATCAAAAATTACAAAATTGAACGGGAAGATCGTAACAAGCACGGGGGCGGGGTTGCAATTTACATTAGAGAGAATATAAACCACACACGACGGGACGATATTCCATTAAATGGCCTGGAGCTCGTTTGTATCGAAATTAAGCCCGTCAAAGCAAGCCCTTTCATAGTAGTTGCTTGGTACCGACCTCCCAGTGATCCCGTTGCGACATTCGAAAAATTGGAACAAGTTCTCCAATTTTTCGAGAGAGAAAACAAAGAGATAATTCTTTTGGGGGACACAAATTGCGATCTGTTAGCAGTAGAGCAAGGAGTATCCCTTAATGTAGAACATAACAACACGAAACGAATCGTAGAACTTTATCAGTTGTATGGCCTAACACAGTTGATAAGTGAACCAACCAGGGAAACCTGTCACACGTCAACTTTGATAGACCATATTGCAGTTAGTGCTGCTAACAATATCGTCGAATCAGGCGTTTTGAAGGTGTCGCTAAGTGATCATTATATGATCTTCTGCGTTCGGAAGTACCGTGGAGCCTTAAAAGGACAGCACAAAAAAATTACTACCCGTCAAATGAAGGACTTTGACCAGAATAGTTTCCTTTCTGATATTTCCTCTATCGACTGGGATTCAATCCTTAACTGTAGTAAGGATATAAATACAGCTGTAGAAAATTGGTCAAACGTACTTTCGATGATTATAGAAAAGCATGCGCCCATGCGGCATCGGAGAGTTTCGGAAAAGTACTGCCCCTGGATTACTACTCAGCTAAAAGCGTCAGCAAGAACGAGAGATCGTCTGAGAAAATCGGCGGTAAAAGCTGGATCTGAGATCCTGATGACTGCTTACCGGCATGTCAGAAATGTTGTTAACAAACAAAACAAAACACTGAAACGACAGTACTTTTCGGAAAAAATCCGATGCTGCGAGGGTGACATGAAAGAAACTTGGAAGACTATTAATCAGCTGGTTAATAAGCGGTCTAAAACCACAAATGTTTCTTCGCTGCAAGAAGACAACAAAATCTTAACGAGTAGCGATGAGATAGCGGAGTCGATGAATCAGTATTTCTGCAGTATCGGACAAAAGCTAAGTGTAAAGATACCTCAGGCAGAAAATCCACTTTTGCGCGGAGATTTTTCATTGAACAAAAATTCAACAAGGTTTCAGTTTAGAGCGATAACTCCGGCAGACCTTATGAAGGCAATGAAAAAGTTTAAGATATCAAAGAGCTTTGGGATAGATGGCATCTCAAGCTATTTTCTTAAAATAGGGATGCCTGTTCTCGCACCAGTGCTGAGTACCATCTTTAATAAATCGATTTCGGAAGGCTTATTTCCAAACAACTGGAAAGTTGCTAGAGTAGCTCCTATCTTTAAAGAGGGTCCTACTGAAGACAGGTCAAATTATAGACCTATATCCGTGCTCCCGGTTGTTTCACGTCTTTTTGAGAAGACAATCTTCAACCAACTTTACGCCTACTTCGACGATAATAAGTTGTTCTACTCACATCAATCCGGTTTCAGGGCCCTGCACTCGGTTTTGACGTGCTTATTGAAGAGTAGCGATGACTGGTACCATGATTTTGACAAAGGATTCCTTTCATCTGTAGTATTCATTGACTTGAAAAAAGCCTTTGACACTGTAGATCATGCAATTCTCATTCAAAAGCTTTGTCATTATGGAGTGCAGGGTAAGGAGCTGGATTGGTTTAAATCATATTTACAGGATCGTAAGCAATGCTGTAAAGTAAATGGACATACATCAAAAATAGAGAACGTGAACTGCGGCGTTCCGCAAGGATCGTGCCTCGGTCCACTACTATTTTTGATCTACATAAATGATCTGCCCTGTGCGTTGCAAAGCACAAAAGTGACAATGTATGCTGACGACACAAGCATTTCGTACTCATCAAAATCTATAGCCGAGATAAATGAAGCAGTTAATTCAGACCTTAAGAGGCTTCAGCTTTGGTTGGAAGGTAATAAACTTTCCCTTAATGTAGCCAAAACGCAGAGTATGATCCTTGGTTCCTCGAGTAATTTGAAAAAACATCATCTGGACAATGGAGATCCTGAGATCAATCTCCATATAAACGAGGACAACCTTGATATGATTGGATCAAATAAGTATCTTGGCGTTCAGATTGATTCAGAACTTAAGTGGAGAGAACATATAACTTTTGCTATAGGTAAGATTTCCAGAGCAATGGGCATGCTTAAATATGCTAAAAAATATCTCCCATTGGAAATTGTAAAAAACATGTATACAAGTATAGTTGAACCGCATTTCAGAAACTGCTGCTCGGTGTGGGGTTGCTGTGGAGAAACCCTGCTTGATAAGCTTCAAAAGCTGCAAAACCGTGCCGCACGAATCGTTACTAACAGCTCTTACGATACATCGTCTCTTCCTTTGATTGGAAGGCTAGGGTGGTTAACTATAAAAGAAATGATCGAATTTGAAATTGCAACTATGGTTTACAAGTCTCTCCATGGATTAGCTCCTGAATATATGCAGCTAATGTTTACAAAATTGTCGGAAAACAATTCACGGTCTCTCCGTAATACCGACACGGATCTTAGAATACCGCGCTTTGCAACCTCTTACGGGCAACGTAGTTTCTCATATCGAGGTGTGACTGTGTGGAATAAACTAAGCACAGAAATAAAAAATGCCCCTTCACTGGCTACTTTCAAAAATTTGCTGAAGCAAGCTTTGAAAAATCAAAGGGTGTGAAAGTTCTTTTACAACATCAAACCGTTTCTTTTCCTAATATTGTATATCAATTTTTGTTTTTCTTTGTTATTGAATTGTATATTAATTAGCTTAGGTTTTTAGACAGGGCACATTGTAAATCAGTTATTTCTTTTCATTACTGAATGTATTACCCTGTATAAATAATTAAAAATCAAA
>REGM01000249.1:40925-51064 GCA_004194415.1 Aurelia aurita | reverse complement strand
CAGCCAGCCAAACCAGCTATTTTCATCTCTAACTGAATGCAGGGGAAGGGAAGCCAGTTACAATGTACATTCTTGCAACCACTTTCGAGGATAGACGGCTCAACTGGAGTCTTTTCGGTGCTCTTTTTCGGTGGCAAAGTCGTGTGTCGAAATCTGGCAAGAAAGTTCGCCATCTTTTTCTCCTGCAAAGGAATGAAATCAAAATAAATCTCCAAGCGCGTTCTATTTTCGTGTCTTTTCTCTGTGTGAAATATTTATGGCGGAAACAATTTATTTTCGGAGGATATTCAATAAGCAATACCCAACGATAACGACAAAAAACGATTGAAAACAAAATATAAACAGCATGGCCTACCTGAGAAAACATGAATGTGCAAATTCAACCAGTATCCAAGCTGGGAGAGCTCTCAATCTCTGCCTCGGTAAACGAACAAAAACCTCGTGCATGCTTCCTTCGAATTCCATGGAACTTGAGCACTCCACTTTGAGACAATGTATTTATACAAGCAGCAGCCCTGGAAGTGTTTTTCAGGCTGAATGTCGAAGAAACAGAGCTGAAAAATGCTAGGCCAATGTTTGTTTCATCCCCAGACCTGTGCGCGCTGCGCAGATTGATCCGGTTTGGCGGGAATTTCAAGGGTCCGGAAAAATCATTAGGACACAAGCGTGATTTTATTTCCCCAGTCGCGCTTCAATCAGGGAACAAAAATGTCAAAAATCATTAAGATTAGGCACTATGAAATCTCAGCTTTTACGTAGGCTAATTTTTAAGAAATTTTTTTTGCACTCCAAGTATGTGATCCTGGTGCAAGAAGAAGGTGCGCCCAAAGCTTCCCAGCTCACTTCCGCCATTATGGACTCAATTTGCCACTCAATTTGATTCGAACGCGATTATGACGTTAATATGCATATCATGTTTTGACTTTTTTCCGGAATAAGGTTATCGAATGTTTGGAAATCCAAGTGAAAATGCCCATTTCGTCACAAAGATTGCGATTTCCATGGCAACCATGCCTTCTAAAACGGTTCAAAAAATTGTCTCTCATCACTTAACCAATTTCAGGCATAAAATATTCCCGACACCATCTAACATTCAAAAACACAACTTTAAAATTGAAGTAACCAAGAGCCTTTCAAGGAAAACTTTGTCAACTGGTTACCATGACAACTGGCCATTTTTGAAGTTGCTTCTATATCAAAAATTGATCGACTGACCAAGTTCTGTATGTGTGCCAAGTTTCATGCTGGTATCCAAAACATGACTATGTCCAAAAGTGCACGATTGTGGCAAAGTACGGCACTTATTTCCTATACTATTCATTTCACTTGGAAATTTCTTTTAGCCGTTTTCAAATAGTTTTCATTATCGTCAAGCTGAATTGTTAGCAACTTTGATCAAGGATCATAGGCCTGTTTTGAAGGTTGCTGAGATAGAACAATTTTATTAAATCGCTCATAACTGGGGAACAATAAACCGATTGAAAGTAAGTAAATTTGTTTATATATGTTGACATGCTACCCACACAATGGTAACCATTTTTAAGGAATCTGATGAATAGATTCTTAACTACAGGCTTTGAAACGTTCACATTTTTTTCGATTCATCCGGCACTATCTTGTTGAAAATATCATTGTGATGCAGGAAAACCGACGAAATTTAATCATCATTTTAGCCGGTTTTGATTAGAGTATATCAAAATATAAAGAATCCACTCTCGCAAATACATTTCATCTCCCTCCAAAGTTATGAATCGAATCTTTAAGGCAGTATTCCATATGATCTAATACATTTGTAAAGATAATTGTTTAACTCTTAGGGAGCTGAAATGTATTGCATATTGCTCTGAGCGAGGAGATTCTTTATTATTTGATCGATAATCCTAGGCCTTCTCTTAAGTATTTCCAAGTAAAGGAATTTTAATTAATGTGACTTTATCTATGGTTCAATGTTCAGAAAAATACAACAACGAAAAATCGTAAAATGTTTGGTTTCAGGTTCTGATTCAGTGCAAAAAATATAGGCTGTGTGCGAATTTTGACATGTTTGCCAAAAATTGTAAATACTCATGCAGTCAATATTTGACTGCATGAGAATATAAAAATTTTGATTTTATATGAGATTTGACCGTAAAATCCAACTCTACAACCTAAGCATTTGTCACGGTCAAATCCTTTATAACATTTTCAAGCTTACATCTTCATAAAATCAATATTGCAAACACTCTGAATATGAAAAATTGCACATAAACCAAAGTTTAGCCACTGAATCTCGGGTGAAAGGTGGGGCAAAGAAAGTTCGCATCATGAAATTTTGAAAAATGTTCATGATGACAGCCATTCATTAAAGATGTGTATCTATAAGTTCCCTTTAGCGCACACGTCATGTTGTCAAGGAGAACATCGAAAATGATAAAAAGAATTTCTCTCTTGGCTAGAATTTTGAATTGACTCGTTAACTGGTCAAGCCAGGTGACCTCATTGAAAAACTTTCATCCATTCGAATCTTTCATTCAATCTTCTTTCTGCAGTAATCCTCTACTCGAGTTTTCAATTCAAGCTTTTAACCAACTTTTCGTGAAATTTTTATCCGAGATAATTTCATCTTGTAAATAATTTAACATAATAATTAATTTCTTGACAGTTGGTACAGAAGGAATAGTTTGAAGCAAAACTAATAAATACCAACTATTTACAATGCATAGTGAAAATCTCTAATATAAACATAAATATATACATGAATCTACGTATATTCACATTATCTGCAGATGTTGCAATTGCACTTATCTCCCTTCCAGCTCTTAATAATAACTTTGCATTGCTTTGTGTTTTGGGCAATGTTTATNTTCTGCAGTAATCCTCTACTCAAGTTTTCAATTCAAGCTTTTAACCAACTTTTCGTGAAATTTTTATCCGAGATAATTTCATCTTGTAAATAATTTAACATAATAATTAATTTCTTGACAGTTGGTACAGAAGGAATAGTTTGAAGCAAAACTAATAAATACCAACTATTTACAATGCATAGTGAAAATCTCTAATATAAACATAAATATATACATGAATCTACGTATATTCACATTATCTGCAGATGTTGCAATTGCACTTATCTCCCTTCCAGCTCTTAATAATAACTTTGCATTGCTTTGTGTTTTGGGCAATGTTTATGTTGTCAGATAAACTAACGTATTGGTTTCAGGGAGCTGCAGGAGAAGGTTATTTGTTCGCAGATTATTGTTAGCATCTTTCGGTTTGAAGAACTCGAGCATGAAGGAGGTCTATCGTAAATATATAACCCCTTGAAGAGATATTCTTGTTGTGAGATCACCTTAGAAGTATGAGACATCGCAAAACACTACATAAAATTAAAGAACAAGTTCTTGATGAAAAAGGAAACACTGCAATGCTACCTGTGGGGTGAGTGACCAAGCGGCTTATACAGTTCCGTTAGGTAACTGAAGTTACGCTTGGTCGAGTGAGATCAAAATCCGGATGGGTGACCAAGCAACTCACTTCGCCGTCCTTCGAAATGGACGTTAAACTAGGGGTCCCATGCCTGGATGCGGCATGCACATTAGGCCTAAATTAGCTGTAATATAACTAGAAATCATGCCAGCCTACTTAAAATAAAGTAATGAAAAAAACCTAAGATTATGGTAGATATTATTATATTCTTCTTTCGCGAATATTCTCCATTTCAAGGTAAGGATTATTCACCAAGATAAGTGAATAATCCCGTACAGGACTGCAACACACCAATACTAACTCCTCCCAGTAAGCAAACATTGCTAAAATGTCGAAAAAAGACTTGACTATCAGCATTGCGCATGCGTTGATGAACAGTTGAAATGAAATTTTTTTTCGACGTTAAGTTGCAAACTTTAGATCAACGCTGCTTCAACTTCATATCAACTGTCAAATTCTAACCCTGAAATAGTGTTAGAACATCTATATTGTTGAAACGTTCACATCTAGCTTATCAATGTTGAGTTATAAACCAGAATACCACGTTGAATTAAACTGACTCTGCCCACTGGTGTGCTATCGTCAAAATCGATTTCTGGTCTATTTCTAATTTGGTCTTGATATTTTGTGCCTTTCAAAGTTATTAAATGGCTTCTAGTTTCTGCTAACAGTGGATTACGAACCATTTTACCGTACAGTAAAAATTTGCATAAAGAAACTGTGATTTTTGGTATCAGGCTGAAATGGTTCTGATACATTTATATAATATTTCTTATATATAAGGTGCTTTATTGCCAAAAAATCATCCTGGAGGTTCTTAGTCGGCAGTTCCTTTCATGCAGGTTTTTACTGGGCCTTACTGTACTTTCCAAGCAAAGCAACAAGGCCCGCTTTGCTGATAATAAATAAATTTAACTCACTATAATATCTTTATCATCCTTGTCACATGTATATAGCTTTCTTTTGAATTTTACAATGGTCCATGAGTTGTTCGCATACGTTTGCATCAATTCAATGTCTTGATGATGGTCTGGAAGTGCCTTCCCTTGAGAGTCTCCGTGGCAATCCTAAGAAGAAATCATTTGTTATTGATGTCTGGAAAGGAAAGTAGCTGGAGAACAGCGGAGGTAAGAGTAAGAAGAAATTGCAGTTTTTACAAACTTAAGCCTATTCTAACCGGGTAAATTTTTATCGATTTTCTACCGGGGGGGGCGTTTTTCGCCCCCCTAATTATCTCCGCAACTATAACAGCTATGATAATGAGACTCGCACTGTATCATAATTGAACAATGGAGAATTCAAAAATAGCTGTAATTAGTTTGCAGTCATGTGACTGGTTGCTAGGCAACCAAAAACAATGCAAATTTTGACAAAATCGAGCTATTAGCATAAAAAGGTCTATTTTTATTAAATAACTGGGTAAAATCACCATAAAACTATCAAAATACCTGCTTAATATCCTTACTTTGCAATTTCATGGTGTTTTATATCAATATTTTTGGTTTCTAATTAATTAACTAATTAATTATGGATAATAAGATTCAATGCAAAATTGTTAGCGCAATAATGATGCTTAAACACCATCAATTTCGCATTTACTTAGTGAAATCAGACGTCTTCATCAATATTTGAAATCATTCCATGATTTTTCAATCAAAAATTACTAATTAATTAGGAATATGACGTCATAAAGATTGATGACGTCATACAACTTAAAAATTGCTGATGTCAGCAAATATAGATAAATTATATATCAAATGAAAGTACTCATCGAGACAAATCGAATGGCATATATATTGATCAGATTTGCGAAGAATTAAAGAAATTAGAGCCGTTTTAGTGATTTTCTTTGTGACCTGTCTCCAAATAAGGGCATCTAGTGGTCACGAGGTTAAACAGTAGGCATTGAAATTTTAATTTTTTGGTTGCCAATTAAATTTTAATACAAGTCAAGAAGTTTCAGCGTTATAGCTATGATCATTTAAGAGCTATTAAAATAAGTTTGGTTGGGTGGGTGAAAAACGCCCCCTCCCCCCGGTTAGAATAGGGTTAAATAGCGGATGTGCCAAAAAATGTCTTTACCTCTTTGACAGCTCATTGAATGCAAAGTTTTTGAAAAATAAAGAAATGAATTCAGGGGACTTTTGAAATTATTTAATGATACCAGGTAGTACTTATTTTATGAAAATATCTATAAATGTTTGAAAGTCTGTAACTATCATATCATTCTTCAAATTCAAATAGACTGATCATACATGTGTAGCTAACATATCAACTTCGATAACAAAATTTAGTTTTTCAAAGCCGGTCGCATCGTTCTCAAATTACTAGCGATTTTATGAAAATGCTTCATTTAGAAATCCTTCAAAACAGGCCTAAAATCTTTGATCAAATTTTCTAGCAGTCCATTCTCATGATAATATGAAAAAGACAAAAAAGGCTGGATGACAGTCCCGAGAGTATACGATTATACAGCAGCCTCTCCATATAGCTATATTAATGACTGGTTCAATTCCTATCCTGACCATACCCCCGGGCAGCCCGGGGGGTCAACAACAATTTCCTGCACAAATGCCCAGGGGCGGGGCAAACTTTTTTGGCGAATGTCGGGTGGCCGGGCACTGAGAACATGCCATATTCCCAGTAACTGTATAATGCGAAGCTACTGGTGTTCACAAATGCCCCAGGGCCGAGGAAAGATTTACAGTAAAATGCTCAGGAGCCAGGAATATATTTGAGCAAATACCCGGGGGTGCCTCGGGGGGAGTATGGTCAGGGTAGGAATTGAACGAGATATGAAGTTTTGAGCGAAGAGTTTGATTATCTGGATATGATTTGGTTATAATAGCTGTGAGGCTAAATTTTTAGCAAATTTGATAAAGGCTTTTATGCCTGTTTTGAAGGATTTTGAGATGAGGCATTTTTTGTAAAATAGCGTGTAATATGAGAACGATTCAACTGTTGAAACTGTTGAAATGCAAATGAGCAAAAGAACTTTTCAAAATTTAGAGTTTTAAATAAGAAGAAGAAGACAGAAGACATGAAAAAGTGACCGCCAAATCAGTCGCAATGTATTACAATAAAATACATTTCTACGGTTTGTGCAGGGTGGCCGGATTATTATGACCTTTAGTGGGTCATCGGGAGCAATTTAACGTAGGAACTTTTCTGCTATTTCAAATTTGGGAGCCCAAATATGTTCTAAAAACCTGTCAAGTTGGAACATACTGGCTAAAGTCATATTTCATTAATCTGCCCAGAGATGCTTTCAGAGAGGCATTATCCCTTGCCCATTGTCAGACAAGGCATCAACAGTAAAATCTGATCATGTTGGTGAGTGGTAAATTTTTTGTTTGCAAAGACGTCAGATTTGAGTGGTCACAAATGAACGTAATTCTGGTTGATGTGCTGTAAAACCAAACTGCTGAGTGGAATATATGAATCGAAGATATAAGAAGCAAGTGGAATATGTAAAGATTGCTTTGCTTCACTGCAACTTGCTGGTGCATTGTCAGTATTTGAACAGTAGGAGTCAAACTCTGAAATGGCCCTTAAGGTAAACTTTCGGGACTAATTTGACACCATAATCTTAAGTTAATTACCCAATGAAAAACATTTAAATGTCAAATGATATTTTCTTTTTGTGAATTAAATCCCAAAAGTAATTGTTACAAGTTGTTTAACTGTTTAATTCGAATGCAATAAGGCGCGCTAAAATGCACTCCTGACAAATTCATGATTGCTAATCCCGACAAATTCCATGCACTGTTTGTTAAAAAAGACCAAACAAACACTTGTGGCATAAACCTTGACTTCCAGGGAGACTCTATCAAACCTGAAGAAACTGTCAAACTCTTAGGCGTATCACTAGATTACAAATTGAACTTCGACCCACATATATCTAGCCTTTGCAAGAAAGCTGCATCGCAACTAAATGTTCTTTAAAAGTCATTTATTGGTTTTGCTGAAAAATAAGTTTTGGTTCAAAGTTTTGTATACTCGAATTTTAACTACTGTCCTTTAGTTTGGTATTTTTCGTCTTCAAAGTCAGTGCAGAAAATCAAATAAATACAGGAACGCGCGCTGAGATTTCTGCATAATGACCATATAAATTCCTATTATATTGATCTACTTCTCAAATAAAAAAAATGCACAATGCAAGTTGCTCGTCAAAGGACACTTTGTATCGAAATCTTCAAGACAATGAAAAACCTGAATCCATCATTTATGAATGAGATCTTTAGTGTTCGGACTTCAAATTATTTATCACGAAATCCGAACAACTTGAATCATTCTCGGCCAAATCAAGTAACTTTAGCCTTAAAGCCATGGGACCTCAAATCTGGAATTGTTTACAAAATGGATTAAAATCAGCTGAAAACCTAAATAGTTTCAAAAAAATGATAAAACAAGGGATGGTCCAACTTGTAAATGTAATGCTTGTCAATATAACAGTCCTTAAATTTGCTATAAGTTCTACTAAATTATTCATCTACTTAATTNTAGCATCAATTTTTGGAGATTTTTAATGTGGATCGTTACAGTGTCACTTTTCTCCAAAAGTGTATCAAAGGAAGAGTCGTAATCATTGTGGAGTGTTCTTAAAGTCCGCTTGTGAGTACGGTTTATTTTATGGTTGGCATCTTTGCCGCAAAACATCCACACTAATGGGCAATAGTTAAAGCTTGAAATAATTACTGTGTTGCACAGTTTCATTGCCTGTTCTCTTGAGAGATAAATATTTAACCTCCTAAAAGCACTGACTTTTCTGTTTGTTTTGTCGCAGAGTGTTTTTACATGCTTATTGAATCGAAGCTGGTTGTCAATTTCAATTCCAAGAAGTTTAACATGGTCAGTGGACGATATATTTTCACCCTTAATATTCAAGCGTAACTTATGTTTTTCATTTAGTCCCAGGAACATCAATTGGAACTTATCGGGGTTTGCCACCATACCATTAGCATAAAACCAATTTAGGAGTTTACTTAGGTCATTTTCTAAATTTGTCGTAATTTCGCTTATACGAGTGCCACATGAATACACGGTGTTGTCGTCAGCAAACCATATAAATTCCTATTATATTGATCTACTTCTCAAATAAAAAAAATGCACAATGCAAGTTGCTCGTCAAAGGACACTTTGTATCGAAATCTTTAAGACAATGAAAAACCTGAATCCATCATTTATGAATGAGATCTTTAGTGTTCGGACTTCAAATTATTTATCACGAAATCCGAACAACTTGAATCATTCTCGGCCAAATCAAGTAACTTTAGCCTTAAAGCCATGGGACCTCAAATCTGGAATTGTTTACAAAATGGATTAAAATCAGCTGAAAACCTAAATAGTTTCAAAAAAATGATAAAACAAGGGATGGTCCAACTTGTAAATGTAATGCTTGTCAATATAACAGTCCTTAAATTTGCTATAAGTTCTACTAAATTATTCATCTACTTAATTTATATATCTATTGATATATTTATTAATTACCACATTCGATTTAGATTAGTTAACTTATGTATATATGTATATATGTGTACATCATCATCACCATCAATGACACCATGACAGACAAGAGGGTGTGCCATGGGCACGGTTGCGGCACCTTCATATGCTGTAATATTCATGGGCGAATTTGAAGAAAAATACATTTACCCCGAAGTAGGCAACGATTGTTTATATTACGGTAGATATATCGATGATATCCTAATGATATTTAAAGGCACCGAAACAAGATTCAAAACATTCGCTGAAAATCTTAACACAAAACACCCATCAATTAAGTTTGACTATGAAATATCAAAGACATCAATTCCTTTCCTTGACACCCGCATCTATACAGACAAAAACAGACATTTACAAACAACTCTCTACACCAAACCAACCGATACACACAATTACCTGCATTATAAGTCTGCTCACCCTAAACACCTTAAAAATAGTTTACCTTACTCACAAGCACTTAGGCTTAGAAGGATATGCACGAAAGATAGCGAACTAAAAAGCCATTGCCAAGAAATGGAAGCAAATTTTAGCCGCCGAGGATATCGCAAAGAAATTCTTCAAGATCAGATTCGTAAAGCCATCACGACCCCAAGAGAAACTACATTGCAAAAAGTCCCCAAAGAACGATCAAAAAGAATCCCCTTAGTAACTACTTTCAATTCTACACTCCCCCAAATTGGTAACATTTTAAGAGAAAGATGGGAAATCCTCAACATAAAACCAAAATTTAAGGAACTTTTCTCGGAACCTCCAATGATCGCATTCCGTCGGTGCAAGAACCTACGAGAGATCATTGGTTGCAACACCATCAATGACAACAAAGTCTCAAGGAAGAAAGTAAAGAACAAAACAGCTAAATACTGCTCACCCTGTAACACCAATAGAAGCCTTTGCTGCAATCATGTCATCAAAACTAATTCATTTACTAGTGTAGTCACCCAAAAAACATACAAGATCTTTCATAAGTCAAACTGTAGGAGCATGAATGTCATCTACCTCCTTGAATGCGTACGCTGTAATAAACAGTATGTCGGAAAATCTGAATGGCCCTTTAATTACAGACTAAATAACTATCGCTCAAGAATAAAATCAACGCAATACGACAAGCTCCTTCTGGTAGAAAAACATTTCAAAGAACAACATCACATCTTTACGAGAGACGCAAGGTTTAC
>REGM01000249.1:24471-40833 GCA_004194415.1 Aurelia aurita | reverse complement strand
AGAATGGTATATGGGGACAAGACAGTCAACAAAGATCTCACGCAAGGGAATCACATTGGCCAGGCAAACAGCGAAATGATTTTGGACATTCGTCATTCCAAGGAAAAAGTAGGTCACAGGGGTATCGAGACTCAATTGAACATAAACCTGAAATAGCTATTGTTGGAGATTCAATTGTAGGGAGTATTAGGAGAAAGGATATCAACACGGAAACCAAGGATCATTTCGTCACGGTCAAAACATTCAAGGGAGCGACGGTAGATGAAATGGATTCATACATCATTCCTACTATCAAAAAGCAGCCAGATGGTCTGATCCTACATTGTGGAACGAATAATCTCCGAAAGGACGACCCCGATATTATCGCCTCCAAAGTTTTGAGTCTTGCAATTGAAGCCAAAAGAAGAATTCCTCATGTAGCTGTTTCGAGTCTAATCGCAAGAGGGGATTCTGACATCATGGAAGAGAGGAGAAATCATGTAAATCAAATCCTAGAACGTTCATTGGCTCCCTATCATATATGTTTCATTAAACACAATAATATCGACTTTGATTGGAGAGACTGCTTATGGAAAGACGGTATACATCTTAGTGATCATGGTAGTGCTAAATTCACAGGTAATTTCGTAAGATTTTTAAATAACCCTTGACTACTTAATGAACGAAATTACATCGATTGTAGCTTTATGGAGATGAAATCCAAAGTTGACACAGTTACTAACTCCTTAGAATATAGTATTACGTCTTCAGGGTCCTTAGGCACTGCTTCGTCTCTAGAAACAGATTCCGGCTGTATTTCGAAATCAGATATGTCAATGGCTCAAGGGCGGAATTCTGTAGAACTCCCTACACCTTTATCTAGCCCAACTATCTCTTCACAATCTGATGTTTCAGGTGATTTGGAAAATCTTTTTAGATTAAGAGTAGAGTACCATAATCACCCTCTCATTGGTTTTCTGAACATAAATAGTCTAAGATACAAGATCGTCGACCTTAGGATTATTGTTGAAAAGTTCTTGCCTGATATTCTCGTTATCGAGGAGACGAAACTTAACTCTGAATTCAATAATAACGTTTTTTTGATGAATAACTACCAAACACCCATGCGTCGCGATAGGAATGAGTTTGGCGGTGGCCTCATGCAATATGTTCGTAAGGGTGTTGTTTGCAATCGTGCCCCTTCGTTTGAAGTCTCAAATCTTGAACTAATCTGTTCTGAACTGACAGTTAATAAGAAAAAATGGATTATCTATAGCATTTATCGACCCCCTGAACCCAGAGATTTAGATTCGTTTTTCTCTGCACTTTCCATGTCCTTGAATTCAGCTTTAGACAAATATGACAATGTGATATTGATGGGAGATATCAACATTAATACGCTCGACAAAGAAAACGGTGCATATCAGAAGCTTGCAAACTTTTGCGACGTTTTCGGGCTCTCCAACTTAGTGACTTCCAAAACCTGTTTTACCAAAAACAGCAGCTCTTCGATTGACGTTATTCTCACTAATCGAGTGAGAAGTTTCCAGAAAACCTCAGTTTTTGAGACCGGTCTTAGCGACTATCATGGTCTTGTTGTTACAATTCTTAAATCACATATCCCTCGTCTTAAACCCAAGGTGATAAAGTATCGAAACTATAAAAATTTCGACCCAGTTAAGTTTCGTGCAGATGTTCGTAGAACTAATTTTGATGCCTTGGAGGACCCCGATGATTGTTATAATAATCTTACCCACAGCTTCCGAAATCTAGTGGACAAACACGCTCCCCTAAATACTACGTTTGTGCGAGGAAATAGTGCACCTTTTGTGACTCGTGAACTAAAAAAGGCAATCTACACCAGAACGAGGCTAAAAATAGATTCAACAAACATCCTACAAATCAAAACGAAACAAACTATAAAAAGCAGCGCAACAAGTGTGTTTCCTTACGAAAGAAAGCAATTAAACAACATTTCAAAAAAGCAACTGCGGATGGTATAATTTCTAATAAAAAATTTTGGAATTTGGTTAAACCTTTTCTGTCTAATAAAGGAGGCTTGGTCAGTGATGATATTTCCTTGGTACATAACGACAAAATTGTAACTGATGACTATGAATTGACTGAGATCTTCAATGATCATTATATTAATATAGTCGAGAAAACAAGTGGATAAAAACCTTGTAACATTTCTGAGACAGTTGAAAATGATGACGATCGACAACTCGTTAGGCTTATTCTCGAAAAGTATAAAGACCACCCTAGTGTTCATGCCATAAGGGAAGGTAATGACAGCTCAAATTCTTTCTCATTTCATGAAGTGCAACATCATGAGGTCTGGAATTTACTTAGATTCTTGGACGCAAAAAAAACTACCGGTGAAAATCAAATTTCACCAAAATTAGTGTCTTTGGCTGCGGCTGAGCTTACTGTTCCCCTAACCCATGCTATAAACAGCTGTTTACAAAACGACAGGTTTCCAGATAAAGGAAAGCGTGCAGCAGTATGCCCTTTGGATAAGGGTGAAACAAATTGCACAGTTGAAAAATGTTTCGCCCTATCAGTGTTCTAAATACATTCTCTAAAATCTATGAAAAAATTATGAAACAGTAATTAGTTCTCCATCTTGATACTACTCTCTCGATTTTCATAGGTGCATATAGAAAAGCATACGGTACGTAGCCATGGGCGGATCCAGCATTAGGGTTTGGGGAGGGCCATTTGAAGAAAGATAGGGGTCTGGGGGCGATGCCCCCGGGAAAAATGTTCGTGACCACGCCCTTTAAACCCTCGGAAAACGTGAGCAACGCCCTTGATGCTTTATTTTAGATCGTTTTGTTCATCATTTAATACTTATATTTCCAGAAATACAAACTTGCAGTTTTTGTGCAAATCTAAAGGGCAATCAATTGGGAAAATGAGGGACCATAAAATAATTATCACAAGCATCAGCAGCATCAGCTAGAGAATGTTTATTGCTGAAGAAAGCTCCCCCACCTTAGTAACAAATTTGCCACAAAAACAAGTTGTACAGGGTGCCTAATAAAATTGCTCCAAGTTTGATTAAATATTGAAAAATAACGATAAAATGAACTTGCTTCTTGGTGACATAAGCCTGTCCCTAAGACCTACGAGCTGTTAAAGGTCATGTTTGTGCGACAGCTGAAACCAGATACCTCTAAATGACTTGATATGCAAGAAGCTCCAAAATGGAGGTAAAAGAATGTTATCCAATGTCTTACCTCTTGTTGAAACAATTGTCAAAATTCACTGATAAATGCAAGTATCCAAAAAACATCGAATCAAAACTTAACTGACGAGAGACAGTCATTTTAAAACTTTGCTCAACAGAATTCCTCAAAGCATTGATATTAGAAAACGTTACGCTATCAACAATCTTTTCCAAATCTCATTTGGTTTGCGCTGAAATAAACTAGAAACGAAACAAATAATTGCCCCATATACTACTCATTATAAATGCTATCAAGAAGCCATTAGCTACATCTTTCGCACAAACTTGAACTTCAAAAACTCATAACTCCGTGAATATTTTGCGGATTTGCAAGATTGTAGTTCTTAGGGACAGGGTTTGAAGCCGGTTCATTATATGGTTATTTTTGTAATCGAGTGTAGAGCAATTTTTTGGAACACCTTGTATGTCAAATCCAAAAGCATTTGAAAGTTATATGAAATTTCTAACAGTAAGTTCCCTGGTTCCCAAACTGGAGTCACCATTAATTTATCAAAGCTCTCATGACTCAGTAGCTACTTTTTGCAAGTTTAACTAGTATCTTAAACCGTGTTCTCCTTGGTTAAAACGCTTTGACTGACATAACAGAAGACATAAGTTTTTACCATCATTAACTGAGCGAAATCTGTTATAAATTAGCTTCAAGAGCTAAGTTCGCTATCACTCGGATATTAGTAAGTGATTTTCAATCTCGATCTCTACGCATTGAGATTTTCGTTTCGTTTTGTATCTCTTTCAGACGTTTTGGTCGATTTTACATTAGTTTGTAAGCTTGTTAGACTTGTAGTATATCGTGCTCTTATAGAAAATCACATGCGATATGCGGATGTTTATTTGGGGTAGCCTCTCAAATTCAAGAAAGGAATCCCTTCAACGTCTTCAGCACAGAGCAATTTCCATGATAGATACGTCCAAAATAAAAGACGAATGGTCAAATAATTTCCTATATGTCGAACAGCTTATTTCGTTTGATCGTGCAGTTATGGCCTATAAGATCATGAACAGATTCTGCCCAGAAAATCTTTGGAACAAATTCCAACAAAGATCACAATACTCCGGTTACAATACGCGATTCTGTAGAGATCTCCAGATTCCAAGGTACAATCTAGAGTATGCCAGAAAAGGATTTTCCTACTCAGCTCTTAAGGTCTGGAATGAAATCCCTATAAGTATCAGGGAGCTTCCCACCTTGTGCCAATTTAAAAAGCAACTAAAAATACATTTGACGAGCTGAAAGCCAATTAAACACGACTCCCTGGAAGAACAGCACCTGTAATTAGCTTACAAGTTTTTTTTGTATATGATATTAATTAATAGAACTGTATATTTTTGTATTATTAAATAGTAGCTGAAGGGATATTGTGTATAAATAATTTAAAATGAAAATGAAAAATGTAGTTGTGTCATGGCCACGTTTGGAAGTGGAAGTTTGAAACGTATCCGTTTATTCATAAAAAAGACAAATGGTTTTGAAGAGAACTCTTAGCCTTTGGGGGGCATGGCCCCCCCGGCCCCCCTCTGGATCCGCGCCTGTACGCAGCACGTTTTGATAAGACTCATTGAAGACTGGAAGGCCAAACTTGACAATAATTATATTGTAGGTGCCGTACTGATGGACTTGTCAAAAGCATTTGATTGTATCCCACATGATCTCCTGATCACGAAGTTAAATGCTTATGACATAGGTGAAAATGCCTTAGTACTAATCTATTCCTATCTTAAACGGCGCGAGCAATCCGTAAGAATAAACAATACATACAGTTCCTTTCAAACAATCTTATCTGGTGTCCCCCAAGTCTCTGTACTAGGCCCTATTCTTTTTAATGTATATATATAAATGATCTTTTTCTTTTTATTAAACAGGCAACACTATATAACTATGCTGACGACAACACGCTTGCTCGTTTCTCTAGGACTCTACTAAATCTGGTGCGATTCCTAGAGGAAGAAGCAGGCGTTGCACTAGATTGGTTAAAGCAAAACCATATGATTGCAAATCCATCAAAGTTTCATGCACTGTTAATTAAAAAAGATCAGACAACTACTAGTGGCGAGAAAATAAGGATCCAAGGAAAAACAATTGAGTCTGAAGATTCAGTAAAACTTCTCGGGATTCAACTAGACTATAAACAAGTTTTCATCCACACATTTCAGAACTTTGTAGAAAAGCTGCAACTCAACTTAATGTTCTAAAGAGGCTTCGAGCTTATATTGGCGTTGAAGAGCGAAAAGTACTTGTTCAGAGCTTTGCTTATTCAAATTTCAGTTACTGTCCTTTGGTTTGGCATTTTTGCTCAGCAAAATCAATGCATAAGATTAAAAGATACAATAACGTGCACTTAGGTTCCTTTACAGTGATCATGTCAGTTCGTATAATGACCTTCTACTAAAGTCAAAACGATGTACGATGCATGTTTCCCGACTTAGATCTCTCTTAATAGAAATTTTTAAGACGTTGAATGGTCTGAATCCATCCTTCATGAAAGATATTTTTCAAATTAGATCCTCCAATTATTCCTCGCGAAATCCTAATAATCTTACTCATTACAGGCCAAATCAGGTTACTTTCGGCACTCACAGTCTCAAGTCCTTAGGACCACAGATTTGGAACTGCTTACCAAATGAGCTAAAGTCGGCTGACAACTTTAATAGCTTCAAAAACTTAATAGCTCAATGGGACGGTCCAACATGCAATTGTAATGCCTGTCGTTTTATTGTAAATAATGTATNAAAAGATACAAGAACGTGCACTTAGGTTCCTTTACAGTGATCATGTCAGTTCGTATAATGACCTTCTACTAAAGTCAAAACGATGTACGATGCATGTTTCCCGACTTAGATCTCTCTCAATAGAAATTTTTAAGACGTTGAATGGTCTGAATCCATCCTTCATGAAAGATATTTTTCAAATTAGATCCTCCAATTATTCCTCGCGAAATCCTAATAATCTTACTCATTACAGGCCAAATCAGGTTACTTTCGGCACTCACAGTCTCAAGTCCTTAGGACCACAGATTTGGAACTGCTTACCAAATGAGCTAAAGTCGGCTGACAACTTTAATAGCTTCAAAAACTTAATAGCTCAATGGGACGGTCCAACATGCAATTGTAATGCCTGTCGTTTTATTGTAAATAATGTATACACCGCGTAAATAAAATATAAAAAAGATAAAATCATACATATTCATTTGTTTATTTAATTTTGTTATGATTCAGTTGATTGTAAATATTCGAATTAGATTAGTTTCTTTTTATTTATAATTAAGAAGCTATTATATTGTATATCCGAATTAAAATAGATTGACAACAACAACAACAAAGTTTCTTCTTCCCTGTGTCCCTATGCCCGTGAAGGTTGTTGTTGTTGTCCCTGGTTTTCCTTGTATCCATGTGTTCTGATTTTAATGACTTTTCACGGGCATAGGGACATGACACAGGGAGGAAGAAACACCCATGATTATTCAAGACGACCGCTACAATCATGGACAAAATAGTTTGAGACAAATTCATTGCTTAAAACTTAAATTTCCCACCTCTTGTTCAATGTTGATAACATGTCAAGGACGGTTCCTCGGAGTTTCCAACATTGATTGAGGGGGAGGGGGGAGGAGGATGCTAAACAGGTCAAAATATAGGAAAAAATGAATTTGTCTCATAATTTATGTCCATCATTGTCTGAAAAATGCTCATACTTAGCCAAATCTAAGTAGGTTTTGAGCGATTTTTGTATACCCGTTTGCAATGAATGTTTTATTCATTGCAAACGTTCTATTCATACCATAACCATATTATCAATAAATGATGGTGCTGCTGTTCCCTCAAGAATAATGACGACAACAACAGCGACAACAGCAACAACAACATGGTAGAAAAACAAAATGGCGAAGAGAAGCAAAGTTACGGAAATACACTCTGTGGAAATTGCTGCAGTATNAACAAACAAGGTAGCTATCTTCAAGTTAACTATTGAGTGTTAGTTTAAAAATTATTTCCGATCGATTCAAGCTAAATTCTTATCGCTTCCCCTGATCAAATCTGTTACCTTTCTTCTGGGACACCCGGTATTTGCAGTCTTTTTACATTAACTGAAAGGTAACATTTGTGGTAACATGTGTGGTAACATGTGGTAACATGTGCATTATATATCTGTGCAATAAAAAATGTGTTCTATGAAATGTTCCACCCTATTCTGTCATGAAAACTTTCTCTTGTGGGGAACTTTTTTTCGTAAGCTTGCGAGTATGTAATGAGATACTGCCTCCGACCTGAACATTTATGAGTGAGTGTGAACATCATTTTTACTCTCCCGTTTAAAACCTACGTAACTTAACTTTTGGAAACTTTGAGAAAGAAATTTGGCGTCTAAATCTTTGAAACGAGGCAGCCTCTGAAAACTAGGGATACATAGTAACAAGCAATAGTTTTTCAGGAAAACTTTTGGCTTCTTTTTCAGGTTGTTATTTTGTATTTTTCATGTAGACTGTCTGAAAAATGCTCATACTTAGCCAAATCTAAGTAGGTTTTGAGCGATTTTTGTATACCCGTTTGCAATGAATGTTTTATTCATTGCAAACGTTTTATTCATACCATAACCATATTATCAATAAATGATGGTGCTGCTGTTCCCTCGAAAATAATGACGACAACAACAGCGACAACAGCAACAACAACATGGTAGAAAAACAAAATGGCGAAGAGAAGCAAAGTTACGGAAATACACTCTGTGGAAATTGCTGCAGTATATCAGAAGGCTGGCGTATCAGGAGCGAAGCTGTTACAAATGTTCCCACAGTACAGCAAAGCATCGATATACAGACACGCAAAGAAGCCAATTGGACTGGAGAGGACGCTCGCTGTGATAAAAGGACACACAACAAAGTCAGGTCGGCCTTCCAAACTTTCCGCTAAAGATAATAAGAGGAGAATTTTACGTCCAATTCCAAAGCTGAGAGATTCCGATGGCTCGTTCACATCACCACGGATTGCTGTCGAAACATGTATAATTGGTTATATGGAAAAAATAACATAGAATTTCCAGATTATTGAAGCAAAATTATTGAAATGATTGGTAGATATATATCTAATGAATAGTAATGTGTTCAAATGAAGTAACAAAAGTTTCTTGGTAACATGTTAACATGTCACCATACATGTTACTCCACATTTCACCGTAGTTTTCTATGCTTTTATTCATGATATCAACATGTTATCACATGTTACCATCATTTATAAAAAAGATATATATATATTTTTTATAAATGATGGTAACATGTGGTAACATGTGGTAACATGTTGGGAAACATCTACCGGGTGTCCCAGAAAAAAGGTAACAGATTTGATCAGGGATTNGACCTGAACGTTTATCAGTGAGTGTGAACATCATTTTTACTCTCCCGTTTAAAACCTACGTAACTTAACTTTTGGAAACTTTGAGAAAGAAATTTGGCGTATAAATCCTTGAAACGAGGCAGCCTCGTTATAAAAAATCGGTAATTTTTTCAAAGATTTTCTGAAAACTAGGGATACATAGTAACACGCAATAGTTTTTCAGGAAAACATTTGGCTTCTTTTTCAGGTTGTTATTTTGTATTTTTCATTTAGACAATCATGGACAAAATAGTTTGAGACAAATTCATTGCTTAAAACTTAAATTTCCCACCACCCCTTGTTCAATGTTGATAACATGTCAAGGACGGTTCCTCGGAGTTTCCAACATTGATTGAGGGGGGAAGGGGGGAGGAGGATGCTAAACAGGTCAAAATATAGGAAAAAATGAATTTGTTTCATAATTTATGTCCATGATTGTAGTGTAGAGTCCGTTGAGTACTGGTCTTCCGGTCATTTTATTTCACCGTTAGTGGGCCCCCCCATCCCCATAGTACCCCTGGATAACGGATTCACGAGTCAATTTTTCGTTTTTCACGCCATCACGGACTCTAAAACAGCATTTTCACGATCACGTTGGAAAAACTTTAAAATGCTGTAGTATCGCTTGTGTTTTTATTTGAATAACTGGCAAATACACCTCTTAGCTTTAGAATCAAATCATTGCCAAGAACTTGTGATTTTTGGTTTGTGATTAACTTGAAAATACGCAAGAAAGTAAGAAAAGTTTATATTACCGTTCAAGATACATCAATCAATCACGTGCTTTAAAAGTCCATTTCACTAAATAACGACCAAATTTTTAACAAATCACGCTGCACGAAGGAGTCTCTTATCACAAATTCACGACCCATTTATATCAAAATCACAAAATCACGTGGGTAAATTAGCCAAATAACGCGACTATTCCGTGGCGTTCAATGTCATTTGAGAGTCCATGCCACGTTTTACCTCCCAATAAAGCAATACTCTCTATCCCTAACCGAATTTGCCGGGCTTTGGAGATTTGCAAAGACTTTTGTCTCAAAGATGATAGGAAGGAGTCTTCTCCATGAACATCTCAGTTATAAAGCTTGGGGTGATATTCGATTTAGTTTTGTAGATCTTTGTCATCAGCAACTGCATATTCCGTTTGTGGACAGACACAGAATTATCTCTCGTCAAAATTGCATCAGAGTCAGAAACACTATTCTTGTATGCGATGCTCAGACCTCAGTGCCTTTTTGTGAATTTGGTTGAGCTTGTTATCAAGATGCCTGTCACAGAACATCCAAGCTAAGAGGCAAAAGCTGAACTGAGATAGGATCCAATAGGATAGACGCCTGCATGATGTGCTTGAGTTTTCAGTGTCAAGTATGTAGGAATTGCGCAAAAGAGTTTCCTCTGTGCTCTCTATCATGGTTTTATTTCCAATTTTTATTGATAAATCATAGCTTTTTCACCGAAAATCATCAAGTGGCACTTCTCGCCATTTCGCTTCGTGCAATTATTCTGAAAAACCTCTGAAAAGATTAGGGTTTCCTTTTCTAAGCTATTGATTATATTTCAATGATTGCGATCGCAGACATAGATAGGGCATAACGGAATAACCAGACCCAGGACCAGTAGGACCAAGACCCCAACGGAAAGAACCCCAGGGAAATGCCCTTAGCCTAGCTTTGACTTTGCATAGGAATTCAACATCAGCAGCCAGCAAAGCAATCGTACGAAGAGAAACACCGAAACACCGAATTCATCTAAAAGACTTTAGACTGCGCGCAGGCTGCAAGTTCATCTCAGGGCTTAAACTTCCAAAATGATTAGGCACATACGTAATACTTAGGGACATTTCATTTATTAGGAAATAATGCGGGGGGGGTCACTGGTCATTTTTCTAAACAAGTGTGTTGTATGCAGGTATGATAGATTAGATTGCCCATGTCTTACTTAGTCTTACGTCTTTTAATCCCAAACCATATCAAAATTAACATCCAAACTTGTTTTACCTAATAAACGGAAAATCTTTGATATCCTCTCTCATTTGATATAAGTGGGGTATTTATTTAATACAGAATAGAGAGGGGGTTTGTTTAAAATTGTGACTCAGAAGGGAGGGGTTTATTAGAGAGGGGGGACTAAACTAAATAGAGCTTTTACGGTACAAGAAACAAATCTCAAATGATCTCGTGGAATGACAAAATCTGAGGCTTTTCGTTTGCAAAGAGGCAGGAATTTTAACCACAATGCTTTCACCAAAGCAGAGAGGGTCAATTCGTGCTTCTTTCCTAATCCGTTCTGTTTTGTGAATGGGTGCCATTAACATTCCCAAAGTTGTTTCTATGTCTTTGATGACTTTTGTGATTGCCTCACATCTGGAATTTACTACTGTTACAGATGGGTGTGTTACAATAAATATTGGAAACAGACATATAATGAAAAGGCTCCGTGCTAAATAATTTTGCAGTCCCAACCTGCAAAGAGCATGGAGGGGCAGAATCAAATCTTGCAATTGAAATTGTGGAGATGGAACACGACATTGGTGGTATCACAACATCATTGCAACTACTTGAATTGCCAAGCAAGGCAGAGAAGTAAAGTTTGCTGCTAGCTAATGATTTTTTTCTTACAACCATTTTATTTTATGAGAGCCTTCTGAAGGCCTCTTAGGTTTTGATGATTGCAACTTAAAGGTTATTGATGATTTAACCCAACCTAGCAAGAGTAAGATTTATGCTCTTAAGACAGTAAGAAACTAAGAAATTGGCCTAGTACTAAAAGTTTTTAAAATTATTAGATCTGAGACAGAAAATGTCTTAGCAGTTTCTTTTCTTATAGAAGGTTTCTCGTTTCACGTTGTATTAATCATGCATTAATCGATGGGGATTGGGGATCTCGTACACTTGCTCCAAGTCTATTCCGTGGTCTATCAGCGCTAAAAGAATATAATGACTTTTGGATTTACAGGAGGTCCTATAATAAGCAAGACTAGGCCGCATCGTGAGGCTTTGTTCCTTTCAGCTGGAAAGAATTTTGTCTTCTATGATTATTTTGGTCATGATTTGATATATATAATTGTGAATTTGTTGTGGCATCCAGAAGGTATTTCTTTCAGCGATGATTGTACTGGTATTCTCTTCCGTTGGAGCGAAACTTTTGCGCCGCCATTGCAAAACAAACTCACGAAGGACAGGAATGGGCATCAGGGCTCAAAAAACGAAGTATCGTGGTAGCGGCGCTACCAGGAAGGAAGCTGGAATGCTCAAATGTCCCAGGAAAAAAGGGGGAAAGAAAAGAAAGGGGAGAAAAATGAAGAGAAGGAAAAGGAAGGAATGGAACAGGAGGAAAGAAAGAAAGGAAAAAGGATAAGTATGGCCAGTAAGGTAGGAAAAATCAAATTAGGAAGAAACAGGAATGTAGACAGCAAAAGGGACATGAGAATCAGAAAAGAAAGGAAAGAGAAAGATGACAAGGCGAATTTATTTTTGCAATTGAAAGTGCCAGCTATATAGAAACATGCCCAAAGATGGCAGGAGAACTGAGAGAAATGGGTGCAGGTATATTAGAAATTATGAAAAGAAGTATATGAAAGATAAAGGACTTGCAGAAACCAAAAGCAAAGCACCATTATCAAAGTTTTTTCACAAGGAAAATGGAAATTCATTTTTATGGAATCAAGATTATCCTACAAGCAATCGCAGTTTCATCAATCAAATGTTCAGTTCAAAAGTAAAAGAGAACAGCTCTCAAAAATTTCCATAAGGTTAACATATCTGACGATTNTGCCCAAAGATGGCAGGAGAACTGAGAGAAATGGGTGCAGGTATATTAGAAATTATGAAAAGAAGTATATGAAAGATAAAGGACTTGCAGAAACCAAAAGCAAAGCACCATTATCAAAGTTTTTTCACAAGGAAAATGGAAATTCATTTTTATGGAATCAAGATTATCCTACAAGCAATCGCAGTTTCATCAATCAAATGTTCAGTTCAAAAGTAAAAGAGAACAGCTCTCAAAAATTTCCATAAGGTTAACATATCTGAAGATTGGCGCTTTTCGCTTTGCTACAAACGAAGCGCAAACTAACACACGCTCGGCTGCTAAAAAGATGAGAGCAAAGTAAAACTGACTGTATTCTTTGTTTACCATTAGTGGGTGTAAAAGGATAGGAATAGCATAGCGTACACAAGTGTAACAATGAATAACTGACACAAGTGTGCTAAATTGCGTGGGTTTGGGGGGGTCTAAAAATTTGCGTCAGACGCGGGTCGTGAGTTAATTTGCGTGGGTCGTGGGTAATTTCCGGAGAAATTTTGCGTGAGACATGGGTCAAGGGTGAACAGTTTTGCGTGGGTTTTTTATTCTGCATGTGTCTAGCTTGTTGGTGAGTGACTGACGCATTTTGCGTGAGTAACCATCTTGAGTGTGTCATATTCTTGAAATTATAGTAAGGTAAGTCAAATTTCGTGGTTGTGCATATTATTGTTAGACGCAGGGGCGGACTGGCACTTTTTGGCCAAGATGGTTTGATGAATCTGATTAGGGGCTCATGAGGTTAAGCAAGTTCTTCAATGGGCGAAATCATTTGGTGAGACTACTTCCAGCACATTTAACTGGCTTTCACGTTAAAACTAAACTTTGCGTTAGACTGCGTTCACACGATACCGGCACAATTTGAAAACGATAAAAAATTCGACGGATACATTCACAGAAATAAGGTGGTTTCTAGAGTACCTTTTAGGGTACTCTAGCCGAGCGCAGATATGGTACCCCTAAAGGTACTCTAGAGTACCCCAGTAGAGGGGTACCTTAGAGTACCCTCAACATGGTACTCTAGAATACCCCTAAAGGTACTCTAGAATACCCCTCAGGGTACTACAGAATCCCCTTTGGGGTACTCTAGAAAACCCCTAAAGGTACTTTAGAAAACCCCTAAAGGTACTTTAGAAAACCCTTTGGGGTACTCTAGAAAACCCCTAAAGGTACTTTAGAAAACCCTTTGGGGTACTTTAGAAAACCCCTAAAGGTACTTTAGAAAACCCTTTGGGGTACTCTAGAAAACCCCTAAAGGTACTTTAGAAAACCCTTCGGGGTACTTTAGAAAACCCCTAAAGGTACTATAGAAAACCCCTTGGGGTACTCTAGAAAACCGTTTGGGGTACTCTAGAAAACCCTTTGGAGTACTCTAGAAAACCCCTTAGGGTACTCTAGGGGTATTTTGGAGTATCTTTAGGGGTACTCCAGCCGGGCGCAAATATGATACCCCTAAAGGTACTCTAAAGTACCTTAATGGAGGGGTACTGTAGAAAACCCCTAAAGGTACTCCAGAATTCCCTTAAAGGTACTCCAATAAAGGCACTTGACAACTCATGCAAAGTTTTGTTTGGAAATGGCAGTTCTGTGTGTCATCCCTACTTTGCAGTCTACAATTGTGATGATGTTGTGGAGGGAATCAAAGGGAAGTCTCTAACACAGATAACAAACACATCATTGTCTTGCGATCACCTTTACAGGGAAATTCATAACAAGAATACTCTACGTGATTTTAAATGTTAGCTAAATCGTGGTACAAAATGCATGCGAATAATGCCTTCCAACTAAAACGTAAACATACTCACACTAAAATGCGACAATAATGCATAGATTCTGATTCTGTTCTGGCCATAACTTTGTATCAATAATAACATTTCTGTCTGTTGTTAGAGTCAATTAATATCGTCCATTTAATAATAATTAATAACCAACTGAGGACGCGTGCCTCGTGTTGTGATCAGCTTGGAATCAAAACCAATCTGTCACCCAGGGGACAACTAAGCCTACCCGCAGCCTCAAGTGATTTCTTTTCAGAGAGGTTCTGAATGCCCCTGGGGGAGCTCCAGAATACCCCATGGGGTACTCCAGAATACCGCTTGAGGTACTCTAGAATAACCCTTGGGCTACTCTAGAGTACACCCTGAAGGTACTTCAGAAAACCTCTAGGGGTATTCTGGAGTACCTTTTGGGTATTCTGGATGGATGCACGTATGGCAACCCTTTGGATACTCCAGCATTTGGCATCGTGGAGAAAAATGCCAAAATAATACACCTACTGAAAACAGTAGAGTTGGAAGACTTCCAAGAGAAAAATTCCAAAAGAATGAAAATTCTGAAAGTGAGAGAGTTCGAATATAGTGCTCGGCTGAGCGAATTGAAGCCATTGCAATGTAGTATACTTCTGTTATGCAAATCCCAAGAGAAAAGAATTTACAATATCTTATTCTATATTCGAACTTTTTGTAAAAGATTTCTTTGCGATCTCTCAAAAGTCTTCCAGCTTCAGGAGCAGGTTTCAGATGCCTCTGATCTCTACCGTTTTCAAAAGATGCCCAAAAGAATACGCCCTAAGCTTAGTTCTGTTTTTTTTTTATTTAATCATTCCCGGTTCCATTCCCGGTTCCATTCCCGGTTCCATTCCCGGTTCCATTCCCCGATCCATTCCCCGTTCCATTCCCCGTTCCATTCCCTGTTCCATTCCCCGTACCATTCCCCATTCCATTCCCCGTTCTATTCCCCGTCCCATCCCCCTTAATACAGATAGCCGTGGATAAGCTGCAGTGCTCCTCTGCTAAAACCATTTGCTTCTAATTATGCGATTAATGTATCATGATCCCGGGTGGGCCACTCCTATACTTTCCTATAGTATCAGGCTCGTACAAAGGTGCAACATATGTACCCTAAACGCTGACCTGTTTAACAAAATACATACTCTAATCGCGGAAACTTTTCTTGAGAACATACCCTTTCACGTGTCACATTGAATTTCTCGAGTTTAAGTACCCTAATCGCTGAAAGCGGCGCAGCCAGGACAAGTTAACTGGGGGTATTGAACTGAGGGAGTCTGGAGACGAAGCCCCAAGGAAAATGTTTTGAGGACACGCCCCCGACACGCCCTCTACTTTGGCTTAGAAAGCTTCTCTCGATCCCATGTTTGCTGTATTAACATAGAATTATTATTATTAATTATTATTAAACATCATTTTCTTTGGCTTAGAATCCCTACCGCCATCCCATCCTTACCAATTGGAAACTTTGACAATTTTGTAACAGTTTCCTATGAATCACCATCTTTGGGAAAATATTTTGCGCAAAGACCTTATACTTTGTCTTAGAACGCTTCTCGCAATCCAATATTTGCTTGACCCTGTAATGTAAGCCTTACAAATTCTATGATAGTACATCTGGGAAAATGTTTGAAAATGGAAACCTTCACTTTGGCTTAGAATGACTCTCCTAGTCACTTTCCAGCATTTCTTGGAAAATTCCTACCCACCCTACCTATACCCACCTACTTTCTCCTCATTTTTAACGAATCTCGAGGACCATCTTTTGACAGAAGTGACCCCCATCCCTCCCCGTGGCCACGCCACTGATCGCTGACATCGAATCGAAAGTTTTCGTTTCGGCGGAGGAGAGCAACCTCATTTGTTGGCGAGGTCTGAGGAGGAAACTGCTTCCGAACTTCTACCCCTTGTGATCAATCTCTTGCCAGTCTGCTAAGTTCGTTGATTCGCCACAAACTCTATTTTGAAATGCTTCATTAAAAATATCATCACAGAAGAGTTTTTCATTTATAAATGTCAAAAATGACACCCTTTTTGATATTATGGTCGAATTGGCATCCCTAAGCGCGGGCCCGCGCGGGCCCGTGCCTACTTTGAAGAAAGGCACCCTTTCCCGTGTTTTTTTTGTACGAGCATGATAACACATCAGGTACCAAGTGGCCCCCCCCCCCC
>REGM01000249.1:12193-24454 GCA_004194415.1 Aurelia aurita | reverse complement strand
CCCCCCCCCCCCCCCCCCGGGATCATGATTCAAGCAGTCAACGGCTTTGGAAAGGTCCCTAAACATGGCCCAAGCAGTGTTTCCACTATCCAATGCCTTTCTGCAGTTCTCTATGAAGCGAAGAAGAGCATGTTGTGCTCTATAATTCTAACGAAAACCGCACAGCAGTGAATTGAGAAAGCAGCGAGCAAAGGCTTTCATTTGAGATTCCATCGGTCTCTCATAAATTTTGGATGTAGAAGGCAAGACCGTAATTGATCTATGTTTCTTTGCGAAAATATCGTCCCTTTTGTAAAATGATGAGATGTCTCCTGCTTTCAACGTTTCTAGAAAGTCATTTTGCGAGATATCTGAGTTGAAATGGCTTTGAAGAATTGGCGCAAAAATATCAAAATTTTCTTTTACGACCTTCGCAGGTATGCTTCCAACAGGAGATGATTTTCTAGGGTTTAATTTTCCGAGTTGGCAGAAAACCTCTTCAACAGTTACTTGCCTAAATTGAAACGATTCTTAGCATTTACAACGCTCCTGAATATTCTTAATGCTAGGATGGTTTTGATATTTTTCAATAGCTTTATCTGCAGGGTCTTTTCTATCTTTAGTTGGTGATAGATGGGCCCTTTTTTCAGTGATTTCTAGATCTTGCATCATATTAGCAAAGTAATCCGTGAAACTGTCTGCAATTTTGAGAGCATTGGAAAACATTTCACCATTTTCAATAAGTGTGGCAAATTGGTTTAAAAGTTTTCCAAAACTAACGATTATCTGTAAGATTTTTTAGGTCAAGGTTTCTGTAATAGTTAAATTTGGCTTAGCGCAGCATTTTCACGCACTTAGTTCTTTGCCGTTTGTAATCCTCAAGACTTCATCAGTTTTCGCTTTATTATATTTGTTCAGAAGCCTGCTGTGATATCATTTCTTTTCGCAGTTCTCTGGTCATAAAAGGCCCATCATTTGCTGAAGGGATTTTTTTCTTTATTGGAGCGTGTTGAAGTAGCACATCTATCAAAAGCATCATAGTTTCCATTATCCAACGAATTAGATCAAATATTATTCATTATGTCAGATCTGAAATCTATGGCGAATAGGTGCTATAGTATAATAGCTACTGGTAACTATGTTTTAAAGTCATATTACCTTTAACTTTGCCTCGCCATCCGGTTGCATCCAAGCAATCATGAAGTCAGCATTTGGCAATTTTCCAGTAAGTTTTTCGGATATTCCGAACCCAATCCATCCCGTTGTTTTGACCTCTGCACCGAAAATTATTGTCTTCTTTGTTTGATTGACTTTCCAATGCAGTTTATAATTGCCCTCGTTTAACCAGACTGAATGCTCAAATTCCGATTGTAAATTACGTGCATCGTAACTTGCAATATAGAGGAAAAATATAAACCCAAGCTCAAGGGCAACCATGTCTATAATTGACCATACGAGTTGATACTAATTCACAAACACCTGAGCAATGATGATCCTAAAGTGAGGTTCTCAATGCTACGAACTCACCTTTTATTGAAGCATTTTGTGGCCATGGGTTATGGTTGCTAAGTTTTTTACTGCCTGCCTAGCCACTTACTGGGTGACTCTGCGGCCGCCATATTTACCAGAAGAAAAGGATACGAGACATGTATTCAAACACTACAGTAATTAAAGAGATGTTAATCTTTCTATCTTTAGTGGCCTTTGGGTCTTGGAGTCTTTATCCTGTTTGCATAGATACATTTATCAACCAAAAAATTGCATTAAATTTAGGATTTTGCGGCGCCCGCCATATTTACTAGAAGAAAATGATGCGAGAAATGTATTCATTCAATACAGCAATTGAAGAGACGTTATCCATGGGCGGGCAAGTACTGTACAATTTTTGACCCAATGTTTGTCCAAAGGTACTGTGAAAAAAAAGACCGGTTTGTTTCATCACAAAATACGACGTTGCTGTCCATTGTTGGTTGCTTAGATATATTTATTATCCGAAAAACTGCATTCAATTTAGTGTGTTTCTTGAATTTAAAACAGAAAACTGTTAATGGCTGCAGGTTGTTTTATTGTTTACTGTTCAATGTTTAATTGGTCGTTATATGCTGTTCAATCTTTCTTTATATTAAAGGCATTGAGTCCGCATAAATAGCCCACTCATGACCAATATCAACTTCTTTTCAATCGTCAAACAAAAGTTGTCATTTTATCGCTTTTGAAATTAAACCAAAGAAATTCCTGAGAATAATGGAAGGATTAAGAAGTGTTTGTTTCTCGCTGCTATTGACGTTACCGCTATTGTGCAATAACAAAAGGCCATCAGCAGTTTGTCAGCAAAAATTCAGGATAGCGTATACGCTCATGTATTTATATGGACTCAATTCCTTTAACAGTGCTTTGCGGAGTAGGTGTGTTGTACTTGTAAGAACTATTTTTTGTATTTCTTGCAAGTTTGGCTCTCAAGGGATCGAATTGAGGTGATTTTGAATTCCCTTTATCACCATACCAAGTGCACCAACCACACAGTTGTTTTGAGGTGCCACGTCCGTTCGATCTCAATTTGAAGGTCTTTGTACTGAGACAGCTTATCAAATTCTTTTACAGAACTGTTAATTCCTGTTCACCCTCGAGAAGTTTGCGGTGCAGGCTAGGCAAGAGAAACATAGTTCGTGTCAATAACAGAACATAATTTCAAATCATAATTATTATCAGATTGTTATAAACTACTCATACGAATTCTACTTTCTAATTTCTACTGCTACATTTACCGACGTAATTGGGGATGGAAGTGTATCAATGGCACCNTTAAAGGCATTGAGTCCGCATAAATAGCCCACTCATGACCAATATCAACTTCTTTTCAATCGTCAAACAAAAGTTGTCATTTTATCGCTTTTGAAATTAAACCAAAGAAATTCCTGAGAATAATGGAAGGATTAAGAAGTGTTTGTTTCTCGCTGCTATTGACGTTACCGCTATTGTGCAATAACAAAAGGCCATCAGCAGTTTGTCAGCAAAAATTCAGGATAGCGTATACGCTCATGTATTTATATGGACTCAATTCCTTTAACAGTGCTTTGCGGAGTAGGTGTGTTGTACTTGTAAGAACTATTTTTTGTATTTCTTGCAAGTTTGGCTCTCAAGGGATCGACTTGAGGTGATTTTGAATTCCCTTTATCACCATACCAAGTGCACCAACCACACAGTTGTTTTGAGGTGCCACGTCCGTTCGATCTCAATTTGAAGGTCTTTGTACTGAGACAGCTTATCAAATTCTTTTACAGAACTGTTAATTCCTGTTCACCCTCGAGAAGTTTGCGGTGCAGGCTAGGCAAGAGAAACATAGTTCGTGTCAATAACAGAACATAATTTCAAATCATAATTATTATCAGATTGTTATAAACTACTCATACGAATTCTACTTTCAAGTTTCTACTGCTACATTTACCGACGTAATTGGGGATGGAAGTGTATCAATGGCACCCAGTGACCAGGTTTTTATGTAAATGCGCATTATTCGCTGCTGGAAATCTGCCACTGCGGAGTAAAGGTCCCCACAGCCGTTCCTCTTACAGGATAAAGGTTCCTGGGAGGATATGCTCATTCCAACAATCCAGTTGAGTGGTTCATCGCAGTAAGGAGTAAAGGTCCCCAAAACCGCTTTGTTCCGTCTAGTGTGAGATATTTGAAATCGGAATGGGATGAGTGGCCACATGTGGACACTTGGTGCCAAAAATAACACAGAGTGTGATTCCCCATTACGATTAAGTTTGTTGATGTATGAGACGGATATATAATGCGCAGGTAAATTTCTAGGTATTTTTTCATGGAAATTCTCAGAAAAGCGGCAGGCTTTTATGGCCCCGTTTTCGCAAGAATTGTTTTCGAGGCTGGGTAACTTAGGCCATATAGGCCATATGATTTACAAATAGGCCTATATATTACGGAACCGAAGTTGGGTAGTAAAGGAACCCAAAAGGAATAAGGTGAGAACTTATAATTATTGAAGCAGCTCTCTCTATTAATCTTTTGATGTTTACAAATGTTGTTTGGATTAGATATGACACAAGCAAATAAATAATGTTGTTTTAGAAGTTAAGCAATTTCTTCGAGGCTCCAACAAGAGTTTCTTTTGGTGCTTGGACATAAATTTCGTAGCAATCAGATGCCCAACGTCCAAGGGCTTTTATTAGCCATGGTGGGAAATTAGCTGATGCAGCTGTGGTAGCAGCCCCAATGCGAAAACTATGTCCTGCAAATTCAGTAGACTTGTATCCACCCTGTTCTAATAGTGAACGTACGTCTTCAGTAAAACGGGACCTGCTTAAATATCTCCCTGACTTATATCGAAAGAGGGGACCAGACAGTTGGTTACTGTAATGCAGATACGTTTGCATTGCTGCAACTGGGCAAATATGAGACCCTGTCTTCCCAATTGATAGCTGTACACCTTTACGGAATGGATCAGTCTTCGAGGATTTAATTTGAACTTGCATCTCATTAATTTGATTGGTTGCCTGCTGGAAAGATATGTCGGAGGCTGTGAGATGAACAGTAGGGTCAAAAGCCGAGCTGCAGGTGAATTCGCTGATTCGAAGAAACCCAAAGAAAGCCAGGCAGATTGCAGCCCATAACATTATACTGTCGATGTTCGTATTACTGTCTGGCAGAAGAAGTTGGTAAAAAAGTTGAAGATGATTTACCCCGATTGGTTTTCTCTTTGGTAATGCATCACCCTGAAATCTTTTGATACCTCTTAGGAGGTAGTGAAGGCGATTAAATTTGTGAAGTTGCAGGTCATAATTATTTTGAAGATGAAAATGTTTGACGGCTGAAAGGTAGGTCTTGATTGTGCCATGCCTTACTTGTTTTGCCAGATATGTCGCAAAATAACAGAGAATTGTCTCGGTTGTGGGAAGTATGGGGCCTAATTCATGCACACGAAAGGTATCACAAAAGCTTTTGAACTGTTTTTCACCTGTAGCATAACTCTGTTTTGAATTTACTGCCAATGAACTGTCGTTATAGGTCTTTAAGTCAGAATTCAGGGCTGCAAAATGCCTGTGGGTTGCGAATCCGGTAGCTGGTTGGCCCCAGGGGCAAGGTACCTGAATCGTTGCATCTGAAAACGAGACAAAGAATCGGCGATTTCATTTTTAACCCCTGCAACATGTCTAGCTTTAAAATAAAAATTATACTGCATTGTAACTAATGTTAGCTTCCGCACTAATTTCATGATTTCTCTACACTTTGAACGTTTGGTATTTATTATATGTACAACTGCTAAATTATCACAGTTAAAAAGGACCATCTTTTGGCACCAATACTCCCCCGAAAGGGCACAGGCATAGACAATAGCATATAATTCCTGCCAAGCAATTGAGATACCATTCTGTCCTAGTTGTTGGCCTAGGCCCCACTTCCCCTGGAACCAGTATTTTCCACAAATACCACCAAAACCCAGGGATCCTGATGCATCAGTGTGCAGTGCTAGGTCTTCGGAAGTTTCCCAAAAGGAATTTAGAAAGAACGCTTTGCCATTCCAGGAGTCTAAGAACCTTTGCCACATGATAAGGTCAGCAAAAAATTCATGGGTTAGACGAACATGGTGGTGGGGTTTCTTAAATCCAATAGTCAAGTTTATTATCCTGTGAAGAAAAGCCCTTCCAGGTGGGATTACCTTGCATGCAAAGTTTAGAGTTCCAATTAGAGACTGGAGTTCTAAAAGGGTTGCTGTTTTCTTCTGCCACCATATTTTGAGTTCAGTCCTTAGCCGTTCAAGCTTATCTTGGGGGAGGTGGGCTTCCATTTTTGAGGAATCAAGTACTATTCCTAAGAATTCAATTACTGTGGTTGGCCCTTCAGTTTTCCCTGCGGAAATTGGAATCCCTAAAGCTTGAAATGTTTTAAGCATGCTAGTTAGACTACCCTGACAACCCCCAGGGCCCACTTTGTCACTGACATTTGGTTCCATGATAAGAAAATCGTCTAGAAAATGACATACATAGGAGATGGCACACTTTTCCTTCAGAATCCACTCTATGGCGTCAGAGAGCTGATTAAATAAGAACGGGGCTGAGCGGAGGCCAAAAGGGAGGACCTTTTTAAAATAGCACTGCCCCTCCCATTTCATCCCTAAAAGCTCCCAGTCGTCAGGGTGCACTGGGTACAACCGGAAGGCAGATTCAATGTCAGTTTTCGCCATGGATGTGAGAGGGCCTAAAAACTGAATCTGCTTGATAGCATTATCCACAGTAATATAATTCAAGGAATAGTCCTCTTTTGCAATGAAGGAATTGATAGAATCACCTCCTTTTGGGTACGAGAGGTGAAATATGGTGCGAAACTTATCTGAGTGTTTTTTCGGTATTATGCCCAAGGGGGAGACTTGCAAATTTGGGAAAGGTGAGGTTTCAAAAGGTCCTGCAGTACGTCCCAAAGCCACTTCCTTTAAGATATTTTCTGTGACTTTCTGAGGATTGGAGAAGGCTGTCGGCAAGTTTCTAGCTAACCTAGGTGCCCTTGGTCCGTTGTAACCTATATGTGCCCCCTCTCGCAGCTCCGAACATAGCTTACCTACAAATTTTTGATTGGGGTGGCCTAAAAGTTCCTTTTCCAAAATATCTACATTTATAGGAGTAACAGGGGAGCTAAAATACTTACCTGGAGAACCTGGTGGGTCTTGGGTCCTTATGTTGGTCTCCCTGACTAAAAGAGGGGCTGGACATAGGGGTGGTGGTGCTTGGGGGCCCGGTGGTGGTACTAACGGGGCCCTTAGGGCAGTAAAGTCCTGGATGGGATCTGGAGCAGCCTGGCCTGTTACAAATATGGCGGTACCTGCACGGAAAGACTTGACAACGGCGTGCCCTGTTGAAGTTGATGCAGATTTCGTCCCCTTTGGCATCACTTCCACGGAATCTAGAGGGTCCATTGTTAAAAAGAGCATGGTCAGCTAAAAGCTTGGCCTGATTCACCGTGAAAATCCGCATCCAAAGCTCGATATCTAACTTGCCCCAATTGAGCGATTTATCATTTGCAGCTTTGTAGCGATATTTCTGATCATAAAGAAGCCAGCCTTGAAACTGGTGGTAAGCTGCTGCATATCTAATCAATTCTAAGTAGGAGATAAGCTTCTGTGCTCTACCTGGCAGTTTATCCACTAAAATTTTCATATACAGCGTGAAAGCTGTTGTCCAGTTTTGGATGGACAAAATCTTTTTCTTCGGGGCTGTACTTTTTGACAACTTTAGAGTTGAATTTTCGCCAAGAGACAATTGAAATGATTCTTCGGATGTTTCGAAGCCAAGCAAATTTTCTGTCAACAGTTTGCTCAAATCAATAAACTCACCATTTTGAATTGATTTTATCAGATTAGCCGGGATTTCTGGTGTGAAACCATCAATGGTAGGAATATGAGAGGCTGCAGCATTCTCGATCAATGGGGCACTTTGCGTTTCCTGGACGGACTGCAAGCCAACTTGTGCTAATTGTGGAATAGATTGTTCCCCAAGTTGGGCTAATTGTGCCATGAATGGTGGTTCGGGCTCTACTGGTCTTCTTGCAGCTGCGGCACCTTGCTCCTCTCTAGAATGTCTGGCTATCTCTGCTGCCAATTCTGCTACACTCTCTTTGACTACAGATTTTACCAGTGCTGTTATGTCATTGGTCATGCTTGCCTGTAGACTGTTTTCGCCACTACCATTGGTGGTAGGTATACCATTTGCAGGTTGCTGGATAAAATTTGTTGGTTGCACGCCACTGGTAGATGGTTGTGGAGCATTTCTTTGTTGGACACCACTGGTCGATGGCTGAGGATTTGGGATTTCTTGCGAAGCCGTTGTACTTAGCGTGCTTGCACGAGTCGTCTTTCTTGAGCTCCTCCGAGTCTCAGTCCTTGGTGGCCTCGGCATGTTCACACAGATTCTTCTCACATTATTTCAGTTCTGATCCTATAATGTCGATTTTTCTTACGATGCTTTGTTGTGTGTGAGATCAGAAAAAAGGTGGGGATCTAACTTTGACCCGCTTATAAAGGGAATCTCGCGTGACTTTTTCCAACGCCGACAAACATAGATCAATCACTGTTGAATGTTGTTTCCTAAGACGATGACAAACCCTCACTATGCTTTTTGCAATAAGCAGAAAATACGGTGTTCTTAATTATAGCGCTCTGGAAAGCATTACTCATAGACGCAGCCCAACAGCGCCGTGCAATATCGATCGCAGCCTTTGACTCCTTAGTTACGATGCGCAAAGCCCTTTCATGTTGGAGGTATGTGCGCAGGCTAGACCACAAGGGCTGATGTAGACTTTCAGACATTTTCGGCTATGGAAGACAACTTTCGTTGGCCTCGGGAGAAGTTAATTAACCCCAGTTCACTCTTTGCCTGAACCGACAATTTCTATCTGTGGAAACTGTCATATCAATCAGGAGGCATGGTTTGTTCTTGTGGTCTTTGATGAAGATGTCTGGTCGGTTTGGTTGGATTGCTCTATCTGCAGTTATTGCAAAGTCCAAAAGTATCGTGGCGTCCTTTCCTTCTACTACTGGCGTAGTTTTATGTTCATACCATTTGTCAGTTTGTGGTGTGTCATAATGCTTGCAAATTTTCCAGTGTAAGTATTGTCCACATAACGATAACGATTGTTTATGAATAACGATCTATATCGATTGCTTATAATTGAAAAATATGCAATTGATATCTACATCCCCTAGCGTCAAGTTGACGAAGATATAAAAAAACATAGTTCTAAAGGACAATTTTTGCTAAACAATAATATACCTATTTTATAAAATTTGCTAATGAAATTGACAATTATTAAAGGGGTGGGTGCGTCTAATTATATATTTCGCTCTCGTTATTTCTAATACCACCCTGCCTAGGACACCAGGCTATAAAAATAGTACCAATTTTCTATTTACTCGTCTTCCTACTCTTTTGTTATATTTATCGTAACAGATCAATAGCAGAGTTGTTTCTTGTCACTGCATGAGTTGCAATAAAGTAAAAATGTACATTAATTTGGAAGTGTAAAATTTGGTAGTAAAAGTTCTTATTTTAAGACCAAAACTACCAATTTCTAATTTACTCAATTTTCTTAAACTTGTTCTATCTTTCATGGTAGTAGACCAACAGAGTTGTTGCTCGTCACTGCAAGAGTTGCAATAAAGTAAAAATGTACATTAATTTGAAAGTGTGAAATTTGGTAGTAAAAGTTCTTATTTTAAGACCAAAACTACCAATTTCTACTTTACTCAATTTCGTAAACTTTTTTACAATTTCGTGTAATCTGCAACAATATGGCTGATGGTTTCTTCCTTTTCACCACAAAGCCTGCACATGGGTGATATATCTTGTTGGTCAATTCTGTTCATTATTGCATTTTTCCTCAGGCCTGGTCTTGAGATGCCATTAGTGTTCCTTCTGTCTCTTTCCTCTTTCCGGCCAATTCCAGCTCTTTGTGATCTCTAATCTCTTCTGTACTTCTCATGCAATGCCTTTTCTTTGTATTGATTTCTTCGTTTCTCTGCAGCCTCTTGTTTTGTTTAGATATACCCTTCGTCCTTCACAGCGTTGCACAATTTCTCGCTACTTTCTTCTATTTATTGGAGCCAACTGCTTGTTTCGATTTTTGACACAATCTTCAACACTTATGATACCCCATCCGGCCCCTGCCCTGCCCTTTCAATGTATAATCTATCGACATCCGGTTGAGGAGAAAGTGCTTGATGCATATTCATAAGTTTTACAGTCAATATTTCTCAATTTCTCTTTTGTCCATTTTATTATACCAGCTACATATCTTATTATTGCCGTCATTAAATTTTGTTTCAAAATCATTCTCACCCTTCTATAGTACTCCCTTGTAACATTTTCCTTTATCTCCACATGTTTCACTCCATCTGTATGGAAGTACCTATCAGAATAGGAGCGGCTTGTCTGAAAGAAACTACAGGGGAAGATCTTCTTGGTATTACCTTTGATCGATCCTTATCTTTCAAACAACATGTCAAAACTCTTTGTAAGAAAGCCAGCCAAAAACTTCAAGCTCTTGCCCGGATATCCTGTTACATGGGGCACAGAAAAATTGCAGCAATTAATGCGTGCATTCGTACTTTCTCATTTTAGCAACTGTCCACTTGTTTGGATGTTCTGCGATAGAACCTTGAATCCAAGAATCAATCATGTCCACGAAAGGGCACTGCGCATCTCACAGAAAGATTACCAACATGATTTTGGTTTTCTCTTGGAACAAACTAATTCTGTGTCCATCCATATAAGAAACCTGCAGTTGCTTATGACTGAAATTTTTAAAACAAAATTCGATCTGAATCCAACTTTCATGAAGGAAATTTTCATGCAGCGAATCATTGGTTACAACCTAAGACATTGTAACGACGCGCAGCTTCCAAAGGTACGCACTACTTCCTTTGGAATCGAGACTATATCTATAGCCTACCTTGGAAATAGAATGTGGCAGGTATTACCACATGAAGTAAAAGATTCTAGCACCCTTCCAATTTTTAAAAAGCAAATAAGGTGCTGGAAAGGTGACATGTGCAACTGCAGGCTTTGCAAAGTATATATACCACAGGTTGGGTTCCTAACAGGATAGAATTTTCTGTTTTTATCCTCATGTAATTAGCCTTGAAATATTTAATTTTTGTTCTGTAATATTGTATATATTGTATTGTAGAGTAGGCTTAAATTGGCTGTAAATTTGAGCTATAATTAATTCTCACCTACTATAAAGATAAGGTGATGATGATGATGATGATGATGACGATGATGATGATGATGATGATGATGATGATGATGATGATCTGCTTCTAACATCCCAAGATACTTGTACCCCTCTCCCTCATCCAAACTTTTAGTAACCTGATTATTGGCCATCTCTATTCCCTCACATCGTACCACTTTTCCTCGTTTCAAAACAAGACCAGCACATTTGTTGATGCCGAACTGCATCCTTATATCCTGATTGAAAACCCGCACAGTGTTGAGAAGTGTATCTACTTGTTTCTTGCTCTTTCCATAGAGTTTTAGATCATCCATAAACGACAGGTGATTCATGACTACTGTAAAAGGGTTCGGCAGGGCACGAGCGTTACACAGTGAAGACAACAGCATCGAGTTTCCCTTTGATCTTTAATATTCTCTATTTTATTCTTTAACCCTATTCTAACCGGGTAAATTTTTATCGATTTTCTACCGGGGGGGCCTTTTCGCCCCCCCCCCTAATTATCTCCGCAACTATAACAGCTATGATAATGAGACTTGCACTGTATCATAATTGAACAAAGGAGAATCCAAAAATAGCATTAATTAGTTTGTAGTCACGTGACTGGTTGCTAGGCAACCAAAGACAGTGCAAATTTTGACGAAATCAAGCTATTAGCATAAAAAGGTCTATTTTTACTAAATAACTGGGTAAAATCACCATAAAACTATCGAAATACCTGCTTGATATCCTTACTTTGCAGTTTCATGTAGTTTTATATCCTTATTTTTGGTTTCTAATTAATTAACTAAAGATATCTAAATAAAGAAGTAATTACTCTCTGTAGTTGTTGCGGCGGATAAATTATCATCTACATTACCTGCACTAAGTTTGAGTCATACAATAGTAGGCATACGCTCTAAAGCAATATAAGTTTCCTTACTGAACCTTTCGGCCTAAGTCGCAAAACGCGTGAAATGTCTATGACATACATGCAGTTCCTTATGATACATTAAACAAAGAGTACCGCTTAAACATTACGAATGAAGGAAAAATAAGTTTAGAATGAATTGCAATACCTAGAGTAAACTGGCCTAAATTTACCTGTGTTACATACCTCCCCATCTAGAATGGAATCGTCCTCGATTCTTAAACGAGTAAGTTACGGAATTTAACAAGATTAATAGAATTAACGAACAAAAGTTCTTTTTTTTTTCTTCTGCTTTTAATCCAATTTTTCGACAAGTGCAAGTGAAATGTTAAGCAATTCTAAAGACGTCATCCTTAGCTGTTGAGTATTCCATCGTCACCAAATGCATAAATATATCGACAATCCATATTTTATACCTTCTTTCATGGAAATGTTCTTTCCATCTTCAACCAATTCGTTTCTGTCTTTTTTCGTGGCTTGTGTTCGTGGTCTGTTTCCAGTACCAAAATGAATAAATCAATCCCACATCTGACACCAATGTAAAAGGGTTCGGCATTGTATTACACTCCCATACGCCCTGCCAGATTATGTCCTGCTTTCACCTTCCTTAAAATTAACGTTTAGGGAAT
>REGM01000248.1:400156-445671 GCA_004194415.1 Aurelia aurita | reverse complement strand
TGATAAATGCAAGTATCCAAAAAACATCGAATCAAACTTAACTGACCAGAGACAGTCATTTTAAAACTTTGCTCAACAGAATTTCTCAAAGCATTGATTTTAGAAAACGTTACGCTATCAACAATCCTTTCCAAATCTCATTTGGTTTGCGCTGAAATAAAGCAGAAACGAAGCAAATTATCGCCCCATACTACTTTCATCATAAATGCTATCGAGAAGCCTTTAGCTACAGCTTTCGCACAAACTTGAACTGTGAATATTTTGCGGATTTGCAAGATTGTAGTGTCTAAAATTAATCCAAGGTTCTTAGGGACAGGGTTTGAAATCTGTTCATTATATGGTTATTGTTTTAATATTTAATCAAATGTAGAGCAATTTCTTGGAACACCTTGTATGTCAAATCCAAAGGCATTTGAAAGTTATATGAAATTTCTAACATTAAGTTCCCTGGTTCCCAAACTGGAGTCACCATTAATTTATCAAATCTCTCAAGACTCAGTAGTTACTTTTTACAAGTTTTACTAGTATTCTAAACCGTGTTCTCCTTGGTTAAAATAATTTGACTGACACTTTATAACTGTCACAACAGAAAACATAAGTTTTACCATCATTAACAGAGCGAACACTGTTTTAAATTATCTTCAAGAGCCAAGTTCGCTATCACACAGATACTCTGATATTAAGTGATTTTCGATCTCGATCTCTACGTATTGAGTTTTTTGTTCCGTTTTTTATCTCTTTCAGACGCTTCAGACGTTATCTCTTACATTAGTTTGTAAGCTTGTTAGACTTGTAGTTGTGTCATGGCCACGTTTGGAAGTGCAAGTTTGAAACGTATCCATTTATTCATCAAAAAGACAAATAGTTTTGAAGAGAACTCTTAGCCTTTGGGGGGGCATGCCCCCCCGGCCCCCCCTCTGGATCCGTGCCTGGTGGAAACAGCCAGCATACTCCTGGTGGATCCATACATCATTTTCCAGATCGAGAAAAAGAGCCACAGCGATACATGCAGTGCAGTGGATACGATTCATTTGCCGACATAGGCCTAACTGGACCCCTTGTTATTTCTGATTATTGAATGAATTTATTTTTCATTTAGTTCAAAGTGGCAGAACCCCCTGAAACATGGTTACTTTTTAAAAATAACTCTTTGTTGTTGTCTAAAATTTCATTAATGTTTTCATTGTATCATTTCAAGAAGTTTCCAGACAACAGAACAACATATAGAATGTTACGTATGTTACGTGTAACATTCGCGAATATCTTTCTGTATATACCATGCCGTTTGCACCCAGACGGACGACACCATAATCCTCCTCACAATCACTTTCTTCGTTCACAATCGACCCAACATCACTAAAGCTTAGATTCGATCCATCAGATGAAATTATGAACCAGAACGATAAAAGCGCAAATGCAAACAGTTCGTGATCTTTGTGTGCCTTAACTAACATTGGCAATCGCTTGGCTACTACTTCTGACGTCATCAATAAAATCGAAATTTCGCAAGAGGTACTTGTTTTTAAGCGCGGATTTTTCACACTTCCTGGTGGCAAAATTCTGCGAAAGTGGTACCAAAATGTTGAGAAAAGATAAAATTTTCCGAAATTGGTGTTAACTTATTTTTGATAATTTGGTTGCATAAGCACTTTAAGAATCAACAAGGAAACCAAGAAGAGAAACCAAGCAAGGAAATTTAAAATGAAATAGGCTCTGTCATCCTCTTGTTGGTAAATAAAAGCATGACTCAGAGTCAGAATACTGAACTCAATTAGCTGTTTATTCGCCAGTTCTTGTGCAAAGAAAGGCTTTTGTTATGCTATATGGACATTGGTATAGTGATCAAGGCCAAAGGTCAGATATGAGTGCAACATAGCTTGTTGTTTCCCTTTCCTTTTAAAGGAAGAAATTTCAGGTCTATACAGACTAAACAAGCATTTAATGCTACAAAATCTGTTTGAAATAATTTCCTGTTTGAGAATTGTTCAAATGAAATTCAGTGACATTGAATAGACATACTAAGAATGAAAATTCATTAGGAACCTGGCTTCAACACACACTTATCATCTCCAACATCATAACTATAAAAACAGACAAAACTGGGATGTAAGTACAGGTCTTGTGCACAGTAACATGGTTTTTCTGCCTAAGAATTCTCAAGAATTCCTGAGAATTCTGAAAAATAAATTTAATTTCTTAAGAATTCTTGTTTAAAAAGATGTACAACCTTTCATATGACTCAAGAATTGTTATAAGAAAGCGAATAACTCTTCAAAATTCTTAAGAATTCTTGTCATGTTAACGTGCACTAACTCTGTAATGCAGAGCTGCTAATTATTTAGGTAATTGCATTTTGTAACAAAATATTGGATGCAGATAAAGTCCAGAGCCCCATAGAAGAAACCACTATGATTTGTGAAAAGCATGCATAAGAGAAAGTATATTTGTTAGATGGTAAATTCACCATGAGATACAATGCAGATAAGCTGCTTTTGCTGCATTTCATGCTGTTTTCTCATTTTTATGAACATATGAGAAACAGAAGTGATTCGCGCAAAGGATATTTTTTTGAAAAATTTCCTGCAGCTGCATAAGAAAAAGTATATTTGTCATATGGTAAATTCACCATGCCATACAATCTAGATAAGCTGCTTTTGCTGCATTTCATGTTTTTTTCTCATTTTTATGAACATATGAGAAACAAGAGTGATTCGCGCAAAGGATATATTTAAAAAAATTTCCTGCAGGATTTTATGCATGAAAAATTCCCTGCGACCGCCCGGTCACTTGGTCGGGTGGGTTTTCATGCCCTGGTAGGTCTGCCCGGCTTTTAGGTTTTTCGCACAAACAATCGTAGTGTGTGTGGTTGTTGTTGCTATTAATCAGAAAAAATCTACTAGGCGGGGCAAATTTGCACCCCCCCCAACCAAAATAGGGTTAAAGCCTGGTTATTGTTGGGCAAGAGTTCACTTTTGCTTTGAAATTTGCTGTGTAGCTTAACCCTAATCGATATGGGGGGTGGATTCCACCCCCCTCAAGGTTTTATGTGCCGCGTTTTAAAACGACATCAGCTATGTCCCCCAAGTCTCCCTGACTTTTACTAATTATCTATTAGCTACATTTTGATGAAAACAATTTGAACAATAGAACTCACAGGTCGCGTGACATGCCCATATTTGGAAGCAGGTAACAGCAAAATAGTTGTTTTCAATGATTTCAATGGCAAAATTTGCTTAAATTATGAAGTATTATATATCAAACGAATCAGCAAACAAAGGGCTTTAATTTGATACCGGAATATCTGGAATTTGAAGACGTCAGCATTGTCTTATTATGACGTCATTTTGGCCGCCATTTTGGGCTAATTAGCAATTTTTTAAAATATTTTCCGCCTTTTTCCATTAAGAACACTCCAATGATGCATTTGTGATGGATTATCACCATTTTGTCGCTTCTTTTTGTCTATTTTTACATGGAACAAATGTATAACATAAATTACCTAATCAGAATTGAATAAATTCTACCAAACTATCTTTCGAAAATCGCTATTTACAATAAAATAACATTTTTCAGCAAGTATATTGACAAACTAGACCAACAACAGCATACAGTTCCTTCTAAATCTTCGTTCAACTCAAATTTAACTTGAGAACCTGATTTTGGCCAATTTTCAACTTTATGACGTCACTGTGATGACGTCATAGGGCGTGGCAACCACACCCAAATTGTGCTACATGTTACAAATTACTTGCTCTACAACTGTGCCAAGTTATACTGAGTTCTGGTCAGTCTAAGGCTGTTTTCAGAGGGGGGTGGAAAGCACCCCCCCCCCCCATAAATGGTAGCTTGAAAAAAGCCCATATGGATTAGGGCTAACAAGCTCTGGGTAGTTCATCATTAATGCATTTGTATGTTATTGTGTATGTGTCTGTAGAATAGGTATTGTATGGTGATAAAGATTTGTCTAATATACTAGAGCTGACACTAAATTTCATCCACATAACTGGTCGGCTTGGACAATCTCCAACTTTGTTATGCGCCACACAGCCACTAAGTCCTTATTTTTTTCCCCCTATGTTTGTAAGTCTGGTTTACATTTTATGTTCGGCAGATATAGTGTGAATGAAAATCATCCACACATAATTTCAACTAATTAAACCCATAACATTTGTTAACCATATGCACAGCATAGGCACAGTGTCTTGATCGATAGGGACTCTGCGGGGGGGGGGGGGCAGTGGCGGTTGTTGATGTTCTCTCAGTCGGGTGTCTGNGTTGGGGACTGGGGGGGGGGGGGGGGCAGTGGCGGTTGTTGATGTTCTCTCAGTCGGGTGTCTGTTGCTCAGAATCATTGCCTATGCTGGCCTGACATCCAATATAAAACAGGCTCCAGTATTTATCAGTATTTAATTGTTTATGTGTAGTTTTCCGTGGTTCTATTATTTAGTTATAATTTCAGTTGCATGTTTTGTGTCGTTACCATGGGTTAGTCATGTATCTTGCTCCCTGTGGTATCGTCCCTGTAGTGTATTAAAGTAGTTTAAATGTAGTGTTTTAGGTAATTCATTATTGTAAATATTTTAATTGAATATATAAAAAAATAATGGGTCTGGCCTACTATTTAATAGTTAGCTAATTTGATGTATTAGGCCCCATGTACACAGAGGCTTAAAACTGCTATAAAAATTCCAGATCATGCTAAGTGCATACATTTCCGGCTTATATTTCTCGGAGCAATCATGCTCAAGAGCAATTGTATTGTAATTTGCTGTTTCCTATTTGTTGATTAATGGCTCATTTCAGTTTTTATTCATATGCAGCAAAGTTTCCTGACGGTTTCATTGCAAACAGATAAAGTTAGACGATACAAACTTTGAAATGGCACGATTTAGGCAACTCGTTAATGATAACTATGATTTTTCGAACGAATATGAATCGCAAAGTCAGGATGAATTTCCACCACAACAGCGACCAATGATATTTCCCCCACGAACGTCTACGCCTCTTTCCAACTATCAACCGTGCTTCTCAGTGCCACAGTTTCATTATCAAGAACCAAGTAATGCTCCTAGATTTATCCCACTACATCAGCGCCATTTGTTCCAGCCAACGTTCTTCGAGACATATGGTAGCCTGGAGAGACAAAGACCAAGTGTTGCGAACGAGGAAAATGGAAGACACCGCCTCCCAATGCTCCGAATCTTCAGAGAATTTGCCTTCAGAGAAGTCAAAAAGTAAATGGACTGCTTCTGAAACTGATGCTCTAGTGTATGCATTGAGAGAATGTTTCGTCGACTTGAAAAGCCACAGAAATCCATTGGCTTGGAAAAGAATTCTTGCAGCAGTCAAAAAAAAGGGGAAAATACACTAGATCAAGCCAAAAAGAAGTTACGAAACCTCAAAGATAGGCATAAAGAAGCAAAAGAAAAAAGCAAAAGAAGTGGAGAAGGACGCAATCTGCCAAACTATTTTGATGTTTTTGATGAAGTGCTTGGAACAAGGAGCTTGGTACAGTTAGGGGAAGTTCGGGAAACAAATGTTGTGTCACAAGAAGCGATCCAGATAACCAATGGTAATGATGCTGAGCCTGTGGACACTGGAACTGAAGTATCTGAAACAGCCGAAGCTGCTGGTCAGGACAAAGTTGCTCAAGATGCTGGTCCACCCCAACCGAAAAGAACAAAAAAGAAGGAAGCATCAAAGACAGCTGCAACGTCCGAGCTTATTGAATATTTGGGAGATATACAGAAGCAGGAAGAGCAAACGACAAAACAGTTCTTGGCGGGGTTGCAGAAAATTGAGGAAAGCAGTCGAAAGCATACTGCAGATACATTGCTCAGTATTGCAAACATTTTTGCAAACAGCAGAAGAGGGAAGAAAAGACGCTTGGAAAAGAGGAGGGAAGATATGACATTTTATAGGATATTGACAATTTTAACGTTTTTAAATGAATTACTTTGTATCTTCCTTTTAAGTACTATTTGACTTTTATTTTTCTTTAATATCAGACAGGGCTTCTCTTGATAGCAGCTTTATTTATTAGCTGATTGAATTACCCTGTAAAAATAAAGTGTTATTATTATTATTATTATTATTATTATTATTATTATTATTATTATTATTATTATTAGTAGGGTACTTCCAAGGCAGATCCATAAAGAAAAGGGAAGAAGCAAAAGCATGCAAAGACCTGGAAATGAGTGATGAAGAACAATATGGTACGTATATAAAGTTTATCTGTGAACGAGTCTATCAGTCATGCAATTTTTCAATCACATTTCATGGTTGATCAGCTGACTTGATTTTATTTATTTCGATTGATTTGATTTTACATGTTTAAGGAGGGTAGCCCTTCAAGAAGATAACGATTCATCTCAAATTGAAGACAGTGACTAAAATATCTCATTTTTTAAAAGAGCACAACTTTCATTATGATTTTTATTATTGCATTTAAATCACTTGTTTACCCAGAGGGCACACGCCAAACTTGGTTTTTAAGATTTGCTTGATTTCTGAAAAAGAGGCACCGATAAGGTACTTAATTATTCAGATTATAATAACAACTGCATTTTCAATGAAATCAAATTTATAACATTGAACATATTACTCAAAAGATGTGGAAACATTATGCAAGTAAACGATTCCAATGTCTTGTGTTCTACTTTTGGGTGTGCCTTGGTGAAGGTTATCATTTTTTGCGATTAGAAATCTATGAGCTGAAATTCTTTTAGCTACAATACTTACAAGGAAAACTTAATTGAAACGTTGGGAAAATCATATAACTATTTTCATGATCAAGTACATAATTGACGAGCAGTTCTCTTATCCTTTCTCCTGAACCATGCATGCGTTCAATTTCTGGGGCTGGGAAATTATCTTATTCGTTGGAAGGGTCAATAAACTCTTCATCTGTTGGCTCATTCTGTTCTTGGCAAATGTTATGAAGGACGCTACAAGCTATGACAACATCAGCAGCAAATGAGGGCTCAAGACAAATCTTTCTCAGCAGTATGCGCTAGACTAGCTACACTAGTCCCTCGATTTCGCTGTTGTTGCTGATGGCCAGCTCAATGAGGGACTAGTCACCACAGAGTGTCTGAAATCGGAATTTTGCGGCGGAAAATGAGCCCATAATCTGATTGGAGCATTTTTGCGAAGAACAATGACTCATTGTTTTGTAGCCAATTGGACTTTTTCATATTTTTACTCAAACATTTCGTTTGAAGCGAAACTGGATTTACTGGTTTGGGTTTTCTGGCGTGATTTTAGGCAATGGCTGATGCTATTATCGAAGCTGTTGAGCAAAAGCATAACATAAAGTTTAAAGTGTATATGAATCAAATTTTCTTTTATGCATTTCGAACAAATCGATATCGTAGATTTCATTGTTCTTGGTTTTAGTTTCATATTCCTCATAGTTTTATTTTAAACGAGCATCGAAAAGCGAATTTTCATTCAAATCATGGCGGCGATTGAGCGCGGTCAGGACACTTGGTACCAGACCTCGTGTGACGTCAGGTGGTTTACACAGATGAATGAAGGAAGCAAGTGACGTACAGACTGTGTACTGAACCCTTGCAATTCGAGGAAGCTCTGGCGAAAGAAACTAGATTGTGAAACATTCTGACGCACATGAATGAAGTGTTGCAATTTTGATTGTTCCATTCATGGGATGTTTCATCGGATCTTTCAGTTTGAAGTAACGTGTCGCAAGCAATTTTCTTCTCAAAGAGGATTAAACAAGGTTCGTCATTGTCCGTTCTTGTATTGTGTGTTTATCACACGTTATGCAAGCGATCATTATGGCTTTGTAAATCATGCTTTTCTATATTTTTTAAACTCTTCTCATATTTGAGACCAAAAAAATAATCCAGAACTTCATGAACCCAAAAAAATAACTGTACTATTGACTGACCCAAAAAAATAACTTTTGCCCAAATTTTAGACCCAAAAAAGTAACCTGAGCATCCCTATCATAATATATATGAGTACCCCCCTGGGGGTTAATGAATAGAAAATAACGGTAGAGATGGTGATAGGGAGCTTTTTATCAAGATTTATTGTGTTCTAATTAAGAATCTTTAATGATCCTACAGAAATTCGATCAAAGAACGCAATGCATTTTGGTATAAAGCTCCTTGCTGCCATCTTTAGAATTATCATCTGTTGGTACCAATCTTCAACTCAAACTTATGTCAAATTTGATTACCTTTAAATGAATTTTAGTAATTAAGTGCTACATTTACTTATGTCAAATCAATCAGACACCTCTTGTTTGCTGTCCCTAAATTTGAGATGTCTCAAATTGTTGAAAAGTACAAAGAGTCTCTCATGGAAAAATTTAAAAACCGTCTTCTAAAACAGGAAGCAGTTGCTAAATACAAACAAAGAAAGGAGACACGTGTATCATTATATCCAGAAGGTAAACATTATTATCAGCCATTTTATTCTTTGTTAATGGTAAATACCAAATTGTGAATACCTTTTTATAAAAGTTGTTATAACTAAAGATACTACAATAGCTCTCAAATATCTAAACTGGTAGGTGCTTGTGCTCGGGTTCAGATAACAAGTAGAATATATAGCTACACCTGCATGTAATGACATAATACTGTGAAAAAATTGTCAAAGATGTACATAATATTTGAAGATTACTGAATATTATCACGCAAATGATTACCCTGGACACAGACACTACTTGTACTGTGGAGGCTAATCTTTTATTTACTTTTATGTTGGCTCCCCTGTGTGAAGTAAAAGTAATGTCTGTGTGCAGGCTAGCAAAGATTTACCAGCCACCGTAAATTAGTGCAATATGGGTTAATAACTAAAAAACATTTCTCACTCTTNTGTTAAATAAGCATGTTTCCACGATTTTTATTCACGGAGAGTGCATGAAAAATAGCAACGAGATTACCAACAAGGAGCAGCCCCTGCAAAGCTGTTTCTCGCTCTCGCTGTAAATGAAGACATTCGATAAACACTTTGGGAGTTGGGAGTCCTCCCTAATTCAAGATTCAATATACACACTAATTCAAGATCCGCATTAATTCAAGATTCGAGATCAATCAAGTGATCTTTGGCACAATGAGTGACGTTTCAAAGTGAAAAACTTGGTTTTATAAGTGTTTCAATTTGGAAAAGCTTAACATTTTTTGCATTTGGCTCCCTTGGCTCCACTGAGTGGAAGGTCACACACAATAGATGTTTCTTTCATTTTCAGTGAAATTACTAAGCTCTTAAAGATACATTGAAATATGATGTCCACTATTCCGGATGTTTACAAATAGCGGACAGCGATAAGGTTTCTTATATGGCCTAGGCATGCTCCCCCTCAAGAATTCATGCCTAGGCCATAAAAGAAACCTTATCGCTGTCCGCTATCTGTAAACATCCGGAATAGTGGACATCTTATTTCAATGTATCTTTAAGAGCTTAGTAATTTCACTGAAAATGAAAGAAACGTCTATTGTGTGTGACCCTCCACTAAGTAGAGCCAAGGGAGCCAAACGCAAAAAATAAGTTTGTCCAAATTGAAACACTTATAAAACCTATAGATGAAAAGAATATTTGGAGCTGAAATTTGCGCACAGAGTACATCTTTTAGTTGCTATTCCAATGAGAGAACATGAAATATTTAAATTAAGCGCATCGGCCTGCACTCAGCTTGCTTAGGTATTGCTTAGTGTCCAGTTTATTTGGACACTATATTTCAATGTAACTTTCTATTGTTATTCATCTGGCAGAAGCAAAAAATAGATTTATCTTCTAGTTATGGCTCCACCCAGTGCAGCTTATCTAAGTTTTTCCCTGTTAACGTCACTCATTGTGCCAAAGATCCCTTGATCTTGAATCTTGAATTCCGGATCTTGAATTAATGCGGACCTTGAATTAGTGTGAATCTTGAATTAGGGGCTCCCCAAGTGTTTATCGAATGTCTTCATTTACAGCGAGAAACAGCTTTGCAGGGGCTGCTCCTTGTTGGTAATCTCGTTGCTATTTTTCATGCACTCTCCGTGAATAAAAATCGTGGAAACATGCTTATTTAACAATTTATTTCGGAGAATTAGATAATGTCCGCAATGTCCGCGTTTTAGGTTTTTCCCTATACGAAAACCTAAAACGCGGACATGGAAATGGCACGGACATGTCCGCGATGTCCGTGATGTCTGCGTTTTAGAACTGGCCCTAAATTGTCTCGCATTTGATATCCATAATTATACCCTGTGGGGCTGAAAAGTCCTGTCAATTCACCAGGGGTTGCTTGGCCCATCCCCCAGCGTGCCAAATCTACCCTTACCAAATAATGATTACCTCAAAGACAGTATGTAAAATATTTGGGAGTGTACGGTACCTTATAACATTGAATGAAATAATGAGGTTTAGGTTCTGGCTCAAGTTCATCATTTTAAAATTCAACACTACATAGTACAAACACAAGATTTATATATAATAAATGTACAAAATATGAAAGATTAAAATATCTATTACAGAATGTTCTATTTACAACATCAAGATTTTATGTAAGGGAATTTCTTATGGGAGGAGCTCTCTGAGAAATCTAGAATCATAAAAGACATACCAGAGTTGTCATTGTTGCTTCTCTGTTGATTCTTTGGTTTTGCTTTTCTTTTTCAAACAACAAATTTACATCATTTTTGCAAGTTGAAATGCAACGAAACACCTGTGGACTGTGTACTGCAATTTTTTATTTCAAACCATATGGCAGTCAAGTTGCATTTGAATTTCAACTTGCATTAGATGATGGAATGGTATTCAAAAACAAAAAGAAAGACAAAGGCAACAATTACAATTCTGGTATGATTTTACTAGATTTACGAGATTGAAGAAATATACCCTGCACCATCTGATAAGCCAATGAATGCTTTTTTATGGCCCTTGCTTGTGGTCATTATTAGGTTTTATTAAGTGGCCTGCATGAAAGACATGTGTTTGGTCATATGTGAATTCTTGAGTAGCCAAATATGAACCAAATTTAATTCATGAATCAGAGGTCCTATTGGGTCCTACTTTTTCATCTCACCAAATCAATGCAATTGATAAACTTACCGGGTGAGTAAAAAAAGCTTGCTTATTTTGCAAAATCATCAACATTTGATTATGTTGCCCATCACGAAAGTTTCTTATGTGCATGCGTTGGATAATATTAATTTTAGACTTATTTCCAAGTCCTGAAATGACTTTCTATTTGCGGGAAATTTTGCTTTCTTCCAATCTGGGTTTGAAGCATATATTACTCTCTTATCACAATGCATGATTATCAAATTGACTTTTAATGCCAAACCACTTGAATTGGTTTCTTCTGTCCTTATGTAGCTCTTGTGTCACATAGGACTCAGAGTTCGATTATGAAATTGCAAATTGTATATTTCTGGCTAAAAAACCATGTTTTGTAAAAGTTTTATTGATTGAAATACAGTAAAGTTTTTCATGCCATAATTTCATTGTCTCCCTTTTGCAGAAGAACAAGTGACGATCCTTTCTAGAATTTAGTTACAAACACACATGCACAAAAAGAAATTTAATCATTGTCAACATAATCAAATTTCGTGCTTTTCCAAAAGGTGCAAGTTGTTTTACTCTGCTAGAAAAATTTTAATAACTTAAGCTTTATCATCAATTTTACATGACACAGTTCTCAAATCCTGTCTTTTTGCCATTTCTTCTATTTGCTTACAGAGCCATTTTTCTAATTTTTTCCAGTTCACATTCTTCTTTGCTTTCATGTTTGGGAAGGACTTGTGTTGGCAGCTTGAAATTTTATCAAAAAGTTTCTCATCTGTCAGCTCTTCAACCATCATCTTTACCTCATTTTCGTAAAACCTTTCTTTGTGCCTTCCAATACCAGTGAATCTTTCAATTTCAATATCAACGTTCTCTTCAATTTGGGATGTTTCTTTTAAAGACTTGCCAGTTCTTTTGATGGTTTCTTCAGTCAAAACTCCAAACTTATGTTTTAAATCAGGCTTCACAGTGCCATTAAACAGTTCAATTGCATAATCAATTAGGATATTTCGGCCCTCGCCCCCATAGTTATTTATTGTTCGGTTATGCAGCAGTTGTTTAGCTTTCCTTGGACTTAGGAGAAACTCCACTTCTTGTGCAATAAAGTTGAAGGCCAACCATGCATAGTTGGAATGGTTGGAAGCCATAAATGGCATCAAATCATACTTCCAGAGGATGTATGTTCTTTCCCCATCTCCTTCATTACTTGCATCTTTTCTTGCCAAATCAAACAGTCCTTCACGCAATACCCGCTTCGAGTAGTTTAGTTTGTAATCATCTGTGCTGTTGTTCACTGCATTGTTATCTTCAGATTCACTAACAAGGAAATTCAAGTTGGTCTCAACAATATCAATTTCTTCAACGTCATCTTTGAATTGGCATTTCTCTCTATGAGCTTGCCTAGTGAGACCATCATATGCACATTTTTTGGACATCGTGGATACCCACATGCAACTTTGGCTCCTTTGTTTATTCCATTTGTGGCTTCTCTAATTGGCTCTGTGAATTGATTCTCTGGTTCATTTTCTTCAGAAAGGACAAACCGTGTTACAATTTCCTCTGACATTGCATCCAGATAATGCGTCTTTGCAATGTTAGTCATGCCATCTTGCACATCTGAAGGTTTAGCATCTTTGCCTACCATATTTTTGGCCTTCATTGCTTCAATCACTGTATACCCAAATGTAACAAAATTGATAAAATCTCTGCATCAGTGTGCTGCACTCTTGACATCTTGTTTGACATTTCGCCTGTCAAATCTCTGTTTGAGTTGATAAAAAGTACCAGTTTCTGCTACTGATTTGCCAATGTACAAGTTATCAAACATCATCAAGGGAAAAGAATTATTCCTGATAAACCAGTAGAAACGGCTAGATAGCATCCCAGAGGCAATGGCTTTGGCTTAATTTCAGGAACCACATAAACAAAATTGCCTAGGAATTGGAGTGGATCAGGTGTGTGGCCAGGACAACTGGGGGTAATAAAATGAGGGAGTCTGAGGGCAAAGCCCACAGGAAATTATTTTGAGGACACCCATCTACTTTGGCTTAGGATGCTTCTCTTGATCCCATGTTTGCCGGTATTTAACATAGAATTTTTGACCATTTTGTAACAGTGTTCTAAGGATAACCATCTTTGGGGAAATTGTTTGCGCAAAGACCATATACTTTGTCTTAGAACGATTTCCACAATCCAATGTTTGCTTGACCCCGAAATGAAAGCCTTGAAAAATGCAAACCTTTACTTTGGCTTAGAATGACTCTCCTAGTCACTTTCCAGCATTTCTTGGAAAATTCTTACCTTACCCTACCTATACCCAGCTACTTTCTCCTCGTTTTTGAACCAATCTCGAGGACCATCTTTGACAGAAGTGGGAGGGGGACAATTTTTTCTAGAGTCGGCTATTGTTTGGAGGTAAAAATTCTGGAGCCGGCTGAATCCCTCCCCTTGGGCACCCCACTGGAGTGGATAAGTTACCAGGAACCCTATTTCTATTTTCTTGCACTTGGCACCTTCATCTTGACAGTACACATTGATGGGACTGCCTTTACTAATCACAATATTTTCTATTTGATATTGGTTTTGAAGCTTTTGTTATTATTTGATAATGTAGTGTTTTGAATTGAGCATCTCTCTTCAGAAGCATCATTGAATTATAATCATAATGAAAATTTAATAATGTTAGTGGACAACAGTTTTGAATCTTGGTCTTGTTAATTAGTAAATTTACTATTGGAATCGAAAGTTGTGTGTGTTTAGAGCACAATATATGGACACCATTGATAGATTACTTCAAAGATTGTTTTATGAAATAGCATCCTTTACTGTTCATGTTCTTATTTTTAGAATACATAATCAAACAAATTTAACAATCTAGATCAAATAATCATCTTTGTGTGCCAGTGCATGCATATTAAAACTTACTTGCAAACAAAGAATAGCTTCATGCTTCTCTTTTCTGGTGTAGGGGCATCTGCCCCTGCTCTTTGAGCATCCACTCCTCTCTTTGTAGTTAATCCATCTCCACCCCTTAAAATCTTTAGGTCCCCATTAGTTGCATGTGGGCAATACTCCTGAAGTTTCTCCAACACTGCAATCATCTCTTCTGTGTACATCTCATTTTAAAGCATGATTCCAAGGGGCACCTACAGTATGGATGATATTTGTAATTCATTCTTGTATCAATGTACCCCTTGTGGTACTATAGTATATTTGTGTGACAGGGATGTGCTGTTTTTTTCAGAGTATCATTTTTGCCCTTTTTTCTAGAGATGGATATAAGAAGAACACAATTTTTCTAGAGCCGGATATCAAAAAGGGGTATTTTTGTTAGATGGGATTGTTATTTCAGTGTTACTTGGTCTAATCTTGACGTTTTGGAGCATAGTTTCACCAATTTTTTCTAGAGTCGGCTATTATTTGGAGGTAAAAATTCGGGACCCGGGTGAAATTTTTTTGCTGGGCACACCCTTGTACTAAGAAAGTCAAGTACCCGCCTCTTGGGAATGTACCCCATATTATTTTGTTTTCATTATATTTATTTGAAAAATTTTCGAATGGAGGTAATTTGCCGGTGCTAGCAAAGTTATTTGTGGGCATTTTGTTAACCTTTTTGACAAACTGAAGTCTTGAAATTTATTGGATTTTCAGTTGGTCACAGAAATTTATTGGATTTTCAGATGAAATAAAATGCCCATCATTATACAGTTGGTTATTTTGGTTTTAAACTTACCACATTTGATTTCTGCTTCATTTCATTTTGAAATTCATGAGGAATATGCTGAGAAAGAAGATGATCAAAATTGTCTCGAAAGTACTTCATTTGTTTGCAGATGATTCTTTTTACTAACTCCTGTATTGCCTTTCTCAGCTTCTCATGCTCGACTTTGGTCAACATCCACTTTTCCGGTTTTGCCGTACTAAGGGTGAAGTTGCGGTCATTATCATCATAATTCTCGACATTAACTCGGTCTTGGACAGCAATTGATTGTATCATGTTTTATCTATCGTTTTTGTTGATGGATGTCTTGTTTCGAGCATGTTGTTGTAGATTGAGGTTGTCAAAACAAATCTGATATCCAGGCATCAATGTTTCTTCAATCCCATCTATTTTTTTTTGAACGTCTTCTGTTTCTTCTTCCTGCAAAAAGATAGGTAATGCATTCTAGCAATTAAACAATCTAACAGAATCAATGATCTTTGGCACAGCTAAACGACTAGGTAAAACAGAGAAAAAGGAGATGAAAGTTGAATTAAATGGAACATCGATTGCAGGGACTTTAAGTTACAAATATCTTGGAGTACATCTAGATCAAACATTGAACTTTGCAACCCTCTTTGACAAGATTTATAAAAAGGCTACAGGAAGATTAAATCTACTTTGACGCATCATGAGCTCCATTGACTCTGCGAGCGCTGAAAATATCTATCGCACCATGATAATGCCTGTTTTTGGATACTGTGGTTCGCTGTCCCTCGGATGGTCTTCATCATACAAGAAAAGAATTGAAAGTCTTTGAGCATTGAAGCCTTGATGTTATTAGATCGACCAGGGTTGCATCTGTCACCTTGCGTGTGCCTAGTATCGAAGCAGGAGTGAAAAAGAGGCCCTGTAATTTGGTGTTTGATACCTTGCAAGGCAATGTCTGTGATGCTATGAAAGATTACTTTGTTATAAATGCTTATGGAAAAAATACTAGAAACGACCAACATCTTGTTAAGTTGCCTCAAGTGAAAACAGAATTTGGACGCAAAGGTTTTTATTATCTGGCAGGAAAGGAATTTAATAACTTGCCACTAGGTGCCAGAAAGATTGAATCTNTGAGAATGGATGTAAGAACACTCGCATGGCTATGTGGCAACGAATATCTGTCTTCTGACCATATGCATTGGCTGCAAGAGAAGCTAAACAGCATTCAACGAGAAACGCTTGTCTTCTATCTCAATTCCCCTGGCAGCTACGACAGAATTGCGAGAAGAATGCTGTCAGGTCGCCAATCATCACCAAAGGCCCTGGCAATCATCATGAACGTTGGTATGACTAACAATGGTGAAGTTTATCTTGGCTGTGATGCGAGGTGGGGTAACCACTTTACTGTTTGCTATCTAGACAAGGAGGCTAACAGTGTAATCTATTGCGACTCTCTTGGCTGGAAGTATCCGTCTGACATGATGGCAAAAGTAAAAACCTTCTATGCAGCAGTTTAAGAAAGAGAACTACCTGGGTATACAGTAGTCAGTTGTCACGATTATACACTAGCTCGTGGATCGTCTCACTTTTGTGACAGATCAAAGTGTGCAACATTTTATCCATTCCAAACATGTTCTACTGTTTGCAGAGTTGTAGCAATAGTCCTGACTGCAATTGCTTGCCTGGCAAAGCCATTCTTCAATTATCTCACGAAAGTTCATTGAATTAACGCAAGACACGTCCCAAACTTGTATATTGCTAAGCCAACACAGTACGCAAGATACCTAATAAGAGTTCTCATGACTTGGATGGCCGATAATGTCATCATTATTGCATTTGTTGTTCCAGCCACGTTTCTCGAGCTAGAAAATAGAGAAAACAGTGCAGATGTTTTGGAAGAAAACTTGCAGTCCGATTCTGATTCTGATAGGTTTTGTCCAGAAGTTGTTAGGACAAAACCTTTGGAGAGAAAGGCCGAGCAACATCCACTTGGACAGTCAAAAACCAAGTCAACTCCTAAAAATGTGAATGAAAATGGACTTTTCACATGCAGCCATTGCGATTTCGAGACAAGAAGAAAGTTCAACCTGACTCGGCATGTTTCCAGAAACCATGAACACGCAACAAGTGAGACAGCAACGGAACTGCAGCAAAGAGATTCTCTCTGCTTTGAATGCGGCTCCAAATTTCACAAAATATTTCAACTACGAGAGCATCTTATTAAAATCCACAACATGTCTTTTAGGATTGAAAATCTACACTTTGAGAACTACAAAGGTAAGCATAGTTACTCAAATTTATTCTCGCAATGATCGTTATTTTTAGCTTGCGCAGTCATGAAGATCCTGCACGGAAATATTTGATAATACACTATTCCGCAGTTGAATGCGAAGTTCAACCATTCCTTAGTTTACGTTGCATCTCGGGATCGCATGGGGGTTTCGAAATCGGATTTGAAGCTCCCATGCGATACCGAGATGCAACACGAACAGCGCCCTTGCATGCGACTGCAGAATGGTCCATTTCTTTACAAAGGGGGTCACTTTGCCCGTAGTATCCTAACCTTTACATCTGTTCACTCAACTCGTGGACAGAACTATAAAACTTGGTATATTGACCACAGTAATTTCTATTTAATTATTAACTGTTTCACCTTGTTTCATATTGGGGAGGTCTAGGCTGGTAATAGTGTACGCATCGACAGAAACGCCAATATATTTTAATTTCTTGCAGATGGAAATCAACTGTCGAAGAATCTGAGCAAACTTCCTTCATTTTGCATCGTGGCAAAACAAAGCGCAAAGATGGATCTGAAGTATCCTATTACCAATGCAACAGAGCCGGGAAATATCGTTCGTCACGGCATGCTGCTGAAAGAAGGAGAAAAATGAAATCACAAGGTAACTTCTAGTAGCTTGTTCATTTAACTCCTACTTGACATAGCCCCAATAGACAATTAACATTTGCCAGTAACATGTAGATGGGAGAAACTGTGCAACTTATGTATATTCATAAACCTTATTATTTTAGTTTATGCATGTGTCCTTCGCTTCTAATTTTTCCTTTCTCCAGATATTTGGTAATTGTCTGTAATTGGCTTGGACCAACAGGGTATTTTCTGAAAAATATAAAAAGGTTCGGAAAATAGTTGTCGTCGTCTAAATTAGAAACGTTACTATCAAACTGGCTTTGAACTGAAGCTTCGTATTCCACGCAGCGTCAGTTCTCTTGAAGCTAACACAAATATGAAAATGGCGCCAAAGGATCAACACGGTTCTCTAAGTAAAATGAGGTATAAGTCTCTTAAAAACAGTCATGACAAAGATATCAATGGATCATCTTTATCCAGAAGCCAAACCAAATTCTAGCAATTAAAATAGGCTATGTGTGCTTCAAGTAGAAACCAAAATGCCAGTGCATGCATGCTTCGTACCATTAAATAGTGACAGTAGACATGTATGCAAATTTTCGACATCCAAAGAATTTATCAATAACTATGAACTACATGCTGACTATATTAGGTAATCTGAAATGAACTTACCTGTTCAAGGCAATTTTACTCCTCTATTCTTAGGTACTTGTAAAATCGACTCTATCTGCACAGCTACATTTAAGGTTGCTCAAGAAATTGATGATCATGTCTCTGTTGAAGTGTGCTACACCCATTACGGTCATTCAAAGAGCATCGGTCATATATGGCTCTCAAAGAAACAGAAGCGGGATGTTGCTAGCAAGCTTGCAAAAGGAGTCACCAAAGAAAGAATTCTTGACGATATAAGAAGCAGTGTTCAAGGAGCTGACCACACTGGATTCCAAAGACATCATCTTATCGGAAAAGAGGAAATTAAAAACATAAGAAACGCATTTTGGCCTTCACCATGTTCGGAGGCACGCAAACGACCAAACAAGTCTCCTCTCCTGGATACAAGAATGGCGAGAGAACGATTTGAATCCAATCCTCTACTACAAGCTCCAATGAGATGCGCCTGACTTTCTCTACAGAGATTTGAAAACGGAGGATTTCATTATAATAATCCAGAATCCACTGCAGAAAAACATGGCAGAGAAATTTGTTTCAAAAGATGTGTGCCTTGACTCCACTCATGGAACCACTGGGTATGATTTCTACCTCACAACACTGCTTGTGATTGATGAGTTTGGCTCCGGATTTCCTGTGGCTTTTTGCCTGGCGACACATGCAAATGAAACGTTACTTAAAATCTTCTTTGCTGAGATTCAACGCAACTTGGAACATCAAATGAATCCAGAATAGTTGATGGCAGATTCAGCAGCCCAGTTCACCTTTGTGGCTGTTACCAAGTCAAAACTAAAGTATTTGGTGTGCTCCTGGCATGTCGACAAGAACTGGCGAGAGAACCTAAGAACAAATATCAAAGATTTTGATATTCAAAGTGATATCTACAAGCGCCTGCGCACGTTGCTGGAAGAGCCAGATATCGCAGAATTTGAGAAAAAGCTTGCACTTTTACCCCAAGTGTCGAGGACACCTCAACTTGCAGGCTTCGACCAGTACTTCAACGATGAGTGAGTTTCAAGAAAAGAGCAATGGGCATTTAGCTATAGGCAACATGCTGGCATTAATTGCAACATGTATTTAGAAAGATTTCACCAGCATTTCAAATACGGATATCTGGGAGGAAAGGCGAACAAAAGGGTGGCCAGGTAAGTTGATTGTTTATCGTTTAAAAAAATTGTCTGACGTTTAACAATGTAATCAGTAATCAACAAATTATTTCTTACCTCCTGCTTGACTCCTAGATGTAGTAGTATCTTTATTGCCGCTTATAATGTCATAACACAGTTTTCTGCCATTAAAAACAGACAAGCAAGCTCTGCAGAGGTTTGATGTCAATTTAAACATTACCAATGTATGACCAATGTTGCACGAAAGTTGAAAACAAACAAACAACATTTTTCCTGTGTAGGAAGAAAAACATCTTTTTGGACATACATAAAGAAATAAAAGCACTTGCATTTAAAGTGTTAACATGTTATTTAAAGTCTTGATGTCTACAGAATCTCCTCTTGCAAACCTTAAGAAAATCTGTCGAACGGATAAAACATTTTCAGCAATGAATTCTCTTTCACCTTCAATCATATTTCAAAGAACTTGCACATGTACAACTCATATGTTCTAAATTTGTCTGCAACTGCAAGAGATGCATTTGTAACGAAATATAACTTGTTGCTAGGACTATTCGACGTTTCTCTTTTATTTGTATTTATAATAAACTCTGAAAAATTCGAAAAAAGGATCATAGCAATCATGCCATAATCAAACTTACCAACTTCGAATGAAAACATGTAATTTTAAGCAGGTACAGAGCCAACATTCATCTTTACAGTACTGACTGAGTATTTACTTTCAGATATGTCATCAGTTTGCTGAATTTCATTCGGGATCGTACATTTGAACGGGCCAAGAAGCTTGCAATGTCGATACCGTCCTTTCGACAGCAAAATATATATGAACGCCATCGAAAAAGTCTTGAGTTGTCAACAGATTTGGTGCAGGATACTGAACAGCTTAATGTATTCAAAGTAAGATCATCTGATAACAAAGCTGACTACGAGATATCAGTTGTTGATGAAGTATGCCACAAAAACTCTTGCTTTCTTAAATGTCCAGAGTGCACAGTATGCCTCCACACATTCATGTGTACGTGTCCCGATTCACTGGTCCTCAACAACATGTGTAAGCACATCCACTTTGTACGCAGAAAGCTTGATGAAAGAAACGAAGTGATTCCAGGCAATGCAATTCATGGTATGGAGGTAGACACCATGTACATCCAGGCAGAACTCGACACCATTGCTGCAAATGTAGACAAGTCGTATGAAAGTGAGTCACAAGAAATTCAAAATCAAAGTAAACATCTCTGTTCACGTATAGTAGAATTATCGAGCACAACACTGAACAAAGAAGTTCTCCTGCAATTGAAGGCTCAACTGAATGCAGCATTAAACACTTCTCTGTCGCTGAACGAAGCAATATTTGATCTCTAACGTTCCCTCCAACAAAAATGTGGACAAGCAGCAACGCTTTTACAGCATAAAGAAGAAGCGCAAGAGAGACATATCCACAAAATTTGCCAACCAACAAGAGGTGAGAAGGAGAGATTTGAAAAGGAGCCTGAATGGTTGCCTACCTTCATTAGCAGATTGCACCCAGTACATGCCTCTGCAGAGGAAAAGCACAAAAGATTGGAGGCCTACCTTCATTAGCAGATTGCACCCAGTACATGCCTCTGCAGAGGAAAAGCACAAAAGATTGGAGGGAACTGCAGAAAAATCGTTTACAGAGCGAGGTGAGACAGAGTTCTTTTTATACACATGTTGCCTCCAAGATCAATAGACGATTACGGAAAAGATGTCGTTGGGGGGTATTTGACCAAGATGCATTTCGTTGGATGATCGAATTTCTATATAATCACTATTGATTCCATTATAGAACGCACTAAATCTTGGTCAAATGCCCCCGACGCAATCTGTTCTGTAATTGTCTATTGGACAATTTTACTTGGCTATTTTCCAGCAAAGACCAAATAAAGACAGGGTGGGGAAGCATACTGACTTTCAAAGCAAGGACAAATATCTAGCGTTCATTCAAATATACTATCATACTAATATCAGGTTGGATCTGGCATTGTATTGTTTGTAAACTATTGCAAAAAGCATCCTTTTTGTGGCACAACACAACGCAGCGCATATGTATATAAAGCATTCGTGTGGTCCTTTTGGATCAAGGTCATCAAAAGAAATTAAACTTAACTTTTAATTTAGAAGTACCTTAATCAAGCTTCTTCTGGATTAACGGTAAATGAATGCACAGGTCAAATCTCTCCGTGTGTACAGTCTGATTACATAACTCATCAACCATTCTGCTGAACCAGGATATACTGTAGAGAAAGGCACTTTCAGAATGTTCTTTTTCATTCTTACACAACTAAATTAAATTCTTGGAAAGTTCTTTCAACAGTCAGAGTTATTTTGTAATTTAAAGACTGCTGAAAGATGGAACCACAAAAATGGTGCCCAATAATACCTCTCTGCTGTGATACATACAGAGATTATTGACACTGTAGCTAATGTGCACAGTTTTTAGTTTGGTTAATAAGTTGAGTGAACAGACTGTACTCTTGAGCAGTGCATAGAAGAGAGATTGCGCTAGGTCTACTAAATAGGTCAGACCAAATTTAATATAAGATAATATATATGATTTCTTCACATAACAAAGAAAAGCTTTAATGCTGATTGGCATCAGACAACACCGAAAGTGCGTTGGGAAAATCTCTCCTGATGACCTTCTCTTTGATGAAGACCATCCGTCCATTGGAATTCTTGATTTTGAGGATAAATATTCAGAACTAGAGAATTTGTTTTCAAATGATGCCTGGGATATGGTGACCAGAGCAAGTATGTAGTATTCTGAGTTTTATTTGCAAAATATAGCGCTGGGCATTTTCCAAATGTCAGTGACATGCACTGAAACTCAGTCGCAACAGCTTTAATTGTTTAATAATAAAATTATGATACCAAAGAGAAGATGCAACTTTACCAAAAGACTGTGCGATGTCAGTTGTTTGCAACCAGGATCACCAGTGTCATTTTTCTTGTAGTCTTCTTGTTCTGTAACAGAATCAAAATTCACCAATTCTTATTTGATGCTAATGACTTCTAGGAAAAAATGGTGATAATCCTATGAGGTCAGTCCTTTTATAGAACATTATTTTCGCAAGATTTTTAAACACATGTGTACAGATGTTATCACACACACTTTAGAAAGCAACATGCATTCAAAATTAGGACTCAAATGGACATTGATACAGTACGCACAAGGCATGACAAGAACTTCTCAAGAATTCTTAAGCAACTAAAAATATTCTAAAGAATTCTTAGGTAAGAAAACCATATTAATGTGCGCAAGGCCTGTACTGTATCTTTTACAATTTTTCAGTTGCAGAGTTGAAAGCAGAATGGAAGTGCTATTACTGCAAAATGGCAAAAATACAAACATGATCATGTGCGATACTTGTGAAGAGTGGTTTCATTGGTAAATATAGATTCAGATATTAACTAGAATGCATTTTGTGTGTGGTATAAATCAGCCAAAAGCATGTTGCAATCTTATGTTGCTATGAGGTCACTTTACTCCAGTTCATAAAGACCTCTTTGAAGCCTTTATGTAACAGAAACGTTATTTCTTCCGTTGTTCTGAAAGCAGTTACATAGAGAACCATGCCACTGCTCACCATGCAGTATGTTACTAGTTCAATTTTCCACTACACTTTGTTAACATTTTTGTTCCCATCANAAACACATGTGTACAGATGTTATCACACACATTTTAGAAAGCAACATGCATTCAAAATTAGGACTCAAATGGACATTGATACAGTACACACAAGGCATGACAAGAACTTCTCAAGAATTCTTAAGCAACTAAAAATATTCTAAAGAATTCTTAGGTAAGAAAACCATATTAATGTGCGCAAGGCCTGTACTGTATCTTTTACAATTTTTCAGTTGCAGAGTTGAAAGCAGAATGGAAGTGCTATTACTGCAAAATGGCAAAAATACAAACATGATCATGTGCGATACTTGTGAAGAGTGGTTTCATTGGTAAATATAGATTCAGATATTAACTAGAATGCATTTTGTGTGTGGTATAAATCAGCCAAAAGCATGTTGCAATCTTATGTTGCTATGAGGTCACTTTACTCCAGTTCATAAAGACCTCTTTGAAGCCTTTATGTAACAGAAACGTTATTTCTTCCGTTGTTCTGAAAGCAGTTACATAGAGAACCATGCCACTGCTCGCCATGCAGTATGTTACTAGTTCAATTTTCCACTACACTTTGTTAACATTTTTGTTCCCATCAAGAGTTTGATGTCATTAGAATCACTAGCAGTGAAACGTAATATGTGAATTGTTCCTTGGAGCTATTCTGATATTAAAGTCACAACTTAAAATTACACCCTGCAATCATTCTACACATAACAACAGGATGTGATAACACAGCGAACAAACAGAGTTGATACTGTACCTGTGATGTCTCAAACAAGGGAAACCTTGTGCGACCTGCCTTTTATGATTATGGCCAACTTCTTTGACATAGTATGTGTGTAGGAGTTAAGAAGAGCATAGGTTCCAAATCTTTAAAAAGGTCGGTGTAAAATTCTGTGACCTATTTCTTTGAATGAAAGGGCTTGAAAGAAACTTTAGCTACTTTGTAGTAATTCTACCATTGGACTTTTCAGAAACCTTCAATATTTTCAGAATTAGAGTGCTTTTCTCCTTTTTTAAGAATTCAAGAAAAATTTCGAAAAAAACTTTAAACTATCGTAATTTCTAAACTTTTTGAGAAAACATCGAATAATTTTCCAGAAAAACACAGTTTATGAACGTCTACAATATGGTATCAAGCAAAAGTCTTTCACTCTTCTGATTTGTGATTTAGAAATTTGATGACGTCACATCCTCAAATGAGTTGAAATATGAAATACGCTGTAATTTCGAAAATATTCAAGATTTCTGAAAAGTCCAACGGTAGAATTATGGCAAAGTAGCTAAAGTTTAATTCAAGCTATTCCATTCAAAGAAATAGGTCACTGAATTTTACACCGACCTTTTTACGCCAATTTAAAGATTTGGAACCTATGCTGTTAAGAAGCAACCTCAAGATGAGTGGAATTGTGGTGATGTATAGAAGCAATACACAGACAGTGAATATTATCTCCAATCCAGATAAACAAATCCTTAAAAAGAAGTATTTTATTCAAAGTAACGCAACGGAAAAAATTCTTGGTTTGCTGGATGTGAGATGAAGTCCTTCATGCTGCTGCTGTCCTGGTTTTGTAAACTCCCTAACGTATCATGGATTTTCCCGTGTCTTAGACGACCAAAAAGTACATTTATCATTATATATATTATAAATGGGTGAATTTAACTTTTCTAGGCTAATAAAAGTTTGAACAGCATTTGATCATTTTGATACCTATTCCCAATTTATCTACATAGTTTTGTTTATAATCATTGATTCTGTTGGAGCGTTGGAAAATTGCAGCTGAAGTTTGCAATTTAAACTGTGAGATTGAATAAGGGGAAAATAAGCATAAAAGCCTTTGTTGAAAATTGCCATAGAACCACATCTGGGTAACTGATCTATCTCTACAGAGTATGGAAAGTATGACAATTGCATACCCAAGAAAAAAATCTAGGGCACTGAAAACAGACAATAGAGAATGATAGAGAACCCTTCTTGAACATTTTGTTCTCTATAGTCTAATTTTGAATAACCTATTGAAATCTATTTTGTGCAAGTGCAGTCTTTGTTTTGCCTTTTATTGAAATTGAAAAAATTGAAAGAAGGGATTAGAATCTATAAATCTTTATTTTCATTTTTTCACAAAAACTGCACACAGGCTTACCCAAAGTGGTCCGAGCAACGTTTATATGCTTAGATTCCCTTCCTGCAACTGAGCCCTCTGCGAGGGAGCAGGCCTAACTCTTCTGTCTGGACCTTGCTCAAACTCAAAACGGAGCATAAAACATTGTTATTAGTGTTACTTTGCTATTATCATCAAGTTAATGTTAATAAGCCATGAATACCTTGGCAGAAAATTGACTTTTCTTTCATCGTCTTCTGCGATAACAGCAACGAATGCTGAGAGCTTCTTTCACAACATCAGTTCAACCGCAACTGAGTGCGCTTGCTGTCTGCCATAGCATGAACTCTACAACTTGGGAACGACCGATTAAAGATTATTCCCAATCCCTGAGAACGAAATATTCGTCGGAACGAAAACGAAAATTTTTGGGTCAGAGCAATTGCTGTATTTACCCGCTAGTAATTTTACTGGTGCTAATTGCATTGTTCGTAGTTTTATTTGTTAAGGATGCGAAGGAATATCCTTGCATTATTCTGCACTATGGGGAAGAAAGCTTAAAGCCAGTTCAATGGTTTAAAAGGAAAACTTTGAAAGTAAATCGTCGGACTGGTCGAACCAACCAAAGACTTAGAAATGTATCTGTGTCTCTTATCAACGACGTCAATGGGAGAGAAGCTCTTTCCATTTTGCTTCTGATGGCAGGAGATGTTGAGTCAAACCCTGGACCTTGCAAAGATAATAAGATAATAACCTTGTTTTTCAAAAATTGTGCGAAGCAGAATTATTGCTTGACTTGTGGCTTTATTTTTGAACTATTAAGACAACATGATTTTTCAAGCGATTTTTACTTCATTCTGTTAAAAGCTTGATTTCTCGAATTTAATTAAATGAAATATTGTTATGGTATTTTTCATTTAGTTCTGCTTTGAATGACACGACCTAGAGAAAAATCAGGTTATTAATCACTACCTGAAGGGTTACAGTAACCTTAAGAATCATAGCTCGTTTTTTGAGAAGCTATCATTGACAAAGTGGTTGTTAAAACTTGTTATTGAAAATGTTGTCATGTATTATAAAAGCAAGAGAAAAACAACAAACTTGAGACTTAATAATTGTTAGACACTTAATAAATTATTAGAACGAAGGGAGGAATGGCTCAGTTTGTCTGTAGATTATGGGAAATTCACAGAAGTTGCAAGAAAATCTTTGGAATTCATTCCTTCGGACACAGCAACAATACATGAAAATTTAGGCCCATTGTACTCTCATGTTTCTTGTTACCGTCTGTTCACCGATGTGGAGAAACTAAGAAGAGCAAAGAAGAATGCAGAAAACGCAAAGAAAGCCAGAATCGATGATCAGGCAGAGAGAGAGACCAGTACCAACGATGATTCCCGACATAGGTCAGAGGCCATTGAAACCTCTTTGAGAGGCCATTGAAAAAATGTTTTTCATGGACTACAATTAATGCAGAGAAGAAGAATTTGTTGAATTCATTCATTTTTATCATAAGATATTTTGATAGAATCATAAATTGTGGCCCAAGGATCTATCAAGGGAGTTCTTACTGGAAAGCACTACAACCGATGCATCAGAGCTCATAAGATTGTATATGAAGCATTGCAACGTTTGCGAATTCAAGCTTTCATCGAAAGTACCACTGAAGCAAGAGCTACTGATGTCAGATTACTTGCCTTTACAGCTATCAAAAGCTATGAAGATGATGACTTCATTGATGTCAATCAGGATCCCAAGGTGGACACTGTTTTTAAACTATACCAAGAATACATCTGAAATACTGCTGAATCGAATGTATTGTTCTCATTTTGGTCAACATATATTGAACTTGTTCAGATGCTTATGTCTTTCATACGTGCAACAAGAGAATCCAATTGGGCATTGCATTTATCAACTTTGAAATCCATCCTTCCATGGTTCTTTGCTACAGACAGAGTAAACTATTCAAGATATGCTTCTTGCTACTGGTTAGAAATGAATTGTCTTGGGAACACTCATCCATGTAAGTATTTGTATGCTATATATTATATTACTATTCAACCTTCTTCTAAAAAGTTGTTATTGACCTCTTTTCCAGCAGCTGTAATATTTTGCGGAAGCAGTAATGTTTGGGTAATTCAAACTCCAATAAGATGATTTTGGAATGTGAGCTTTCAATTAGGGTGGCTAAAACACAGTTTCCCAAACTTCTGCCCTACATGTCACTCCCAAACATTTAATAAATCATGCCTGTTTATTTATTGTAATATGCTCTCCTCCATTAGAGGTATAGTGAAATAGATGCTGCAAAAATAAATATATACATGTATATACTGTATTTGTTTCAATCCATGATCTCCTCTGAGAGAAGAGCTGGTACTTTCAAGTTCATGTTCATTTAATTTTAAAATGTTTGGGGAGAAAATGCTAAGTACGCAATTCCTGTTTGCTTGCAGATATTGCATCAAACATTGAAGATAACTGGACTGTGCAGCGCCAAGCAAAATATGGCTTCTCCAGCATTGCTTGTGACCAAACCATTGAGCAAACACTGAATAGAGATTCAAAGACGAAGGGATGTGTGACTGGATTCACTCTCAACCGTGCTGCCCTACATCGATGGATCACTGGCCCAGCTGAAAGAGGGTCAATTATGTCACGGTGCAAGGATATGGCAGGAGTTAACAGTATTCCAAGGTATTCAGATGATATAATAAACAACATATAGAGAGGTCAAATCGTAAGGAATATGCTCACACATAATGATGAAGAATATCTCTAGGAAAAAGATTTTATTTCTTTTAAATCAGTTGGATTTGAATTTACATGTGGTTAGCTTGCTGCTGATAATTACCTTGCCACCATTGAAGAAACAATTGTTATGGTCGTTCCAAATTTTGTGCTTCCCTTTTTTCCATGTGTTGTACTGCACAAATTTCTGCCAAATTGGCGTGATAGTTTGTCATTTGATCAATGAAATAGTTTACCATTTGTTGTATCATTTGGTTTATGTATCTTGCTCTACCTTGCCCTATTTATACAATTTTTACAGCATAGGAATATAATTGAGATCTGTGGGGGAAAAACCAACAAAAATTGTTGCGTTGAAGAAGCTCGTGCAAAGAAGAAGATAACTTTCAACCCTTGCATCTGCCATTTTGAAGCGAAGATAGCTCCTCAAACTCTGCATGACAGCTCTGCTCTTAGTGCTGAATGCGTCCAAAAACAGGACGGCAATTCGATCATGTCGCCGGTTGCAAAGCAATGGAGGATGGTGGGATGTTGTATGCAACATATACACTGATGCGAGGTTTAAGAAGACCTACAGAGTAAATGAAGCAACTTTTTGATACCTTTTGGAGAAAATAAGACACGTTCTTGAACGAGAGACTTTGACAGAAGAACCAATTTCTTGTGAACAAAGGCTGGCAGTTGGCCTCTACAGACTTGTCAGGGGAGATTATTTGTATACTATTTCCCAAATGACTGGCCTTGGAACTTTGACAGTCTGCACAATAGTTTCAGACGTCTCGCACACTATTGTGGATTGCATTTGGGATCAGGAAGTTACCAGGAACATGCCAAACTCTGAAGCTGAAATTTGCAAGAAGATTCATGAAATGGCAGAGGCATAGCAGTTCCCATGCTGTTGGTCAGCCTTAGTATACATATCCCTATTAAGTGCCCAGCTGGCGGTCTTTTCAAACAGCTTTCCAAAAATTGAAAGTAAAGAGATCGGCCGATAATTGGTTTTACACCGCCTGCTTTCTTTCTTGTGTATAGGAATGACATTCGCCTTTTTCCACAGGGATGGATACATGCCAGTTTCTAAACAGTCTTCAAAAATGAGACACAAGGGTTCAACAATTGAGAAATCGCAAATTTTGATCATGGCAATAGAGATGCCATCGCAACCATGGGCTTTTTTGCTATCTAACGATCTAATAAGACTCGGAAGCTTCTCCCTATTGATGGCGAGTCCCTCTAAAAGGGTTTGACTCCTTGGTGTAAAAGATGGAAGGGTGCTGCTTGTTAATGTTTCAGAGCACATTCGTATTTATTGAAAATATTTGCCTTAGCCTCTAAATTTGTCACAAAAAGTCAATTTTCTAACAAGGGAGGAATGTTAATATTTTTCTTTTTATCAATTAGCCTATTCATAGTTGACCAAAAAGTTTTTATACCGTTGGAAGGATCTGACAATTTTCGACCGAGGTTGTGATAGTACATTTCCTTTGCATTGAGAACCAGCCTGGATGTTTCATTGTTGACAGCCTTAAAGATGTCCCAATCCTCTTGTCTCCTACCACTATTCATAAACTTCTTAAAAACCCTGCGCTTACGTTTTACTGCAGTCGTAACCTCTCTTGTTATCCAGGGTGGGTCTTTATCGTTGAAACTGAGAACCCTGATAGGGATGTTTGCTTTTATAATGCCATAAAGCTTGTTTGTAAAAACTTCAGCCATTTGATCTACATTGAGACCCTGGAACATCGATGGCCAATCAGTTTGTTGCAGGGAGTTTCTAATGGACTGTATGTCGGATTTAGAGTAATCCCATACTGCTCTCTTAAAAGGAGGAGGGCAAGGAAGAGAGATGTTAAGTTCACCAAACACAACTTGATGTTGACAGTGTTCATCGAGAGATGGGTGTACTCCATATTCGATAAAAATGTTTGCTTGATCAGTTATAATTAGATCAATACAAGTCATGCTTTCTCCCCTTATGTTAGTTGGCTCATCAATAAGTTGGTATAAATTGTTAGTCTCAATGAGTTCCTCTAGTGCCGTTCCCTCAGGAAGTTCTTCATCTAACGGCCACCACTGCGCAGATCTACAATTGAAGTCACCCGTTAGTATGAAGGAATGTGGGCGTTCCCCCTAACTTTGTAACCCAGTAAAGTTTGTAACCCAGAAATAAACCCTTCAAATTCCTCGACATTCTGGCTAGGACTGCGGTAGACGACAGAAAATAGCACTTTTTTGCGAGCAACAGTTATTTTGGCACAGACCATTTCATTTAGCGATTCAAGATCCGTTCTTCGCTTAATTGACAGCCCATCCCGATAATAAATACAAACCCCACCACTTCTTAGATTATTAGCATGATCACTGCGATAAATTTCTCTGCTAAACCCTTCAATAAAAATATCATCATTATGCACAGTGTTGTTCAACATCGTCTCAGAGATGGCAAGAATGTCATAATGATGAATTGAGTTGTAAGCCTCGATTAGAGAAATTTTTATCTGCTCTCTAGCACAAATGCTATTCAAGTTCCAGTGACAAAATTTCAGAAAGCCATTTCTATTGGGGCCTGGGTTTAGTTCAATATCACCTGAAAGTAATATTAGAAAAACCGAATAAAGATATATCAAGACATCTAGATACTCGCATATCATAAGACCAGAAAGAAAAACTTTTGCTTTTTAGAGAACTTGCTTTCGAAAAGATACAGAGTTAACAAAGCCCTTGAGATGAGTTTTGAGGAATCTAAGTATGATGTAAAGAATGAAATAAGCCGCAGACAAGCCATGCCCAGAAATCTGCGAATAAACAAATCCAGGGTCATGCCATCTGTGATTAGCAGGTAGGATATCACTGAGGAAGGAAGCAATTAGAATCGAGCACGGAAGGAAAAACACAGACGTGCCGATTATCAAATGAATATAAACAAGAAAACAAAACATAAAGAAGGGAGCAAGTTTATAAGTGACACCCTTGGGAGAGTAATGAATTGAAATCTGGAATTTGAATACGCAATGCCTGCACGCCATTGGTTGATTCCTACTGGCACTCAATCCACCCTTGATTGCCTTGGACAGCGACCACACCTTCCCCTGGGATTATTGCCAATTTTTGGACAGCGACCTTTGAAAATCAAACAAAAAGGATATTTTAAAAGTTTCAAATAGTACAAAAAACAACACATGATGTAAATAAGAATTTGAGGTTTGACGAGTTTTGGGGCACTTTAATTTATTCAGATTAAAACAGTACTTTCAAAAAGTTATTGAACCTTACAAAGGGTTAGGGGTTGATATGACAATTCAGCGACCTGGAATAAGGTAAACAAAATCGCAACAGCCGCAACGCAGCAACCACCCAGATAGGCCAGACGAGCAGGTAGGCGCCAAGCCCCGGGAAACTAAACGTTGTATAGTCAGCTAGTTAAAAAATTTAAAATCTAAGAGCAATCCGTCCATCAAACATAATCAAAAAAATTAAATTAGGACAATATCGGAATTAGGGGCCTTTGACTTTCGATTTTCATATTTTTTAACGGCATTGGGCCGTTAAGATCGGAACCCCCACCCCCTCCCCCTTAACGGCCTTCCGCCAAAAGTGCTTCCGAGCGGCCTAAAATAGGGTAACAATAGGCCTAAATCAAGCGTGTTTTATGGCCTACAATATGCCGATGTGACAGGCAAGTAAAACAAGAGTATTTGAAACTTTTACCTTTAGGTATGTTGACGTTGATCATAGTAAATATGTTCTGACATGATAAAACAAACACCAGTTTCCACTTGTTTCCTTTTCATCATTTCTCACGCTTCACCTTGTCTGTCTCTTCGAGGTCTCAAAATGGCGCTTAGATTAGAAATGGCTTTCGTGGTCTCGAAATGGCACTTAGCCTCGTTTTGACGAACTCTCAACAACAGCACACAGCCAGATCAGAGCACACAGCACACTGCAGGGGAAAGGAGGACGGGGAAATGCATAGCATATTTCGTGTAGGCGGGATACTGAATAATTTGTGGTGGGGAATTTTAGTAAATATATTTCAACAATTTTTGAAAGGAAAGATGGAAAAACCAAAATACCTTTCACAACAATATTGAAAAACTTTCCAAAACTGTATGAACAATACAGGGACAGACATCTGAAATCTCAAAGAAAAACAGATGGTGTCCCCTCCCCAGCTCTCCTATCAGTATTTTGAATCATCACTAACAGACAATAGACTTTTGAAATTGATTTGGGAGTGATTTGCACAAGTGTTCGAATGCTCAAAGCATTTCCTTTCTATTGTTTGAGAACAATTGATTTCCATTTGGGAGGAACCTTGATTGAAATCCGTCAAAATTGAGCACATGTGTGAAAGTTTCTTGGCTTTCTCAGTCGAAAAGCCTTTCAAGTCACGTTCTTAATGTTGCAATTATGAGCAAGAGACAGATTAAAGGACATCTGTCTCGATCATAATTGGCTGAGATTGTAAGAGGGGATTAAAAAATTCTATGGCAGGATTAACAGAAAACAATTGGAAAGAGATCATTTCACGAATTGAACTGCATTTTTATCATGCGAAAAAGTCAAAGAGTCTGGGCTCTAGCTCCTTTCCTTTGTCTAAGCTTTGTTCTCTAAACCTATCACCTGTGAGACAGAGCTCCTTTAACCTCTTTGGTTACTTTGCCAAAGAAAAAAAATACATCGTATACAGAGATCCAAAGGGAAACTATGAACATTTCGTCGAGCGCTTTTGCCTCCGGCAAAGATCTAAAGATTCTTTGAGAAAAACCATTCACACGGTAAGTGATGTATTTACATGTTAAGTCTTTTATCTTCGATTCTCGCTTGAGACAGTAAAACGAAAAACCTATATTTATTTCACGCTAAAAATGCACTTGTTCGTAAAAAGAAGTCAGAGTAAAGGACACCTCCTACCTTGATATTAATATTAATTTGATATAGAAACTCAAACCACCATAACAAATAAAAAAGAATAGATGATAAAGACACATCTGCTAAAATCCAAATGTTTTGTTTTTAAAATTTCATCAAAAATCTTCAATTTGATATTAATATTTTGTCGATTATTTTCAGGTATGATGTTAAAGGTGTGGAAATTGAAGGAGAGACAAACAGAGCAGAAGAAAGAGTGAAACCATCATTTCTAATCAACAAGGATAGCGAAGTCGAACCAGAAGAGCATGCGATGAGCGATTTTGATGAGGTTCAAGAAGTTGAAATGTGTGCTATGGGTTCTTTGTCATCTTCACTGCCAGATGCCAGCCAGATTATTGCAAATGAAGCAGGCAAGCATGTAGGAGACGCCTTCAAACGAAGCAAAGTTCGAGAATTTTTAAAAGCTGCATGCCCTGGACTCGGAACAGATGACGTTTTAAACAACAATTCCTTTGTTGAAGGCATGGCAAAACCGGCCGAAGAGATTCTCAAGTACATTAATGCATTCGAGAAGTACACAAAGACAAAAATAAGAGCGAGAAAAGGCACGGATCTGCAAAAGGCCAATGAAGAAGCTCAAGACTTGCTAAAAGATCTAAAGGATAGGATGGGTGAGGCAAGCAAAATCCAAATAGACACTAGATTTGGGTTGGATACAATGATGGCTTCGGGAAAACAGAAAGAAAAGTTTTTAACAGCAATTGTATCTACCGCCTCGAAGATGTTGATGCGAATGACATCCTTTAAAATAATGAAAAAAATTCAAAAAAGATTGCAGCAGACGTCAGCGCAATCTACGGATGCGTTGAGACAAAAAATCAATTTCGAACACATCCATCTGCAGTGCGTCAACATAAACCAGTCGTGGACGAGTGCATTCATTGCTGCTGAGAATTGCTGCTGCTGTCATCAACACTCGAGCCTTAAATATCACTGTAGATGACATTTTGAGGATCGCCAGTCAAATACAAGCTGAGTTTTGCATCCCGATCAGCTGCATTCCTGCTGAGAATTCTGCTGCAATTGTTAAAATCCTAGTGCAGAATTTTCCAGTTATGTACATAAATGGGCAAGGGAAAGCATGCGTGATTGATGTTCAGGAGCTCCTGCTTGGCAAGGACACACTTACTCAGCTTTTGACAGCAGGTGAAGATCCGCAGATAAAAGAGGATGCACCGCAGCTTGAGAAGCCTGCATCAACAAGCATAACATCAGGGCCAAGAAACCGCCCAGGAAGGAAACCTTTCTGGATCAAATATCCATCATTGATTGATGAGGCCACTAGTTTCATAAAGGAACATTCATTTGCTGCCCAGTCAAGACGTCGAACCTCAACGGGAACAGGAACAGGCGTCAGCATTAAAGACATCCAGAAGCATGTACTAGCGAATGTTCCAGGCCTTTATGAAAGTGGGGGCATAAGCTTGGATACAATCCATCAGTTGACAACGGCACCAAGGAAAAATTCTTCTCGTGCTCATAGGTACAAAGGCCTTATAGATGCTCGCGTTCCAGGAAAAAGGAACCCATATCGCGAAGACAGCAAGAATCAGCATTTCCTTTTTGCCCGAGTTGCGTACAGGGAAGAATTGACATCAAAGTTCCGGGAAGAGTGTCAATTTTATAGTTGTGATGACATGAACAAATTAAGAATGGGCCCATCACCTGCAGTGTCGAGATACCATCAAGTCAATCGTTTTTTTATGGCAAATGATGCTCCTAACCTCGGTGACCATGACTTTCCCAATCCTGGCTACCTTATCGTGCCGTCAGGATATATGTCTTTAACGACTCACAGTATCGACGGATTTAATCCTGAATATGTTGCCCATGAGCTGAATGATCCTACTCAAACCACGGAAGATAGAAGTAATGAACTGGAAACTGACAGCTTGCAGCCATTGCCAACGAAGGTTGGGAATATGACAACAGATAAGCTCGGCAGGGAGCACTATGAAAAATTGCATGCTGGGCCTGCACTCATCGTTCTCCGAGCTTGCAAAGTTAAGCAATCGTCAGGACAAACCCATGCCAATGATATATTGCTAGTCTTGGCAGCTCAAGTAAAAGATGGAAAGAGCGTTGCCTTTTTAAAAGTTGACAATGGATCAGACTGGAATCTGCAGTCAGTCGTCAATTCATTGTACTTTGGTCGCTTGTGGAAAGAGTCAGGACTCGACATACTTGGTGTTGTAAGTTATGCCGCAAGATATTCAGCCTACAATAACATTGAACACCTCTGGAGCCCCGTGAGCAAAAAGTTATGCTCGGCCATTTTGTCATCAATCCTTGAAGGTGAAGAGAAGGAGCCTTGCAAACAAAGCGACATTTCTGATGTTGAAAGGAAACAAAAAGAAGCAATGGTAAGTGGCCACTTTNTTGGTCGCTTGTGGAAAGAGTCAGGACTCGACATACTTGGTGTTGTAAGTTATGCCGCAAGATATTCAGCCTACAATAACATTGAACACCTCTGGAGCCCCGTGAGCAAAAAGTTATGCTCGGCCATTTTGTCATCAATCCTTGAAGGTGAAGAGAAGGAGCCTTGCAAACAAAGCGACATTTCTGATGTTGAAAGGAAACAAAAAGAAGCAATGGTAAGTGGCTACTTTAATAATAATAATAATAATAAGTAATATTTATACAGGTTTACTTGTTCAGAATTGAAATTCTGTTATCAGTCAAGGACCTGTTAAACGAAAAAGGATAAAATAAATAAAAAATTACATCGAAGTTAAAACTGTGTTCAAAACTGTTTCATTAAAATCTTTTCTTAAACAGTTTTGATAGTGGTCTTAAAAATGCTGAAAAAATTAATAATGATGACAAAAAAAATTAATAATGATGACAAACTGTGAATATATCATATCCTTGAAGTTCAATAGACGATAAACGCTAAAGATGGCGGAAAGAAACTTTTTACCAAGATGCATTGCATTCTGAAATCAAATTCCTATAGAATCGTTTTGCATTCTTAAAACACAATGCGCCTCGTTAAAAAGTTCCTCGGTACCAACTTTAGTGTAATCGTCTATTGAACTTGGAGGATATGATCTATTCACATGCGACTATGTGGTTAAACCAGTTAAACTGACATATATGTGCTATGTTGGAGCAATTTTGATGCAAAAGTTGCAAAAGTATATCAGTCCTCAATGAGGACTGAAGTATAAGTGACAGAAGTTATGACCCTCTCATTTCTCGATTAAACATGTTGATATAACCATTCAAATTTATTTCGAAAGTTTGAAAGGTTGCTGCACAAGCTTCGATCTTGACCATGTATTCGACGTTAGCCATTTACCAAAAAAGTCTCTATTACAGCTGGGTATTGCATAAGCTCTGATATATATTAAGTTCCTAATAATCTTTTATGTTTTATCAAATACAGGTTTTTGACAATGCCATGAATCTTGTCGTCTCAGAGTACTGGAAGGATATGACTTTCAATGGTAGTTCAGTCACGTCAACATTCAAACCTTGCTTTGCTGAAGATGTACCATTTAATGATTATGAAAAAATTCACAAGGTGAGATCCGTTTTTTAACAAAATCGGGTTTGCAAAGGCTACAGTTTCTAGTATGATATCATTCCTAAGTAATTCGACTATAGTTCATCAGAGAAATTGTACATTTTCAGAACATAAATAACCAAAACTTTTAGGGTAGGTTTAGCTAAACAATGGCAAAGTGGTATCATTCTGTTTTCTGTCCTTCAATAAACGTGTTATATCTCTTTCTACATCTTTTCATTGACAAACCTATCAAGGAGAGTTTGACATCATTTAGAATAGTGCCTTAAAGTAAATGAACAGAGATATAGCGATCTAGTCTAAACATAGCACAAAAGAACATCACGTGCGACTTATGTTCCTATTGTTTTCATCGATCGAAAACATCAAATACAATAGGTTCTATTTAGATGGACCTAGTCCCCCTAGCTAAGTTGCTTTTAACTCCGTTGATTTACTTTAATCATATTTATTGAGTAAATGATAAATACCAATTTGATTCCAGCTTCTCCGTGGAAAGACAAGTGACCTACGAGACTCATTGGAAACAATTACTGAATTGCGTTTTATGTTCAAGCATGTAGATCGAAAATCAAATGAGATTATCTTCAGAAAATGTGTGGAGCCAAGATGTGATTACTGCTCATCAAACCCAGTGAAGGCCAAGAATGTCTGGGAGTATCTCAAAGATAGGGATTTCAAATGGCCAAACCCATTGCCATCACCTGAGCATCCAGGCCATTATATGACTTTTTTAGAAATGACGGAAATCTGCAAAGAGGAACTAAAAACAGGTACACATTTCCTATTCTAACGCTAGTTTGTGTTCATCTGTCTAGGTTGAGATATTGACAGATTTTATCATACAAGAATTTCTGCTAAAGGGCAACGAATGCCAGCATCTTTTAAGTGAGGTTGAAAGCTTTTCCGTTGAAGATCAATACAATTCTTCCTTGATTTGAAGGTGGCAAGAAGTAGAAACTCAGAAGGTCATTTGTATGAAGAAAAGCATGCAGAGCTACCCTTTTGAGTAATAGGCACTATCATAACTGGGAAAAGATAATGTTTCTCTGCACGATCTACACCATGCTCTGCTCTCCTACCGCACTTTTCATGAGATATACACCACTTTGCAAAGTGCATACAATTTTGGCATGCGAATTCTTATTGTTAATGAAAGTTTGGTATAAGGTTCATGGTATATGGGTCTGTGGGTGCTGACATGGTTTTCTTTTTCAACAGGAAATGAAGGATTGCCGTGTTCGTTGTCAGTTGGAGAATGCCCATATTGCCCAAGCTACATTTTCATGTCTGAAACTGAAAGGAAGAGACATCTTGGTGCACTCCATGCTGACAGGAAAGGTACCGTGTTAATAATGATTCTGCTGTTGAAACCGAATAATGCAAGAAAAGAACTATTGCTCTTCATGTACTCTAGAAAATAACAATTTGCTTTAAAATTCATAAAGGTTTAAAATATGCTCAAACAGTATTTTGCTTTTAACGAACATCTGCTTTTGAAATACAATCAATGGATTTATTGCTATGTTTATAAAGGGGGGACGAAAGCACCATAATAGCCGTTCATACAGTTTCGTAGTTTGAATGATTTATTAAAGAAATATTTCTTTCATGTCCATTAAAGGTGATGGAAATAGAGTTTGGAGGTTAGAGCACCGATGCCCATTTGTAATTGGAGGTAAAGAAGGAAAACTACGATGCAACCTTCTATTTGGGAATGCCAATCAACTGAAAGAACACCGTCAGCAAGCCCAACATTTAATTCGTCGAAAAAAGAGACAAACCAATGCTCAAATCGAAATTCCCCCAAAACAATTGCGGTTGGAAAATATTGCTTTCAGGGAAACAAGACTGATAAAGCTGCAAAGAAAGTTGCTGATCAAAGTGAGGATGCAGCTGTTGAAGATGATAGTGATGACGATGATGATGATGATGCTGATGATGATGTTGTGTGTACACTATGTATGTTACTTTTTTAAATTATATGTGGCCAATTTGTCCTGAGCTTTTTCCATACTTGAGCAATGATGTCCTAGAACTGGCCAGAAATGACTTGAAAGAGAAACTTGAATATTAGTCTTGCAGCAATCCCAAGAAGTCAAGTGTCCATGTAAAATGTGGTTACAAAGTTTTGGTCTCTGGAGGGAATGAATGTCCAACAACTTTTGTTGTAATTGACTGTTTATTTACCTTAAAACCCAACATTTTGGGACGGTTTGTCCAAACTTTTTTGCACCTTTAAAAGCGTTGAAAACTCTATTTGGCAAACTTTTTGTCTTTGAAACTTCGATTGTAAGCATTCAGTGTCAATCTTTGATTGAAATTGTATATTAATTCTATGCAAGTATAACCCACTTCGTCAAAGATTTGATCAATAAGGAAATTGTTTCAGAATTTTCAAAAAGTGACTAGCACTTTTTCGTCGGAAGTATTTTAATTGAGACTTCTTATCAATCTCCAGGTAAAAGACAAACTCCAAATGATACAGAAAGTGGAGAAGATTCGGAGGATGAGGAAGAATTAGTTTCATGGGTGCAGTGTGAGAATGATAGTTGTCAGAAATGGTATCATGGAACCTGTGTGGAAAAACGCTGGCCTGAGAATAAAGTGATTGAAAACGAAGATTGGTTCTGCTGCAGATAATGCATGATTGTACATGACACCTTAGTTAGAAGGGTCCCAAGTAGTTGGGACCCTTCTTTTCTCAAAATTCATGTTCTGTTTTATATTCAGTGTTGTTCTATCATCGTCATTGACCAATTATTGCAGTCTCTAACTTGTTATGTAATTCTACCAGCACAAAATCTCTACTCTCCAGTGCCAAATAGATGCCCCCCCTGAATATTAGATTTTGACAAATCTTCCAACCCCCAAAGGCTACCCACCGCAAATATTGAAAGTGGCTTTTAATCAATATCACCTAAATTAGGTGAAATCTATTGAAAGCTGCTAAAAATAATGCTTTCATTTTCAAATATTTACCCTCCCCAATTAATTAAGATCCCCCACCTATATTAAGTTCCCAACTTTTTTCCCAACCCCCCTCAAATACTAAGGCCACCCCTTCAATTTTATTTGGCGCTCTAAAGAGTAAAATATAACCAGTGCACCAAAATATGAAACATATAAAGTTACATGAAGTAATAGGTACAGGGAAACAAGGTTGCAGGTTTTGCCACACAGATTTTGCGAGCAGCAAGCACAGGCCCTGTAAAACACAGCTCGACTTCACTGAAGATACACCATAGGGGAGGTAATACAATCGTTATATTCTGCATTATTTGCTGCATGTGAAACCATTTATTTCTCAATTTGTTTATATACATTTGCAAAAATTTGCTAAGGAGATTTCCATACAATTTTTCATTTTCTTGACGGCCTGGGGCAAAACCCCCTCCCCACTTAACGGCCCAATGCCGTTAAAAAATATGAAAATCGAAAGTCGAAGGCCCCTTACTCTGTAATTTCCAGCAGTGGCAAAGCCCCACACCTACCCCAGCCCCAAGTACTTGCTCCGCTGAAGCGAACGCGAGTCTACCCCCGACTCAACATGTCACAAGACATATTATAATGATATTATGATCCAAAAATACAACAACTTACTCATTTTTGTCCAATTCGGTAAGAAGGGCTTCAACTGAAGTAAAAAACATAAATTTACTGTCCTTTAGTTTTACAGCAAGATTACAATGTATGTCTGCGAAGGCGTAGTCTATCTCTGCTCTTTTTAGATCTTTGACAGCCAGAAGTGTTGAAAGATGTTTCTTTGTTAAATCCAAACGAATGCGAGCACCATTTGCTGCCTTTTTACGATTTTTATAGACACTGGTACGATCTTTAAATGATTTGAAGCGAACTATAATCTTCTGGAATTGTTAGCCTTCAGTATTTTCGGAAACTGGACCAATCCTGTGAGCCCTGTCAATAGCATCACCACCAACCCCACAGTTTAGCTTTTCAATGATTTTCTTCGTTTTCTGGAAGCAGTTTTCCTTTGAGCCTACTGGGGGTAGCTCTATACCATGAATTCGTAAACAATGCCTACGGCTATACTGTTCTCCGTTGTCGATTCAACTCTCAAGTCTGTCCAGCACTGCCAGTTTACTTTCCAATACTTCAATTTTTCCTTCCAGGGCGGTGATTTTAGTTTCTTGTTCAGTAATTTTAATTTCTTGTTCAGTGATTCTTTTCGTAAAAGCATCTGACGCGTCTTTGATTGCCTCTTGAATAAAATCTTTGCTGGGCAAATTTACAATCTGCTGACATATCGGCGCAAGGGCCTCTTCGATCAACTGCTTTACTTCGATACGGCATAGCGGTACATTTTTCGATCGAGTTGTCGCACCTCCTTCTGGAGCAGGAGTCGTCATGATGTTCAAATAACAACCATTTAATCATTCATAATGTGTTTTAAGGTTTAAATCATTTCTTCTAACAAACTTTCCCCATCAACTCTGTAAAAACGCTCAGCAAGAGGAGCAAGACAAAAACACGTGTGCGTCTCCCATGAAAGATTTGAGTTTCCTTTGTTTAAATGTATCAATAGNCCTCTTGAATAAAATCTTTGCTGGGCAAATTTACAATCTGCTGACATATCGGCGCAAGGGCCTCTTCGATCAACTGCTTTACTTCGATACGGCATAGCGGTACATTTTTCGATCGAGTTGTCGCACCTCCTTCTGGAGCAGGAGTCGTCATGATGTTCAAATAACAACCATTTAATCATTCATAATGTGTTTTAAGGTTTAAATCATTTCTTCTAACAAACTTTCCCCATCAACTCTGTAAAAACGCTCAGCAAGAGGAGCAAGACAAAAACACGTGTGCGTCTCCCATGAAAGATTTGAGTTTCCTTTGTTTAAATGTATCAATAGCCGTTTAAGCTGTAATTGCTTGACCCGGATTACAATGTGGCTTATTTGCCCTTGATGTTTACATTCGAAGTGCCATCAGTAAAACTTCCTTTTTCAGGACTTACAAATCCACTAGGTACATGTACGAAAAAGCTATTTTGTACCCTAGGAACCAATCGAATGACTCCACATTTTGCACACTACTAGAGCAGGCTTCAGGCAAGCAAATGGTGTCTCAGAATCTTGGTATGTCCTCTGGCCCGCCTTTTATAGCCAAATACAACTGTGCGAGGGCAGAGAAGTTATTTGCAAATTTATGACAGTGTGTATTATCAAGTAAAGGAGGACTTTAAAGAATCTGAGACAAGCTATGGTAGCTTAGAGTCTGCACTTCCTGCTGATATAAGTTAGATTTTGCTATGGTAAACACAAGGGTACAAAAGAGCTATTGAAGGAGGTATACTTTCTTAAGCAATAAAATGTCATTTTACAATCTTCGCCAATTATTTTGATATGGTGAGAATCCCTACATTCTTGTGCATTGAATGAGGTACGCACAAAATCCCACCGGTTAGAATCATTTCGCTGCGAGGCGCCTCCGCGCTAACGCACAATCCCTTGCGCGACTAGCGCGACTGACTTTCCTTCATGTTCGTTTTTCGACTGACTTTCCTTCATGTTCGTTTTTCGTTCTTCGCTCTTTGCAATTTTCGTACGTGAACTTTTGGTCAATGGCGGACAACAAGGATGGGCAGTTNCAGTTCTTGGAACAGGGCCACATAGTTGGTTCTATGATTTAACTGTGAAGAGAAGTTGCTGGTTTGAAATTGTTTTGTATATTTTGCAGGTTTGTATGGAAAAAGGAAAAAATTGCTTGGTGTTCCAGACGGTACGCACGAAATCCCACCGGTTAGAATCATGTCGCTGCGAGGTGCCTCCGCACTAACGCACAATCCCTTGCGCGACTGACTTTCCTTCATGTTCGTTTTTCGTTCTTCGCTCTTTGCAATTTTCGTACGTGAACTTTTGGTCAATGGCGGACAACAAGGATTGGCAGTTGTGGGATGGTAAGTAATGCAATTAATTTCATTTAAACAACTGTAAAGGCCTACCACCCACTGTAAATAATTACTATTATGGAAAATAAAGCTATGATGATAAAAAGCAGAAGAACGGGCAATGACTGGAGAAAGATGTTTCATTCTCGAATGGCCTAAAGAGGCCTAAATACATTCTTACACAAAAGTAGTTGAGATAGGCCTTGAAGACCTCTCAGCGATGTGTTGGCCTTAACTTTCCATCAAATTCGAGTCATGAATAGTCGAATTTTCCCACTCCCCCCAAAATTCAATGTTGTGAATGACGCTTCAGAGGCAAAATCTTTAATTTTTTCCTTGAGTGTCTCAACAGTTTTGTGTAAGATTGTAGACCAAAACCAAAAGGAAAGAGGATGAGAGCTTGAGTATACATAAATTTAAATTTTTTTTAAATTATAAAAGGACAATGGAAATGCAAAACAAAATCTCAGAGCTTTATAAGAACATCAGGTATATATTTAAAATAGATAAGAAATAGAAAATAATGTATATATACCCTAGCTCCTTACACGAATGAATAAATACTAGAGGTCCTTTCACTTTTAAAGTGACCCAAGAAATACTAGAAGAGACATTTGTTATTTTCCCACACTTCTTCTTGTACCAGCAAAGATGTGAAATACTGCGACGACACACAATACCACAGTACAACCAGTTGTTGTGTATACCACATGTACCTATAATGTCCTATGTTTGAAAATAACTTTTAACGAAACGAATAATCTCTTCTTCCTTCTAGGCCCATTAAGTGTTTTAACAATCGGGGGGGGGGGCAGAATTGCCATTGAGGATGCATAGAAAATATATTTCTGGGAGCAAAGCCCCTAAAGGAACATTTTTGAGTTAACAATTAACAGTGGCATAAATTCTGCTTCAAGTTACAAATCATAACATTTGTGCAACAGTAAAGTTAAAATTTGAATATGACTCATTACGTTCCAAGCTGTACAGTGTTGTTCTGGTGATCCTAAGTTAAAATCAATGTAATAATGCTTTACACATCTGGGTTTAAAAAAACCAGAATCTCGAATATAAGTTGAGGTAAAACTGAATCGGTTCAATACTGTCCAGACTGGTTGTGATATTATCAAATGTCAATTTGGCTAACAGTAGATTGGTTACTGTTATGATCAGTGATCTTGCAGCTCATCAGCTTGCTTTCTTTGCTGCATGTGCTGCAAATCCATTTCTCTATTCCATTTACTTTGAAAACTACCATTTCTTTTCCAGCTTCACAGTCCTTGTGATATCGTCCATGGCAAAGGGTACATTGAAGGGCTGTCCACAGTTCATCAGGATCTAATGGCATATGGCAAGAGCAGTGAATGGTGAATGAAAGAAGGTGTCCCAGGTTTGGCTTTCTTTGATCTCTCAGTGTTGGGAATGGTAGGATTTCTCCATTCCTCAGGCAGGTAAGTAGGTGCTGACGCATTTCTGGTTGAGAATAGATTAATTTTCTTGGATCATCTCCATTACATAGTGAAACTGCAAAGGCAATAGCAAATAGGCCACAGCTGTGCCCATCTTCTTGAGAGTGCACATCTTCAACTTTCATTAAAACCTCCGTTTTGTTGGGATGTAAAATGGAGGCAATAATTTTTTGCATCTCATGGCTGAATCGCTTTCCATTCAAACTATCAAAGACACGAATGGCTGACATGTTTGACATACCAATGTTTGTAACAGTTATCCAGTGGTTGTTTCCATGGTTGAGAATTTGTATAAATTCACCATTTTCAACACTAAAAGAAAGTTTCCATTGTAGCAGTGTATCTTGGAAACCTCCAATTTGTGGATATTTCACTTTCATTAACCACTGAGCAGCATTGATGATGATATCATTAAGCCACATATCATTTGATAGCATAATTGATTTTTCACCCCCTCTGAGTTGGTGATTGCCAACCTGAATCCAAGTATCAGAGGTTGTTTCTTTGCCTGTGTCCTCTATCAGAAGAGGATTCTCCCAACTTGTACCTGCATCTTCATTTACTGATTCATCACTTTCACTGTCAACTTGAATTTCATTGTCGGAGACTACTTGACATTCTAATATTTCCTGTGGGAATAGTATAAGTTACATAAAATTTTGACAACGCTCAATTTTTGACGTAGACAGCAGAGTACTAGCAATGATACAGGAGCTCTGAAAGTGCTAGATTTCTAACTCTGTTGTTCTTGACTAAAGAGATACAGAAATAGCAGCAGAAAGCCAATTCCTCATGTTGGCTCAGGATGGAAAACTGTAAACAGCACAGCATATAAAATCAATGTTTTTGTGTTAATTTTCAGAAAACCATTTCTAAAAAAATGTCCTTTTTCTTTAGTATTGTTTTCAAGAAAAACCCAAATATATAAGTTATAAGTGTTCTTTTAAAAGTTCCATTGGAGGCCCTCATGAAGATTTTCCCCTCTTTAATCATTCAGTGACTTGCCTCACGTGCTTAGTGTCAATTATATCGAGCCAGACATCTAGTACCTTTGGCCCTTCTATATCATTAAGTAGTAGACAGTTTCATTAGCATTTATTGGCTGTATCGGGAAAAGTAGGGTAGATAATCAGATAAACGGATTGACTTTATATAATCAAAGAATCTAAAACAGTTTGAGTTTGTATTTGAAGTGTGACTAAACCAATTTTTTTCAAAAGATGAAAGAAAAAGTAAGAGAAGTGTGAGAGAACACAATTTGTTATAGAATGCAACAGGGCAACAGGAGATAAGAATTTGAGAAAAACACTCTCCTTTGAACACATGTTGTGCACTTACCTCTGTTGACTTATCCTTTGTTTTTCTGGTTTCATTTCTCCTTATTGGGTGTGACTCTGGAAAGATAAAGTAAGAGTTAATGTTGCATAATACAAAGTTTTTCAAATTGATTTACAATAATTCTGAAAATAGGAAATGCTGACAAATAATAACTGTGTGAGATGAAAATGAATCAACTAGTGTGTGGCTCATACCTTATAACGACTATACCACTCAGCTAACTCGTCTTTGTCCTACAGTATGTTCTATAATTTCTCACAGTGTTTCACTTTCTCCACTGCTGTTGGTGATGATTTGCAAAGTTTGACAGATTTGTGCAAAGGCAGCACTTTTATAAAGATTTTTAATTCCAAGAAATGAATGCCCACAAATGATTAAATAATGACTGTGGTGCAGTGTCAACCTTTCACACATATTGAAGTAGTCAACGACAAATGTTCTAATAATCTGCCATTG
>REGM01000248.1:366563-395560 GCA_004194415.1 Aurelia aurita | reverse complement strand
TCACAGGAGGCCCAATCGCCTATCATGGAGGCCTAGCTTCACTGCGGAAATTTACGCTGCTGCTATTTCCTAACTGCAACATTAAGACAGCAGTACTTGTTCTTTGAATTGAAGAAACATTAAATTCATACCGTAAATGGTTGATTGTTTATCTCTTGTGTCGTTTCTTGCACCAAACTTATTGAATCATCCTGCCGCTATGACAACATGCTACTGCTCTGTTGCTGTTGTTGTGCTGCAATAACGCAACATTATTGATTGTGAATGTTGTACAGTATGTATATAATAGATAACAAGGAGTGAAGCTTTTTTACCTGCCTAGATTCAACGACAGTTTTGTCCTCGGTCAATCTCGGTCAATTTTGCATTAAATGCCCAGTTCCTTGCATCAAAATGTTACCCAACTCTTAAAGTTCGTACAGAAGACATTTGTTTCTGCTTTCCTACATGAAATCATTTAAAGCGGGCGCGAAATAATTCTCATCTCCTCAACGGTTTGAAATCTGCCGAAGCTCGTCCCACCATCGCGCCCATTATCAAAGAGGCCGACGCTCGAAATTCGTCAATTGTTCTGAATTCGAGATTTCGAACGAATTTCGAGCGTCGTCAAAAAATAGCATTCTCTGGGGGCAAAAATATGCTATCATGAACGCTCAAATCAATGATGCAAGGTAAAATTAATCAATTCTAGCCTTTTAGAATATTACTTTTCTGAAAAATCAAACAAAAACAACAACACACGTATTGTTTGAGAATTTTAAAGAATTGAGATGTATCAGAAAATGGAGACCGTCTGTCATCGACCGGTCAACAAATTTGGGTAGCTTTGAGCAACAAATCTATTTCATTGGCAAATATAGGTAAAAGCAATACATCAAAGTTTAAGTTCAAGCTTATGGATTACGAAAAACGATACCATAAATTTATAAGACTCAAGTTGACACCGCAGAAGCCCTTTGCAAGTGGCCCGTTTTTTCTCATACACCCGGTAGTATTTCTTTTAAAATCAGATCTTAGTCTTGTTTGACACCTTTCTATTCTTTCGAACAGAGGCAAGGAAAATTTGCATTTAGATCATGTTAGCCGGAACGTTCCGTGGAAACCTTCCGTGACAAAATAAAACTCGATTTCGTCACGGGCGACTTCGGAACGTTGTCACGGAACGTTCACGGAATATTCCGTGACACCGGGACCCTCCTGTGCTGCAAACGTTTCCCGTAACCTTAACCCTATTCTAACCGGGTAAATTTTTATCGATTTTCTACCGGGGGGGGGGGCGTTTTTCGCCCCCCCTAATTATCTCCGCAACTATAGCAGCTATGATAATGAGACTTACACTGTATCATAATTGAACAATGGAAAATTCAAAAATAGCATTAATTAGTTTGTAGTCACGTGACTGGTTGCTAGGCAACCAAAAACAATGCAGATTTTGACAAAATCGAGCTATTAGCATAAAAAGGTCTATTTTTAATAAATAACTGGATAAAATCACCATAAAACTATCCAAATACCTGCTTGATATCCTTACTTTGCAATATCATGTAGTTTTATATCAATATTTTTGGTTTCTAATTAATTAACTAATTAATTATGGACAATAAGATTCAATGCAAAATTGTTAGCGCAATAATGATGCTTAAACACCATCAATTTCGCATTTACTAGGTGAAATCAGACGTCTTCATCAATATTTGAAATCATTCCATCATTTTTCAGTCAAAAATTACTAATTAATTGGAAATATGACGTCATAAAGATTGATGACGTCATACAATTTAAAAATTGCTGATGTCAGCAAATTTAAATAAATTATATATCAAATGAAAGTACTCATTGAGACGAATTGAATCGTATATATATTGATGAGATTGGAGAAGAAAGAAAGAAATTAGAGCCGTTTTAGTGATTTTCTTTGTGACCTGTCTCTAAATAAGGGCATCTGGTGGTCACGTGGTTAAACAATAGGCATTGAAATTTTAATTTTTTGGCTGCCAATTAAATTTTAATAAAAGTCAAGAAGTTTCAGCGTTATAGCTATCATCGTTTAAGAGCTATTAAAACAAGTTTGGTAGGGGGGGCGATTGTGGGTCCCAATAACACTTTGTAGAACTGAAAGTCATACCAACCGAGTCATACACAAAGGCCGGTGCTCTTGGACAGTCTGGTGGAAAAAATTGCGATGGATATGGGAGAGCTGAGATAGTGTGCTCTGAATTTTGCATGAGGCTTTTTCATAAATACTGTGCTGCAGTCATCAATGGATATGACCCTAACCATTGGTACTTGTGCCATGTGAATTCTTGCCGTCCTTGTTTGAACATCAGAACCTGCATTGACTCCATTGGAATCTTTAGAGAATTGCATCCTTTCTCACCAGGAAATCTGGAGGAAGAAGATCAACCAGGGCAGACAACTTTATTATTCTGTTCTTTGTTTCATTCACCAGCTTTCAAACACTAATTCTAACAAGGTGCTTCCTGGTATACATCTATGCTTAGATTACTAACGCTGACCTTATTTGGCAGTAGTTTTATAGGCTCCATCTGATATGCCTTTATCTATCGGACCTTCCCAGTCACATGTTTCCTAGCCAGCCAAATAGCAAGTCAGCACAATAGAGCATTTTGTAAGCATCATTTGAGATAAAAAAGAATTTATCAAGAAGTCTAATTTACCGTTTTTTACGCCATGGACAAGTCAGAGTCCAATTCCACCTCTCACTCCATTACCGACATAGGTGAGTCGTTTTTTCTAGTAGATACTCGTTCTAGTAGTTATTAGCATGCTACGCTTCTGCATACAGGAAGACTCACGAACAGGCGTAGCCTGCGTTATCATATATATTTAGCCTGTCGGGCTGCACCTAGGGTGCTACAAGTGAGCTTTTAGTTATATGCTATGAACAAAATGCTTCATTTGTATACTTATACCTGATGCATACGATGACTGGTCTTAGCGAGTACAGAGTTAATTATTTTAATTTTAGTTTACTTTATTTTTACATAGTTCTTTCAACATATATTTGTTTCAATCTCAACATTTAATCTTTATAGCTTACTAGGTAGACACATACCTTTTTGGATCCTTTATATATTTCTTTTTTGGATTGCCTTACACCTATTGAATGCGTTAATTCTATATATATATCATCTCAATGGTGAATACAATAAGACATGGGTTTCTATCTTGACATAGGCCCGCTCTATCGGAGCAACCATCAAAGGTTGTCTCTGTTTTAAAAGCTATAATATGTCTTTGTAACACCCAACCTATCTAAAACAAAGAGGTCAGCTGGAGTCTATCCAACACTACTGGCTACATTCGTTGCCACTATTGCATATCGTAGGGATTAGCGACCCCAACAAAGAGGGTTTTCTGATATATGACACTGGGCTCTCCGTAGAGTGTTGTATACTGATATGTATGCATCTATCAAACAAGAGATATTTTAATTAAAGTGTATATGAAGTCTACGTTGATAGTAAGTTAGTTTTTGGTAGTTTTTGATATGCTGAAATCATATTTCAAGACAAAATTTGAATATCTACATTGCATGTTGAATGGTGGTGGCTCAAAGTGTCAGCCCCTTGCAAAAAACACGCAGTAAGAGGTCTGGTATCGAGAGAGCTCGTGACGAACTATCTGGGATGTGCTCCGAGACTTCAGTAGCACTCCGCATTGTATCAATCGCAAACAACAGACGTGAATCTCACAAGAAACAACACGAAAAGCTTTGAAACGACTTCAAATTCAGAGCATAGTTCTTCGGGGGAAGAAGAGTACGATGAGGAAAGTGATTCAATCTAGAAGTCAAAGATTTTGAGGCAAACCAAGTCGGAGGGGCTACGGCATTGGTACACTGATTGGAAAGCGCGCAGATAGGCCTAGAAGATTACGAAGATGACGACAAACCCTACTCAGGTGAACCTTTGGCTGATCAAGAATGGCTTGACAGTTACAACAGGAGGAGAGCTAAGGCAGTGGAGCAGGAAACAACTCTAAATACCAGGCTCAACGGGACTGTAACTGTCGGCTCCTGGTAGGTCTTGTTAATTTTATTAGAGCAATTTGTTTCTTTATCATGCGTATGACCGCCCGCGCGAAGTGTAGTAGGCCCATTTATGTTTTGATTCGACAATATTATAAACTGACAACGCATTAGTTTTGTGTTGCTTCTGCTGACGACCTACGTTGACAATCGGGTATCGTACAAGACCATTGCATCTATTACCAAATGTAAATAAAAAATCTAGTTTAGGTCAAATTTAAATTGAATCGCAAAACAGAAGGGACCAAACCGAAGACAAATTAGCACCAACTGCATACTTTTCATTTGCAGAAATTCTAAATTGGTCTACATCCATCAAAACATATCTCCTGGTTACATGATAAAGTAGGGTATATAAGTTGTTTACTGAAATTAGTAATTAATAGGCTAACAAATGTTTCTTAAAGTACACAAAGATACCACAATTTTATTACCATATATTTGAAATTAACATCAAATAACAGATTTATTAGATTATTTACTCCACATCACTCATTTTTTCATCAGGTATAAATGTGGTAACTGCAGTACCAACCATTTGGCAAAGGCAAGGGAGTGTCATTGTGGCAAAGAGTTAGAGGTATGCACAATTGCATTAAATGAAGCAGATGTGGCAAGGGAAGTAGGCTCTGTTCCTGTGTGCATTACGGAGCATCCTGGATTTCAACCACTATGCCTTGAACCATGGCCGCTCAAATTTGCAGCTGATCGCTACAAAACAAAGTTTGGTTGCCGCTATCGTCAAACAAGATCCGAGTCAAGGTGTGTAGAATACATGGACTTACTTGAATGAACCTGTTTTAAGTCAATTTGAAAGTATGAGTATATATTTGGTTGTCTTTGAAATACATGCCTGTGTATCCAAGTTTAGATGATAGGTTCGTGTTGGAAGTTATATTAAAACCCTTTATTTGCAAGAATTTGCCAACTACAGTAGGACAGTACAATGAATAGGTACTGGCAAATAAGTAGCACTGTTTGCAATTCTAGCCTATTGGTTATAAACAATACGCCATTGCTTTGCCGCTATCTTTTCAAACATTTGAGTATCTAAGAATCTTATATGTGGGTTTCTTATTTGCAAGTAACTACTGTATTTCAATTGTAATAGAGAAATTAGACGCAGTCATACACAATGGTGGGCAATTTACTAAATATGGCAGCAGGCCAATACACTTTTTAGTTAGTGGTATTCAAACGGAGTGTACTATGTTCCCACATTTTCAGGAGACAACACCCTTATGCGTCCGTCACTGGTCAACTTTTATAACTTGACAGTAATCAATTCTCACTGTCATTGTTTTGTAGGTTCTTGCGAGCTGTTGCATACCGCAAATTCACACAGCTGGTTCATGGGCGATGTGGCATGGGCACGCAAAGGTTTTTACAACATGCCCATTGCGCTAAAGTATGTAAATGGAAGAATTTTCAGGACTTCGGAAATTTGCACTTTTTTCTTTATAAGAAAGTTGGCTTGGTATTTTAATATGATCTCATGTAGTATGTTCATATTTATAGTATATTTGTTGATACAATGGTCACAATAAATATTCATGCACAGTTTGTTCATTTTTTATTAAATTGGAGTTGCATAATTTACCATAATTTGTTGATGGATGGTGACTATGGCTGTTAGCCCACAGAATTACAAGAAACAACCCAATAATCATAACAACTAAAAACATAACATCCTTTTGGATGATTACAAAGTCTGTCCTGACCTATGATTGTGCAATCGGGACTTTAGCGTTATACAAGGTCCCAAGAAACAAACAAGCATAAGAATCCCTGATTGCAGCACAAAAATCTGTTTATCGAAACCTGCATGCCACAAATGATCCTTGATGATGTCATTTTGTTGATATTTTGCAAATCTGCCAACAATAATCTTCGACATTGGTCAATGAATCACTGCCAAGATGGGGTACACTTCTTTGCATGGAAGCATTTTAGCAAAGCTCTTATTGTTGATTTTTTGCCCAATCCAACCTTTCTAATGAATATATCGTGGGCATTTTCAAAGTGCCTTTGTCACAATTCGCGGAAGTTGTTTTTCACGTCTGAATAACTCAAGAACTTTCGAGAACAGTCAGTTTTAAGATGAGAGAAAGGATGTTGAATGCTCTTCAGTTATGAGTCGGCAAAACATACAGGTCGATTGAAGAGATTTTGCTGCCTCAATGCTAGGAGACTTCTAACTTAGTGCCTGTTGTGTGAAATGAAACAAACTGTTTACTAACATCTGCCTAAATCCCGGTGTAAATTTCATTCAGCCCCCCCCTGTCCATTTCATCTGACACCGATATGGATGCAGAGATCAAATCTGAAGCATCCCCCTTGTTTCATATAATTCCAGCATGAAACAATCAAAATAAAGCATTTCTGGCACAAATACAAATTGCTCAATATCTGCGGGACATTAATACAAATTTGGTCTGAATGACCATTAATGATCCTGTTTTTTTTTAACGCTCGCCATAAAGCATGAAATAGGCTGATGTCAAGTTTTCCTTGGTTTTCTATGTGTAGGGGGGATAATTGCGTGCCAAACGCACTTGTTCTTGTCTTTGTGCTAATTATCTGCGATAACATGCTGATCAATCACACTAATGCGTGATTGACTGACTGATGGACGGACAAACGGACAGACTTCGAAGTCGCTTCTTAGATTACAAAGACTTTCTAATAAAAAAGGACTTGACCTGAACACTCAACAAGAATTTAGCACAGAAATGGTTCTAACGAGAACTTTTACAACGACAATTAGAGGATTTGGAACGATTGGACAAGTTTTTCTAAGTTAGAACTGACTTTTGATCCCTTCTGAAAGTTTCTTAATTTTCATAAAATAGGTTTCTACAGTTTTCTATAAGTGATTTCATATATACAACAATGCTTACTTGGACAAGAGCGAAGTCTATTATCTTTGATATTTTGCAGCAAAACACAGTATGTGCCGATATTTGGCACTGTGGCCCATACTCTCATGTCTTCCATCACCACCAATAACCAGGTCTTCACCATCTCCCTTCAACTGTTCAATCAGCTTGGCTTGGTATCATTTCCAGTGCAGATATATTGAGGGCATGATTTTTTCCTACAATAATGGAAATATTTCATGAAAATCAAGCTTCAGATAGGGGCTAAAAATCATCAAACAGGTAGAAAGAAAAGAAAAATTTTGGAAAATAGCTAGATTTGAAATAAATGCTACAGATGACAGCCACACAAAGTTTTATACTGTAAGAATCATGATGTACTCTCTACCTCTCCTACATATATGTTTCTGGACATAATTAAAGGAAAGACATCTGTTGGGCTCAAACTGTAAAGGTTCCAAACACATCTTTACAATAATATCATCTATCTTTAGCTTTCAAAAGATTCTTAGTGATTCTCAAACACACTAGAGTTCCTTACAGCCATCCTAGTACTAGTTTATTATGCTGTGTACTATCTGCATCTTACCTTCTGGTGCTTGAAAAATGTTCTCAGGGACATGCATGCTAGACCCATATGTTTGAAAACTCTGACCCGTTCAGAAGATTATCTTGACTTATTGATGGAATACCGACTAAGGCAGCAGAGAAATACTTTGCTCAGGCGAAGGGTTAGGTATTTTGTATCTTTGTATCCTTTTAGCCAAATACGGCCAACTGATTGCCACTTTGTGTCTTCTACATTGTGCCGGATGTGTTGAAGCATCTCTATTTCCCCAGTGAATTGAGTAGATCTGACCAAAAGGCAGTCAAAATGTCTCTGTAGACTCCACCGAAATCGTCTGCTGTCTCAACTTGACCCCGCTCATTTACGGCTTGAATCTCCAAGAGCTTGTCAAGAACATTTGGGTCACTGAATGTATTGATCATGTCGTCCACAATGAATGTTCAGCGAATGGTTATTTTCAACACATCATTTGACCTTAAAGTAGAAGAATCAAAAATGTAAATTCATGTCCAGAAATCATAATGAAAGGAGCTAAGAGACCAGTAAAAATCGGATTTATAGCACGTTTACACTGCACCGCTGCAGTCTTGATCCACTACAAAGTCACTACGGTTCAAGAACATTTACACTGCTCCAGAACAAAATCATTGTGCAGGATGACGTAACAAAAGTGCTATGGATTTGCAAGAGCAATGTAGACATAAGGCCTATCCGATACACGGCTGCAAAGCAGCATTGGTACAGTGTAAACGGGGTCTTCAACTGAGGAATTTGCAAATAAATATACACCGGGAAAACAGGCAATGCGAATAGGGTCCTTCCAGCCGCTAATTTCCACTGATATGATACACGCAAATCCACATCTTCAGAATGGCATTATATGTCAATTAGTTCCAAATGTATGGCAGCATGTAATTTTGCAACTTTATTCAGTTTTTAATGTTTCATTGGAACACCGAAATAAGACTGACCCAGGGTTAAAAAAATTCACAAAAACTTTTCAAGTGACCAAACAAAAACGCATTGGAATGGAAAACAGATATTTACGTTATTTTTTTGTTTTTGATCTATTTGTCAGTGTTATGTTTGTGAGTAGTTTTTGAACTATCTTTGATGTTTCCAATGTAAATGTGATTCTTAATTTACGGGCTCCTACTTTATTTAAAATTGATATTGATAAAGAAGAAAACCAAAGTTGACCTTCAAACTTGCGTTTCTTAAAGTAAAATAATTTCCTTTTTTATAAGCTTTATATATCATACTTACGGAATTTCGCCACTGAGTGAATCATTAGGAACGACGAGCGAAGAAGCTTCAGCTTCGGAATTGGTCGCTTAGTTAACCTACATGTAATATTCAAAAATAAGGTCCTTTTGGGTGATTACAAAGAATGACTTTGGTCTTAGGGCCTAAGTTTACATAAAATATGAAATAGAGAAGCATGTAAGAAAATTTATTTGCCCGATCCAAATTAACATCAGTATCAAATAGTGTCAGGCCGGTCCTGGTATAAATTTTCCAAGTTTCCAATTCGCCTTGCATTCCATAATCCTTGACAGCAGTTATGTTGATAATCCGAACCCCCCCCCCCCCTCACCCATCCTGTATCTGTTTGATCGTTGCAAATTTAGGGCTGCAATTAACGCTTGCGAAATCGGCTCCTATGGAGGTTGTCCGAGAAACAATCTCTCTCATATGATTGATGACCATTCCTTTTGACTTAATTGCATCTCCTCTTTGATCGTAGCAATAATGTTCTGCTGATACGAGCGTTTGCAATAACCCGAACATTATCAGTCCTTGTTCTATTTCTGCTCGATTCGTCAAGTAATCATTTTGGTTATTGAGCAATTCCAGACTCTGATCGAAATATTTTAGTTGTTCTTCTTGCGATGGTTCGTAGAAACTCTTATCCTTACACGAGATCTTCATCTTCGCAAGTAGGGCTGTCGATGGTGCCATGGAAAGTAAGTGCCTGGATTCCATTGTGGCAAGATGCTCTATCAAATGTGGATGTAAGAATCTGGATTAGACAGATGCGGACATTTCAAAGCGAAAACGAAATTGCATCATGTGAAAACTCAGTTCGTTCCTCACAACAAATACTTGCAAAATGCAGGAACTAAAAAAAGAGATGGCCATGCCTGTTCATATTCCTCTCTACCTCACTGCTTGCTCTATGGTGTACAATTCTTGCATGAATTTGTTGAGGAGCTGATTGTGTGTGCCTTGTTGCCTTATTTTGGGTAGAGGAGGATTGACCCCAATCGTAATCTCGTAGAGGAGGAAGGTACTCGCTCTCGATATAATTTCACCCCTCCGGGAAGCCTCAAGTCTTTTTCTGGTTGGAGTGTTTTCAACGCGCAGCAAGTAAATCATGGGATCGTAATCGTAAAATTCTATCCTCAAGAACATCCTCACCAAGAGTGCATATTTCTTCCTGAAGTCATCATAAACGTTGTCGTCCTCTATCATGCTTCCTGCGCTATGGAAACACAAACTGAGGCGCTTGCTGCAAATGCGGCTGAAGCTGAGCATGATGCGCTTGGCTTGACGACTCTCCGGCGCGGTGTCTGATTGTCGCTGTTCCATCAACGTTATCTTCAAGTCCATCCTTAATAGTGGGCCCTGCGAGTACTTATCGTTTGTGGAACAATTCGCCCTCATCGTATCGCCCCACATGATGTAGCGTTGGGCGGATACTATTTTGTCACCCCTAGGGAAGAATGTCCTATCTTTCTAAAGCCGGTCATTTTCTATTCAAACAGTTGACATTGTTGTCTTATTGAAATCACAGTGTATTGAAATACCAAATTTTTAAGGCCATGGAATGTTGGCTTGAACGTTTGGTTCAAAATCAAAACATGGTGAGAATTCAAAAGCTACCCAGGCAGTTGCACTCACCAGGAGTCAAGCAAGAACCTTTTCTCTGAGATTGAGAAAGATGCTTACCAGTTACACCATAAGTGCTTTTTCTGAACTGCCTTGGGTAGCTTCATTAAAAGTAAAGGATTTACTGCCACAAACACTTAAGTAAGAATCTGAAACTATAAATTATGAAACTGACTGCATTGGTGGTTAGGCAATGACATATGTAAAACTTTGTGTCTAACACAGGCTTCAAAGTCATCCTTGGAGGACCATGTGCAGATTTGCTCAAGTAACGAATGGTCTGATTGTCCATCTCCAATCTCCCGCAGCTAAAATCATTGACACACGTAAGAAGACACACAGTATAGCATATGTTGATGCCGCCTCAATTTTGTTTTATATTTTATATTTTTATATAAAAGTCCCGCCCGTCTTAGATTAGTAGAAATCTCAAAAAATTTATATTTAGTATTGTCTAATTTTAAGAAAATTAAATAATTCACCCTTCTCTAGTTTGTTATTATTGCGATATACAACGATAAATATTGGCAATGCTCACCTGTCAGGAGGTGAAGAGCGTTTCTTGCTCCCTAATATTACACGAAAGTCTAACGAAAGGCTGACATTAGAACAGATGACAACAACAACAAAGTTTAAATTTGCGTCTTTTTGCACAATTTCTAAATGCAATTAACATAACAATGGTTTCTAAAGGGTTTCTTGTAGATGTTGACGATTTTTCAGCCGTATTTTGTAAAAGTGATTTGACTTGCAATGACACCATAGAACTCCCGAACTACAGCGCAGAAAATGAATACATCTGCATATTCTGTGGATCTCACGATGACTTGGAAACAAACTCACAATACTATCCCCGCTGCGCTTTGTGAATGCAAAGACGGTGGAAAAAAGTTGGTGCAACATCGCACAGAGTCTACAAGCCAAAGAACTAATATTGTTTTACCTAATTTTTAAAGTTTTTAAGAATATTATGTTCCTATGTTGCCAATTTGAGTTCGTGTTTGTTCTTTTAAAGCTGCGACGAATAACGGGACAACCCAAAAGCTATTTAGGGCCAAATACAGAGCTTAAAAGATTTAGGCCCTTTTATAAAATATAAAATATAAAACCGCCGCCCGCCCGAATTTTTTTACGCAGTTCTGATGAGAATCAACTAATTAATTTTATATGGCCTTATCATAGATTATTAGATTATAGATGACAAATTATGACACAGAGTAATGATATACAGTAAATTAATCAATATTTAGGATACTCGCATATTTGCTGATTAGATTTGCCATGCTGATGTTAAGCAGAATCAATTCATTGTCAAAATCAGTGTATGTAATTATGCCACTGCAGAGCGCAATTTCAAAGGAGGCAAGGACTAAAACATGGAAATTGCCTCTAACGAAGAAATAAGGAGAAAGCTAAAAATAAATAATTAATAAATAAAGACAATGAATAACTAAATAAAGAAATAAATCTACTGCAGATACAAGTAAAGAAGAAATACCGTTGGTCCCCAACAATAACAACATCACTAAAATACTGGCACAAATATGTCACCTGTTTGAGCACAAGATCAAATTTTCAATGCCATATTTCACACAGAGAATGTGAATGGTTGGCCAAAGCTTTGCGGTGTTAAATAAGGCCAGCGAAGCAGCTCGCAACATGCTGTTGTCATCTTGTTTCACAATGAACTGATCCAGCTTTCCCACAAGATGCTTTGGCAGTTGATGTCTCAACCTGAAAGGAATCAACAATTACCTAAGTACAGATTCACTCGAGCCTTCCGGTTCAATTCTGATCATTCTCATTGCTCAAACTCTACTGCCTGGAAGCATGCAGCATGCATAGTAGGCCAAAATGAGCTGTAATATAGCTAGAAATCTTTCCAGCCTACTTACAATAAAGTAAGTTGCAAAGCCTTTATTTGCTTTTGAATGTCACCCAATCTATCCATTTCATTAGCTTCTGGTACTGAACCAGCCACAACAAAGCTCTGCTCGCTATCTTGATGGAGCATAGTTGACGAAGCAGGTAGCATACTTGATTGACTGGGCTCGTTCTGTGGTATTCTTGATTGACAGGCAGGGCTGGGCACTTTTAGATCCCTTCTTTCATGATCATCAACCTGCTCGAGTAGCTTCTCTGTGCAGGCTTGGAGGACGAGATCCATCTCTGCTACCTTCATTCGGTTTGGGCCAGAATTTGGGGAGCGAAACTGGACGGAATCAGGCCACAGGTAGTGAGTATCATTTTGTTAATCAACACAATTGAATGCTTGAGGTACCTTGTTTTTGTATCGTTGTGTTTCCTTGTTAATTAATGATTTTAATGATAGATTGCTTGAAATAACTTGTTTTTGTATCGTTGTGTTTCCTTTCCAATCTTCTCTCCAATCCCAACTGTACTGTACTGGCTAGGCTTGGCCACAACAGAAATTCAAACCCGACCCAGTCCCTAAACGAAAGGCAGAAGAGAGAGAGAAAATAATTAAAGGTTTGAAGGTTCTTTTCTGCCACAGCAGTCTTCCTCGCGTTTCAAGCCGCTCCCTGCAGTTGATTCAAACGCTTTCCGTGGTCATTTGCCATCATTGTGATGGCCCTTCATCTCTCCACACATCCGTACCTTGTGTGGCATGATTGCACAAACAACAATGTAGAAATTAGCAGAATCTTGCGGCCATTGCTCTCTGGCCTGAAATCTCTCGATGATCGAGGCTCACCACTTGGTCCTTTCCTGCGCTAAGACGGCTTTGCGCCTACGCAAATACGGGGGTTGCTTCACAAGAATAGACAAAGACAAGGCTCTCCATAATGGCGGGAAATTCGTTCTGCAGAAGGACATGCTTCTTAAAAATGTGCTATGAACGGTGCACAACATGAACAACTCGACGTCGATTAAGCTATGGTATGTGTAAATTGCCTATATTTTTTTATTTTATGACTGCTTTTCCTGAAATGGACATTTTATTTGATTCTTTTCTACAAAATTTCAGGAGAGGATAGCCCTCAGTCCTGGGCCTTGATAAATCATAAGAATAAATAGATGCTGAGAAGTTTTCATATGCTATGTAGCAATGGGTATATTTTTCGAGTCTGAAAATCTCCTAAATTCAGTAAATTTTTGGGTTTTTTCACTGACTCCCTAACCCATCACCTACCACAGGGAGTACCCCTCCCCACCTGGGTGTTTATTAAACAGGATCCTTTTCACTGACTCAGATTAACTTTTTGTTCATCCAGCTATGATTTTTCACAGTTGAAATGATTCTTTCTACAAATTGTCTTATACCTGATAGACCATCAAAAGTCCTGGGCTTGATAAATCATAAGAATAAATACGTGCTGAGTAGTTTAGGCCCAGTTTAGTTTCACAAAAATGCACATTCTCTTATGGGCAATTTTTTCATTCAATCAAGGAAATCCAAAACTTATTTCCAGGCTTCATTCAAATTGATCAATGATTTTAATTTATAACTGCTATTTTTTGCAAAGCTTTGAGCATTTTGTAAGTAATTTATTGTTTTCACTCCTTGATGGAGGGGTGCTCCCAATTATTTTCCACTTGGTTTTGGGTGCCAAGTTTTCAATATTTTCCAATCTGTATTGCAAAAAGTCTCATTTTCTTGGACTTTGATTTTACATTTTTAGGTATTTTGGTGTATCACCATATTTTGTGTGTCAAAATATTATACTTCTTATTACACACACACTGAGGGATTTGTTTTGCCAGTGCAATGGTCTACATCTTTGCCTTGTCATCCTTATTTGTCAAGAAGCAAAATATTTTGTTCTTTCATAAACAAATATGCTGAGATATTTTTTTAACTTTTTTATAACACAAGGATTCTAAAGAATTACCAAGTATTGACTGGTGGGCATGTGACAACTGCTGAAATACTAACTCAGTTCCATGCTGATAAGGAAAACACAGGAATTATAACAGTACAGACAGCCAAAGAGATTTGGTTATTGCTGCAAGATTTGTTTGGTCAAAAATAATTTGTAGAAGAAAAAGGAAAAAACTTAACCCTATTCTAACTGGGTAAATTTTTATCGATTAACGCCCCCCCTAATTATCTCCGCAACTATAACAGCTATGATAATGAGACTTGGACTGTATCATAATTGAACAAATGATAATCCAAAAATAGCATTAATTAGTTTGTAGTCACGTGACTGGTTGCTAGGCAACCAAAAACAATGCAAATTTTGCCAAAATCAAGCTATTAGCATANCAGCCAAAGAGATTTGGTTATTGCTGCAAGATTTGTTTGGTCAAAAATAATTTGTAGAAGAAAAAGGAAAAAACTTAACCCTATTCTAACTGGGTAAATTTTTATCGATTAACGCCCCCCCTAATTATCTCCGCAACTATAACAGCTATGATAATGAGACTTGGACTGTATCATAATTGAACAAATGATAATCCAAAAATAGCATTAATTAGTTTGTAGTCACGTGACTGGTTGCTAGGCAACCAAAAACAATGCAAATTTTGCCAAAATCAAGCTATTAGCATAAAAAGGTCTATTTTTACTAAATAACTGGATTAAATCACGATAAAACTATCGAAGTACCTGCTTGATATACTTACTTTGCAGTTTCATGTAGTTTTATATCAATATTTGTGGTTTCTAATTAATTAACTAAGTAATTATGGACAATAACATTCAATGCAAAATCGTTAGCGCAATAATAATGCTTAAACACCATCAATTTCGCATTTACTTGGTGAAATCAGAGGTCTTCATCAATATTTGAAATCATTCCATGATTTTTCATGCAAAAATTACTAATTAATTAGAAATATAACGTCATAAAAATTGATGACGTCATACAATTTAAACATTGCTGATGTTAGCAAAGATAGATAAATTATATATGAAATGAAAGTACTCATCATAGTCATAAGAAATAACTATAGTCTGGAAAAAACGACCCGCGAACAATAGCGCCTTTGTTTGAACTTGAAAATTTGTGCCACGCCCTGCTGAGAGTGTATGGACGGAAAGACCAAAATGGCTGTGAGCAGTGATGATGTGGTATCAGGTGACGATTTAGATGCAATTCTTTCGCTCCTTGAGGAAGATTACTTTGAGGAAGATCAAGAAATAGTCGAAGCAATGATTTCCTCAGTGAATGAGGTGAGTTTAAATATTTATTTCGTGTTTAGAAGGCACACTGAACATACAATCCTACGCGAGTTCTAGTTTTATTGGTTAGGCCCTACGAGTCTGAGCAAGAACTGTTAGCAAACTTACTTTCCATGAAAACTTTGTACGAGTGTTTCGGCCTGAGTAAGCTGTAAGCGTTATTTTTATTATTATTTGCATTTATAGATTGAAATGGCTCAAGAGAAAGGCGTACAATGCGACATATGTGAGAAGACATGCAAGTCGAAACGTGGCCTAAATCGCCATAAAACAATGAAACACAAGTCTAGTGATAAAGATTCGAAGACAAGCACCACTTCCCCTTCAAGACTTCACCCACTGCACTTTAAAGATTTTGTGAGGAAATGTGCAGAAAAGCTTTCTGTTGATGAATGCTACCCAAATGACATACAAGAAGAATTCAAGTCCTTTAATTTTACAGCATTGGATTCACAATACAGTTTCAAATTTCTGGAAGGACCTGTTCAAAATTTTAATGGTGATGCAGAAAAGCTTTACCCAGAGATATACAACTGTTTCTTCCAAAATGTTGTCTTCAGGAACCTGTCGAAGAATGCTTCGCTTGTTTTGGGACTTGAAGTTGCAAATCATGTTCTTGCTCATCGCAGCAGTTCAAGTTGTTTTAAAGATCCTGCTCACCTGGAGACCGGTGTTACTAAACTATGGAATCATCCAAAACGATCCAAAACGACCCAAAACGATCCAAAACGACCCAAAATTACCCAAAACAACCCAAGATCGCTTTGCGCCCTTTTAGGTAAATGTCCTAGATTGTGATCCTTCACAGCTTTCGAGGCTTTGAACACCAAGCAGGTTAGAAATCCAGTTCAATTTGATCTGATCTCAACAAAAATTTACCAAAATCACAAAAAAGCCAAAAATTAAGCGAAAGTTAATCTTTATAGCAAAGGATAAGAGAAAATTGCCAAATTCTCAAAATTTGGCTTTATAAAGCCAAGTTAGCAACCCTGATTGCACAGACCTATTATTAGGCATATTACAGTACAAAAATGAGACGTTAATGGCCTAAAGCCCTTCACAGGTTACAGCGTATGGTTGTAGAATTCACATACATAATTGTTATATACAACCTTCGTTCTCTTTCTTGTCGTTTTGCTCTCTGTTATGATGCTCCTCGTGTCTCTCACTCGCTCCACCGAAATACTAGGCCCATCAGTCGACCCATTGGGGATTGGGTTGACTGATGGGCCTAGTATTTTGGTGGAGCGAGTGAGAGACACGAGGAGCATCATAACAGAGAGCAAAACGACATGAAAGAGAACAAAGGTTGTATATAACAAGTATTTATGTGAATTCTACAACCATACACTGTAACCTGTGAGCCAATACACACATACAAATAAGCACGCCATTTACCTTTGGGTCGTTTTGGGTCATTTTAGATCGTTTTGGGTCGTTTTGGGTGATTCCATAGTTTAGTAACACCGCCTGGAGACCCAGACTTGCTATTTCTCAGAAAAGGAAATTGCAACGTATTTGAGTGGGTATGTGTTTGGAACACTCTACAGGCGGATTCGAAGTTCCAACAAATGGAACACAGTAAATAACCAACAGTGTCTTGCCATCTTAAGGGCTGGTAAAAGTGCAGGCGGAGGCAATGAGATGCAAAAAAGTGATGCTCTCATCAATGCAAAGAACAGAGGAGGACTCTGGCAAATTGTGCCTGAGATACAAAAGATCTTCCTTATTGCAGAATCAAAATTCAGACTTTACACTGCACATAGAATTTCAAAGATTGACAGTAACAATTTGGTTTCGCAACTGATGTTGAAAAGCTTGGTTCAGGGAAATTACTTTGATGTTTGCAGTCGTGCAGATACAGAGAAAGTCCCTAAAGAAATAGCACTTAACCTCCTAGAGCACCTCCTCCTCCTTTATGTACGTGTCAGAAGTTTCTCATTTGCAAAGGACAAAATGAAAAAGCACAAGTTAGAAATACAACAAAGAAAGACAAAATCTTTAAGAACAGAACTGAAGAGAAAAGCAAATGTGAACAAAAGTGAACTTGGCTTGTAAATACCACATTGCACTGACACAGTTAAACTAATTTCATCTACAGGTTTTATTTCAACCAGTCAAATATTTATTTCATACCAAGAAAATTAACCTGGTTTGGTTTAAGCTGACTTAACTTACAGTAAAAGTATGGATGGGGTAAAAGGCGTAACAAATGGGGTGAATTATAAAAAAACCATTTTTGAAAGTCCCAAAATCTTGGTTTTCCTATCAACACTTCAATTTGGTCCTTTTTTAGTCAAATTGAAATCCATCAAAAAATAAAGGTTATGTTAAATCAATGCCAAAACTTCTGAAACTGATACCAATATTTTGAAGATCATCAAATGATATCTTATTACTTTGCAATAAGGGGGAAATGATTGCTCTTATAATTTATTTGAAAAAGAGAAAACTTATTTGACATGTCCATACTATTAATCATAGTCCCTGGTAAAATGCAAGGTTACAGGCCTTCAAGAATTCTCAGGAAATCTTAAGAATTTTCAAGAATTCTTCACACATGATGAAAATTCTTGAGAGGTACACAAAAGATTGTAAAATTTCAAACAATACTTCTTCCTTAAGAATACTTTGGGGAGAAAGCAATCATTATAGCTTAAAGTGAACAAGTCTTTCAACCAAACTGTGATATAAAGCATTTGTCAACTTTTGATTTGAGAGCTACTTGGGATCTAGCTTATGAAGTTGTTTTGGGTCACCTGCTAAATTTACAAAAATCATTGTGAGTTTCTATGAGCAAAACTACTAAAAATTGAAATTCTATGCTCAAAGAAATGTTTTTGCTAGCAAATGTGTCTTACCCATCCACAAGTTGTATCACAGCAGTAAAATCTGTCATTCTTACAATGAATCCTATTGTTGTTCCATTTTCTTCCTCTTTGCTTTGCGGCATGGCAGCTTTTCCATTTCTGCACCAAAGTCAATTTCATCTTTGGCATCAAAAGCCCCTCTGCAGTTTCCTTGAATAGGCTTGACCATACGTGACATCCTTATAGTGTTGTCATTGAATCCAACATCCCTAAGGGAAGGATTATCTTTACGACGGCCCATGCCTCGTTGTCTGCCAAAGTAATTCTCTAGCGGATCCTGACAGAACCTTTCTGTCAATATGTACTTAACATTTCTTGACAGGAGAAACTTTACCAATTCAACAGTAGAATGCACTGTGATTTGAACTCCCTCATAGGTTTGCCTTGATAAAAACATTTTGGCTTTGTCATCCTTGGAAAAATCTCCAGGCCTGTTTTCAATAGATTGTTGCCAATCTGTGAAATACTGCAGAAAAACTTCTGTCAACCATTCTAATCTCTCATCATCCACTGATTCAAATGGCTTCAGGAATGGTTTGCGCTTTAGCTTATGTTCAACTGTATTTCTTATGTTCATGCAGTCAAAAAAGCTATCAAACATGTGGCAGAACTGAGCAGTTCCTTTTGCATCTTGTGGTCCAAATGACTTGAGAACCTGAGCAACTGATGAACTTAATACCTGAACTGCTAATTTAACATTCATACGTGAGAAAGGTGTTAGCTTGATGTGTTCATTTGTCAGTCTGGGGAGAAGATGAAGCCCACAATCCAAATCCTCCTTGACAAGCTTTGTGATGTGACTCCATACAATGAATTGCTTATCATTCCACATTAGTCGGCCAGAAGAACCTTGACCAGAACTAGCCAAGCAATTTCTTGCTGTCTTCAGAAGGTGGGGCGGGTCAGCAAAGAAGTATATGAACCGTTTTTCATCTGCAAAGATGTTGACTGTGCGATATATGACATCTACTTCATTGTTGCGATCTTCATCTTTAGTTAGGCGTGAGTGCATTTTGTACATTTTTCTGTTGGATGAAGCACCATCACTTGTGACACCAACAACTTTTAAATTGCACTTCAATTCGCATATGCTCACAGCTTTCCAAAACAGTGGATACAGTTGGATGGCTGTTGCCCCAGTTGTGGCAAAGTTGGCAATTGTAAATTTCATTGGATTGACAATACTGCGAATCAAAAAAACCANCCCCCCCCCCCTCCCGGTTAGAATAGGGTTAAGGACCACAGATTACGAAAATTTAAGTTTTACAAGACTTAAAGGAAAGAAGGAGATAAATCAAATTGGAAAGTGCTATCATGGTTGGATTTTGTTCAAGAAAACAAAAGATCTATACAACTTTGCAAAAGTTAATTCTATTCATGTCCATGGTACTTTGCATACAATCGATTTGAATATCAATTTTGAAAAGCGAGAGCTCTCTGCGTGTGGCATTAATGAAATAGTAGTGAACCATGAAGCAGTAGGTTTAATGAAAGATGAAATCTCAGTTCTCAATTTCAATTTGGAGTTTCTTCTACCGGGTGTCCCAAAAAACTGTATACAAGTTTGAAAAATTCTGACACCAAGAGTTTACAACCAATTACCCAAAGCAAATTTTGATTAAATTTTGATGTTTTTCTTACCATTATCAGTAACTTGGTTGTAGAGCTATACATCAAGAAACGCAATATTTAGACTTAGGCCCAAACCAGACCCTCCCTTGTAGACCCATGAGAAGGCCCTTGTAGACCCTAAAGCATGGCAACCTTCGATATTCTCAGCAAACAATTTGCTACTGATTTCATTTGAACAAAACTAAATCCAAGACTTTCCTTGACAAATTGTATCATTGTTTCTTATTAGTCAAGGCAATTCTTCACTTTACTACAATGAACCCGTTATTGTTGAAATTACAATTTTGAAGTAAAGTAAAAGTAAAGAAATCTCTTGATTAACCCTATTCGTACTGGGCAATTTTTTGGTTAGTTTGTACTGGTGGGCTTAATTGCATCTCCTCTTTGATCGTAGCAATAATGTTCTGCTGATACGAGCGTTTGCAATAACCCAAACATTATGAGTCCTTGTTCTCTTTCTGCTCGATTCGTCAAGTAATCATTCTGGTTATTGAGCAATTCCAGACTCTGATCGAAATCTTTTAGTCGTTCTTCTTGCGATGGTTCGTAGAAACTCTTATCCTTACACGAGATCTTCATCTTCGCAAGTAGGGCTGTCGATGGTGCCATGGAAAGTAAGTGCCTGGATTCCATTGTGGCGAGATGCTCTATCGAATGTGAATGTGAGAATCTGGATTAGACAGATGCGGACCTTTCAAAGCGAAAACGAATTGGCATCATGTGGAAACTCAGTTCGTTCCTCATAACAAATACTTGCGAAATGCGGGAACTAAAAAAAGAGATGGCCGCACCTGTTCATATTCCTCTCTACCTCACTGCTTGCTCTATGGTGTACAGTTCTTGCGTGAATTTGTTGAGGAGCTGATTGTGTGTGCCTTGTTGCCTTATTTTGAGTAGAGGAGGATTGACCCCAATCGTAATCTCGTAGAGGAGGAAGGTACTCGCTCTCGATATAATTTCACCCCTCCGGGAAACCTCAAGTCTTTTTCTGGTTGGAGTGTTTTCAATGCGCAGCACGTAAATCATGGGATTGTAATCGTAAAATTCTATCCTCAAGAACATCCTCACCAAGAGTGCTTATTTCTTCCTGAAGTCATCATAAACGTTGTCGTCCTCTATCATGCTTCCTGCGCTATCGAAACACAAACTGAGGCGCTTGATGCAAATGCTGCTGAAGCTGAGCATGATGTGCTTGGCTTGACGACTCTCCGGCGCGGTGTCTGATTTTCGCTGTTCCATCAACATTATCTTCAAGCCCATTCTTAATAGTGGGCCCTGCGACTACTTATCATTTGTAGAACAATTCACCCTCATCGTATCACCCCACACGATGTCGCGTCGGGCGGATACTATTTTGTCACCCCTAGGGATGAATGTCCTATCTTTCTAAAGCTGGTCATTTTCTATTCAAACAGTTGACATTGTTGTCTTATTGAAATCACAGTGTATTGAAATACCAAATTTTTAAGGCCATGGAATGTTGGCTTGAATGTTTGGTTCAAAATTAAAACATGGTGAGAATTCAAAAGCTACCCAGGCAGTTGCACTCACCAGGAGTCAAGCCTGAACGTTTTCTCTGAGATTGAGAAAGATACTTACCAGTTACACCATAAGTGCTTTTTCTGAGCTACATTAAAAGTAAAGGATTTACTGCCACAAACACTTAAGTAAGAATCTGACACTATAAATTATGAAACTGACTGCATTGGTGGTTAGGCAATGACGTATGTAAAACTTTGTGTCTAACACAGGCTTCAAAGTCATCCTTGGAGGACCTTGTGCAGATTTGCTCAAGTAACCAATGGTCTGATTGTCCATCTCCAATCTCCCGCAGCTAAAATCATTGACACACGTAAGAAGACACACAGTATAGCTCTGCGAGGATAAAAACTTCTAAAATGCAAACAGCATAAAATTCTGTTTTATCATAGATTATTAGATTATAGATGACAAATTATGACACAGAGTAATGATATACAGTAAATTAATCAATATTTAGGATACTCGCATATTTGCTGATTAGATTTGCCATGCTGATGTTAAGCAGAATCAATTCATTGTCAAAATCAGTGTATGTAATTATGCCACTGCACAGCGCAATTTCAAAGGAGGCAAGGACTAAAACATGGAAATTGCCTCTAACAAAGAAACAAGGAGAAAGCTAAAAATAAATAATTAATAAATAAAGACAATGAATAGCTAAATAAAGAAATAAATCTACTGCAGATACAAATGAAGAAGAAATACCGTTGGTCCCCAACAATAACAACATCACTAAAATACTGGCAAAAATATGTCACCTGTTTGAGCACAAGATCAAATTTCTCAATGCCATATTTCACACAGAGAATGTGAATGGTTGGCCAAAGCTTTGAGGTGTTAAATAAGGCCAGCGAAGCAGCTCGCAACATGCTGTTGTCATCTTGTTTCACAATGAACTGATCCAGCTTTCCCACAAGATGCTTTGGCAGTTGATATGTCAACCTGAAAGGAATCAACAATTATCTATGTACAGATTCACTCGAGTCTTCCGGTTCAATTCTGATCATTCTCATTGCTCAAACTCTACTGCCTGGATGCATGCAGCATGCATAGTAGGCCAAAATGAGCTGTAATATAGCTAGAAATCTTTCCAGCCTACTTACAATAAAGTAATGACTGAAAGGATGAAAAACTTCTTTCTTTAAGTGTTTCAATCAGAGCTATAATCCGGGGCATTGCAATATTCATTCTAACATAGATTTCCTTAGGTTGTAAAATATTATTACATTACGCACTTGAAAGCGCACGTGTTAATATCATACTCAAACAAAAACGATGTAAAGTGCAATAATTATGTTATCTCGTGGTGCAGTTTACTAAACAAGGTTATAATAAATACCTCTGAGCCACGATGGAAGAGAGTTCAGATGAGGAAGTTGCTGAAATACTCGCAGAAAAGGAAGAAGTTTCATTGGAGCTGGAGAATGGGCCTAGGCCATCATCGCCACGTGTGAGTGAAATTAGGGGAGACCAAATTTTTACGTCAGTGGCAGAAATCATACAATTTTATGATTTGAAAGAGATAAAATTAACAAAATCTATGCACAACAAATATGGTTTCGAAGAATTTAAGCCTGCCACTTATGAACCAAATAGCATATCGAACTCATTTCGGACAAATAGTGAGCAAATGCCAAAGTGGATTCTCGCAATGCAAGAAAAGTTCTTTTGTGAAATGGGACCTGACGAGAAGTACAGGATAAATTGGGCAGACAAAACTGACAAGAAAGATAAATTCGTTGAGATTATCATTCAGATTTTCCAGTGTTTTACAGAAAAACAAGAAGAACTTAGCCTAACAATTCACATTTTCCTAACAACAGCACTTATCCAAGTACAAGGTAAGATGTTGGAATTCTTCACCGAGGACATTTTTCCTGATATTCAACGGTTAGTCCATGAGTGCAAGACCACTAACCAAAGCTATAAAGGAAATGAAAAGGCTGTTATCAACGAAATTGATTCATCGCATCATGTTTTCTGCTTTTAATAAGAAACCACTTATAAGAAACGGTAGGCTCAATGTTTTAAAACTTAAGAAATTATCCTACCGCAATTAAAAAAGCTAAGAAACTTTTGTAATTTGCAGCTTCAATTTTCCCATGTCCCTCGAAAATGTTTTAACAATTCACAAGTTCACAAGAAATAACTCATAAGAGACTTTTGGTAGCAAAGAAAAAATGACCCTAAAATTTAAGAAACTAACTGCCTACCAACCCCGGACCCAAGTTTCTTATAAGAAAACGAGTGTATACAAACCACTAGAAAGTCAAAGTAGCATATCAACAGTGAACAAAAAGGCTTATATATATCTGAATTATGTACGAATCAAATCAGTACCCGGATATCACCCCCTGTCAGCCCCCAGAAATTTCCTGCTCACTAACCCTCCCAGACAGCTAAATTTGTCTCTCGTGCAGAATAAATTCCAGACACACTTTATATCTTAAAGCAAGCCAGCACTGTTGCAAGGAATTTCATGCACCCATTGTTGATAAGATTCTAATTTAGCAACCAATATTGTAGCTTAAATAAACATTACTAAGCAGTTTTGAAAGCTCATTCATGTGCATGTTTATCATTTGGCAAAGAAAACTTCCACAAACTTTGCTAAGGCAGTCTGGCCACCATCTTGGCTATCAGCATTCCATCAAATGCCCCAGTCTTGCACCATTGAAATGTAAATTTGGCCATTCATGCACATAATTGAATTGGCCCTATAAGGTTCAATATCCTCCGATATAACTTTCCATTTTGGATCAAATTCTCCAACCCAGGATCATATACCTGATCATTTCCCTGGGTATGCCGAGGGGGTGATATCTGGTATCGATGTGACTCATACTGTACATCACAACTGAGTTGAAAATCCATCACAGAGTGTGCACTTTTCTGAGGAGATCTCATGTGTGTCCACCAGAAAAAATTGCATTATGCAAAATATAAATGTTATCTTTACCAAAATATGTTGATCAAAACATATTGTTGTTCATACAAGCCACCAATTATTGGATTTCTCAGATTTGGTTGGATTTGAATGATCTATAATTGCTTCTAGCTAAAACTTCTGCCACTGCTTGATTGCTTTTGAATTATTTTCTAGTCAATGATGGACTTTCAACTAGACCAGCCTATCATGGAATTGTGGATGCTTTCAAATCTATCAGGAATTCAGGTGGAATAAGAGCATTGTATCAGGTAAGGCTACATGGAGATGGCCCTAAAAGTTTTTAACCTGGCCTACAATGCCTGCCAAAAGTCTTGGAACACCTCAGCTAATTTTGCATTGTTATGCGATTTCCTCCTCTCCCCCTTAGAACAATGTTGTTCTGTGACGATAAAATAAGGCTGGCACGACGATTCGCGACTCTGATGAAAGGCTACGACAATAGCCTTGCAAATCAACATTGCTTGGGGGGGAGGGGGTGCCTCAACTAATCTCTACTGATAGAATTGCGGAAAAGTGTGTCATTATCAAGAAAGGGCCTAAGTGTTCCAAGGACTTTTGGCAAGCATTGTAGCTTCTTCTATTATAGCCCCATATGAAAGAAGCCTTTTTTCAATCAAATTTTTTCAAAGTGAAGGGTCTGCAGGGGTGAAATGGGTAGACAGTATAACCAATATAAGAAATGCTTTCCTTTTTAAATTTTTTAGATGCACGAGTTTGGAATATCCATGGCCTTTTTGAGAAAATTAATGGAAAGAAGTTCTGCAAATTTGACCAAACCGAAACAAAAAGTATAATTTCCAACTTTAATATTTTCTGTCTACAAGAAACTCATTGTGGGCCAGAGGATCTCATTAACATATCAGTCCCAGGGTACATTCTCAAACATTTTAATAGGCCAAAAAGTAAAAACAATAGATACTTTGGTGGAATTTTGATCCTCTTTCGTAGCTATTTCCTAGAAGAGATTTCTTTTATCACCAGTAAGCACCATGACAATGTATGGGTTAAGTTGGAAAAAACTTTCTTTGGTCTACCTAAGGATTTATATATTTGCTTCTTGTATGCTAGCCCAGCCACATCTCCCTACACACAGTCTTTCTCTTATGACATTTTTGATGAACTAGAAAAGGACTGTAATAAATACAAAACTCTAGGAATTTTCATTATTATGGGAGACCTCAATGCAAGAACAAATTTGGCGAATGATTATGTCACAGATGAAAATGACTACTTTTCACCAATAAATGAAGTACACCATTACATAATGGACCAACCTATCCAAAGGAACAACATGGATACTTCACCTGTCGATACCCACGGGGAGAAGGTCCTAGACATTTGCAAATCTTTTTCAATTAGAATGTTAAATGGAAGGTTTAATGATTCTGCAGGAGCCTTTACTAGGTACCCAACAAAACAGGGTGATTCTCCCAGTACCATTGACTATTGTTTGTGCGATTCCCAATTGATACCTAGTGTCAGGGAATTCAAAGTCTCTCCTTTTTCAGAATTATCTGATCATTGCTATCTATCCGCCTCTTTTTCACAAATTTCTCCAGACCTCATGTACATCCGTCGAATAATGTGACACTTAATGATCTCCCACCTCGCTATAAGCCAGATAAGTTATCTCTTGACCTCTTTTCAAAGGCTCTTGAATCTAATATCAAACAGGCAAATCTTGACTTTTCAAAATTTTCAACGGACCAGGACGGCACTGACTTAGCTCTCTCGGCAGTAAACGACTTAATAATAACTAGTGCCAACCAAATTATGCGGAAGAAAAGTATTCATAAAAAAAGAAAAACTCCATCAATACACAAACAAGACTGGTTTGATAACGAATGTAGATCTCAAAAAAGTAAACTTAACAGAGCAAAATAGCGAATTCAAGCTAATCCTTTTAGTCGAGAGGCTATCAATAATTTTCTATCAATCAGAAAGAAATACAAGTCATGTCTAAGAAAATCCGAGAATAGATTCAAATCACAGTTAACTGACAGGCTAATGGAATTGGGGGATGAAAACCCCAAAGAATATTGGAGAATGGTCAATAAAATGAGATCTTATGGTAAAGATAAACCCGACAGTGCTGATAATATTACCCCAGACAAATGGACAAGCCACTTTAAAAATCTCTTGAGAAAGGAAGATATTAGCAATGAGGAGATTTCAGCCCCTAACCCAGCAATTTTTACTGAACTTGATTTTTGTATAAACGAAAATGAAATTACAGAAGCTATTAATTGTCTCAAACGAAACAAGTCCCCTGGGGTTGATAACATCCTTAACGAATTCTTAATAGCAGGTAAGAAAATGTTAGTTGAGCCTCTACTTCTTTTATTTAACAGAATGTTCAGTACGGTAACCTACCCTGAGCAATGGAGGATAAATTTGTTAAAACCGATCCACCAGAAAGGAGATTTTAGAGAGGCGACCAGAAATGGTACACTGTCAAATAAAGAATTTTGGGATCTTGTTAAACCCTTTCTTTCAAATAAAGGGGGGCTTATGAGCAGCGATATTTCTCTTGTGAAAAATGATACTGTTATAACAGATGACCAGGAATTGACAGAGATTTTCAATGATCATTATGTAAATATAGTAGAGAAATCCAGCGGTAAGAAGCCTAGTAGCCTTGCAAAAAATACAGGAATTTCTGATGACCGCCAAATTGTCCGATTAATTCTTGAAAAATATAAAAACCACCCCAGCGTCCTAGCTATCATTCAAAACCCAGAACAAGTGTTAAATACCTTCACCTTTCATGAAATAGGCAATCAAGAGGTTATGCAACTATTAAAATCCCTAGATGGAAGAAAATCTACTGGTGAGGATCAAATACCCTCGAAGCTCGTATCTCTAGCTTCTAACGAACTTACCGTCGCACTAACCATGGCAATAAACTGTAGCATTCGCAATTCTAGTTTCCCAGACGATGCAAAAAGGGCAGCTGTATCTCCTTTAGATAAGGGGGAACCAAATCGCACAGTAGAGAGGAATTTCCGCCCAGTTAGTGTTCTTAATACTTTTTCTAAAATATATGAAAAAGTCCTGAAACAACAACTGATTCAACACTTAGATAACACACTTTCCGTTTTTATTGCGGCCTATAGACGAGCATATGGCACCCAACATGTCTTAATACGTCTGATAGAAGATTGGAGGTTTAACCTCGACAATGACTATCTCGTAGGTGCTATCCTAATGGATCTTTCCAAAGCCTTCGACTGCATCCCACATGATTTGCTTATTGCAAAATTACATGCATATGGATTCGAGGAAGACGCGCTTGTCCTTACCTATTCTTATCTTAAACGACGAAAACAAAGCGTTCGGATAAATAATACGTATAGTTCCTTCCAAGAGGTGATATCTGGTGTACCCCAAGGATCTGTGCTGGGCCCAATACTTTTTAATTTTTACATAAATGATTTATTTCTTTTCATAAAACAGGCAACTCTCTATAATTATGCTGACGACAATACACTTACTTATTTCTCGAAAAGCATGCCCGATCTTGTCAATATTTTGGAAAAAGAAACCGGTATTGCCTTATCTTGGCTAGAACAAAATGAAATGATTGCCAACCCAGAAAAATTCCATGCTTTGTTGCTCAGAAAAAACCAAACGAATACCAGTGGAGAACAAATCAACATTAACGGTAATATAATCAAATCAGAGGAGACGGTGAAACTTTTAGGGGTCACTTTAGATTATAAACTTGATTTCGACCCACATATTTCCATTCTTTGCAAAAAAGCTGCAACACAATTAAACGTTCTTAAAAGATTAAAGACATTTATTGGCTTTAAGGAGAAAAAAATCCTAGTTCAAAGTTTCGTTTACTCTAATTTCGATTATTGCCCTTTGGTTTGGTATTTCTCATCCTCTAAATCATTACAAAAAATTGAAAAATTACAAGAACGTGCTCTAAGGTTTCTCTATAACGATCATACAAGTTCATATAGCGACTTGCTTCTGAAATCGAATAAATGCACGATGCACGTTGCTCGCCAAAGAATCCTTTGCATCGAAATATTTAAAACATTGAAAAATTTGAATCCACCTTTTATGCAGAGTATTTTTGAATTACGTTCTTCAAACTATTCGTTAAGAAATCCAAATAACTTAGCCCATGTTAGGCCCAATCAAACAACTTTCGGGTCCAAGAGTCTAAAGTCCATTGGACCACAGATTTGGAATGGCTTACCGAATGAACTAAAATCAACAGAAAATTTGAAAAGCTTTAAGGTTTTGATAAAACAATGGAACGGCCCCAATTGCACATGCAGTGCCTGCCAATGCCTACCGACTTAATTGCATAATTTAGAAAAAAGTTTATTTTGTTTTATTAGTACCGTATATTCGAATTTGATTAGTTGACGTGTATATATTTAATGTATATATTGTTAGCTATTTGTATATATTTCGAATTCAAATAAATTTACAACAACAACAACA
>REGM01000248.1:324828-339901 GCA_004194415.1 Aurelia aurita | reverse complement strand
AAATTATATGTTATTCGAAGCAGAATTAAAAGCGGAATACCATAAAAATATAACAAATTGCTTAAATAAAAACGCATATGATTTATTCCAGATTTTAGGCGAAATCGACCACCCTTGCGAAAAAATCTTGGTGTACCTCATTGAGCATTGTTCGACCATGACTATCTATTTGCCAAAGACTTAAGGTCCTGAACTACAAAAGGGTGTCACGAATTTTTAATAAAACGTACTGTCTTGAAATAGTGCAATTTTAAATTAATGTTAATGTCCGAAATGTCTTTTTTAACTTTCAAACCCTTATAAAAGTCGGACCAGTGGATCTATCATAAATCACTGACACCCTTTGGTAGTTATATGCTTTGTGACCCTGTTTGCCAAGTGTCAAGCGATTTGATTGGCCTATTAGGTACACCAAGATTTTTTAGTACCCACCAGTACCCCGGAATCTTGTTTCGAGAAATCAGGCTTTTATCAAATTGAAGCAGAAAGCCCGGGGAAAACGATTATGGTTTAAAGTGCAAACATAAAGCCGCAGGTCGAGCAATAAAGTTTTAGCGCGGTCTTGATCAATCGTTATATCAGTAAAATAGCAGCACGGGATGTTATGAATATAGCTGCTAGGTCAAGTGAGTTTGCTTTAATCTCCTGATGTGTATTCCCGAAATTTGTTAGAAATATGATTGCTTCTTTTAAAATGCTCAAATTTCCAAGTAATTGTGGTTATTTCTGGAAGTGAGTTGGTTAAAACGGTACTCAAATACTTAAACCATCAGATTATGATGAAAACGAAAAATCGAGAATTTTTTGTCTGAAGGGTTACAGTAACCTTAAGTTTCATGAAGTTTTCTTAATGAAGTTTTCATATGAAATTTTAAAGCCCAGACTCGGATTTAGAACTCAGCGTTTAGTCTAACTACGTGTTTTCATTCTGCTAGTGGTCTTAATGCACGGGCTGTAGGAAACATTCGAATTGGTCTTTGGAAAATGTTGTGGTCTAGGTTGCGGTTTTTAAGATTGAATCAGCCGCGATGTTTTCACAGCGGCTTCCTGTTAATTAACGTCTCCTGGGTCAACGGTCGAGTGGCTACTAAGTAGCAGGAAGTCGCTGTGAAAACATCGCGGTTAATTTAATCTTAAAAACCGCAACCTATGACCACAAAATTTCCACAGACCAATCCGAATGTTTCCTACAGCCCGTGATTTGACCGTAAAAAATGACTCGGGGTGTAAAGTTTCACCCCGAACGATGTTCACGGTCAAATCCCTTATAAAGTTGCAAGCTTTACATCGTTATAACATGAGCATCACAAGCGCTAGCAGTTTGAAAACCTGCAACTAGACTAAAGTTTGAGTGCTAAGAAATTCGAATCCGGGCTCAAAATTTTCAGGTGAAGAATAGGAAGAAATTTCGAAAAATTTCCAAAACGAGGCCGCTTAATTGAAGTGGTGTATACCCTGAGCAAACAGAATTTTCTACCATTTTGAAGTGGAAAAGTGATTTTACTTTGATATTTAATCACTCGCGTATATCCTTTGGGCACATAATAGGAAACGTAGGCCAAAAGACAAGGAATTTCCAAAGACATGAGCTATGTTTTGCTTTAATTTATTTAGAGTTACGCCTGCTTGTTGTATCACATTTGTTGTTTATGAAAACCTGATGCACTTCCTCAAACCATTGCTGCATAAAGAAAACAAAGAATAGAGTTGATGCAGAAGGAGAATTGGATATATCAAACTGAGACGTGTAAGTTGTTTTTGTATTCTTTCTTTACTGTAAAGATCATAGACTTGCTGCAAGTCTGTTTCTCGTGTATTCAATGTGAGGGGAGGACAATGCTTTCTTGCTACCGCTGCGAAAGAGAAGCGAAAAGTGAAATAGAAACGGAACATTTCTCCTCCTGTTTTCCCATTTTCCCTCGCAGAGGTAATCTCTCGCAGTGGTGACAGGAAAGTACCGGGTGTCTCAATAATAAGTACCCCCTTTTGACTGGAAAAAGGAACAAAACGATATTTTATCGGCACTTTCCGATTGCAGAGCTAAATTTTTTGATCTTCAACTTAAAGACAAATGACGGAGATATAAGGCGACTTAAATCAGGGGCCTGGGCAATCCAAATATAGCCTATTGTATTCCATTGTATTTGATGACCTCGAGAGATTATCAAATGTACTGGACAATGAAGGCACTCAGACATCTTTTGTTCTATTTTTAAACTAGGCGCTATATATCCGTCATTTGTCTTTAAATGCATGTACTTTGCATTTATAAATCGTCCACGAAACATCGGAGATACGAGCTCCCAAAGTCAAAATTTTGAGTGCACCTGAAACCAGAGGTTTTGAGAAAGGGCCTAACCATGATTTGATGTCGTGAACATTTTCAAACGGAATTTTAAACTGTTATTTTTAGTCTTTGCATTTGAAAAGAAGCATAGACGCTTAGCCACGACCCTTATTAAACAAATAGAGGAAAAATGTGGCGAAAATGATAACTCGTGCCACATCTCCAAAATAAGCGTGCATGCGCTCCTTTTCCTCTTCTTTCGTGCAAATAACTTTTCAATGGAATGTAAGGAACGATTTTCTCCTCAACAGAAAAGTTCTTTCAAGAACAATTGAAACATCTCAAAGAAGAATTCTTTTCAAAAGTAAAAACTGAAAGAAAAAGAATTGAAAATTCCTTTGGAAAATGCCCAAGAAATCAAATCATGATTAGGCCCTTTCTCAAATCCTCTGGTTTCAGGTGCACTCGAAATTTTGACGTTGGGAGCTCGTATCTCCGGTGTTTCGTGGACGACTTATAAATGCAAGGTACGTGCATTTAAGTTGAGGATTACCAAATTTAGTTGTGCAGTCGAAAAGTCCCGAAATTTTCTCGTTTCGTTCCTTTTTCCAGTCAAAAGGGGGTACTTTTTTCTGAGACACCCTGAATTTTTGGATGTTAATATGAAACTTTTAAAGTTATCGTGAAAAGAGTTGTTACTTTTTTCTTTCGACTGAATTGCATGAAAGAAATGTTAGGTGCTCTAAAAAGGATCAGTTTCATTTTACCGTGAGAATTTTTGATATCTTGATTATTTTCAAAATTACAGCGTCCTTTCTCTTTGTGGAAAACATTCAAGTCTCGAGGCATGGAAGAAAATTAAACTACCGGAACTTCTAAAGTAACAGAGAGAACATAGTTAAATTTTAAACTAAACTATGGTTCATAAAGTTTGACAATATGGTAGCAGCAACAAGCATGTCGCTTTTTTGTTTATGATTTAGCAATTTGATTTTGTCACAATCTCAAACCTGTGCCCTGGATTTCACTATTAGCTTCTAATTATATTGATTTGAACGCAAAATTATGCGAATATCTGCTGATCAGGTATGCTTTTGGCTGTTTTGAAAATTTTCGCTGTTAAATGACGTAATTGAAGAGGAGATATAGTTTTCACGATTAGCGGTAAAGCCATTTGCGTGAATCTAAACTTGTTTTCCCTGTTAGAGTTTTTCCTTTTGTGCTCTAACACAATGCGTGTGTTGTTTCAATTTTTTGGTAAGAAACAATATGTTTGTCATGGTTTAGAAGGTCATGCAGGCATAAATATGAATCTAGTTGAAGGCCTATTTTAGCAATCTTGCGAAACACCATTTCATTAAAATCGCTCGTAATTCTGGAACGGAAAGACTGCATCAATAAAAATTGGCAAACACCCCACGTTTTTTCTGACTCACCCGGTAGATAAGAGAATTTTGAATTGGTCTTGAAGTTTCTCGATTTTTGTATTCCTTTGCAATCAGCACAAACACTTCACATTGTATTAAATGGCCATTGCTGTATGGAAATAAATTCAAATATTTTCTTTGGGAGCGAATAGTTTTTGGTAAAAATTGTTAGGGCTTTGAATTCTTTGTAGGGTTCAGAAATCCTCACCCTGGGTACCAGACCCAGGGTAAGAAATCCTAAACCGCTTCCGTCCCAATTGTTACAAACGACTAATGTCTATCTCAAATTAGATGTCACGTGAAATTGGCGAGAACGCAAAATTACTCATGCAAAACACTTCAAATGTTTTTATTCGCGGACATTTTCACGTGACATCTAATTTGAGAAAGACTTTAATCTATTAACCCAGGGGGGGGTCACTTCCATATATACTGGTACGGGATGTGCTATTTTTTGGGATGCCTTTTTTCAGGCAGGAAATAGATTTTAGGGTGTCATTTTTGGTAACATCATAAATAGCCATAAATTTGGGGTATCATTTTTGGTATAATCATAAATTTTGGGGTATCATTCTCAAAAATGATTCTTTAGGGTAAAGTATTGGATTTTTTGACCTATTATATTAAATGTTACGGTATCCATTTTGCATGGCCTGTAAATTTTGGTGTATGGTTTTTGGAAAATTTTATAAATTTTAGGGTGTGATTTCATATGTCAAAATGGCACACCCCCGTCATCTTCCTATTGATGTTATCCCCGGGCCTATTAATTGCAATTTATTTTTCCTTCCCAGATCATCCGGACAGAGTGGCGTTCAGACCGAGTTGCGTTTGCTGGGTGCCTCGTGCAGTTTTTTCACGTGCCAAGGATTTCCTGTAAGAACCAAGGTTCCCTTCAGAAGCACCAACAACCACTCGGAAATGCAGAAAGCCTTTCGCAAGATTGCCAGCGCAAGTAATAGACGATAACGCTAAAGATGGCGGCTCCAAAGACTCCATTGTGTTTTGCTGCAAAGCATGCTGGTAAAAGCTCCCTGACGACCACCTGACGACGTAAGAATTTTGGTCTGCCGTTTCGACTAGGCTAGCTTGAATTCGAATCGACCTTGAATTCGAATGCAAGGCGGTTCGAAAGGAAGCCTTTCCAAAGCAGAAAAAGTAAAGTTTTGATTTGAATTCACGAATTGAAATTTTAATTAAATATTCGCGTTTGAATTACGAAATTGTCCTGTTTGTTTACATTGATTGCTTGTTCCGAACTTTACCACAGCTAGCTAGTCGAAACGGCAGACCAGAATTTTTATGTCGTTAGGTTGTCGTCAGGGAGCTTTTTACCAGCGTGCTTTGCGCGGCCGCCGTCGTTAGCTTTATTGTCTATTAATGGATCAATTGTCAACAATGTAATCAGCAGAATTATTGTAAGTTTGTCAAATTTTCATTTAATTTTTCAAATTTATTGTGTTTATAGCAATTTGGTATTGAATAAATGTTGGCTCCAAATCTTGTATGAAATTTTTGTTTTTCTTGGTAAATTTGATAGTAAAAGGGGAGGATGAAAGGTATGGAATTTTTCTGTTGTGTTTCAAAGTGGCAAAGTGACTTGAGCTTTGTTCAAGGGCCTGTAGACCGTTTTATGGTCAAAATCATTTGACTTTTTCCGATGGAAATTCGAATTTCATAAGTAACGAACTTAAAACCATATTTCCGTTATAGGCTTTCTACTATTTGTAGAATTAGAATTTTATGTATACAACATGTTTTAGGCAAACAAGTCTACTAAGTTTTCATGTAAATATAATTTTATGTAATTTCCATATATCTTGAGAGTGAGAGCTATAATATTATATTTGGAGAAAAGATCAACCACGTCTACTTTCGTGCTGCAATGAAAAATATGTACTGCCTTTGATCTTGTTTTCTACTGTGCGCGCCAGAAAAAAGTATCCACTTTTGACAGGTCACGATAAATCGTACACTAAGCCGATTTTGAAAGTTGATGATGTAATTTTCGGACAAAATCCCAAATAGTGCTCTCCAATATTTTTTCGATTTCTCCGTCCACCTTCTTCTCGCTTTTAAGCGATTTCTTGAAAAGTCGTAGTCTGGAAACAGCCTACATCGAGCGTAAAACATTATCAAATTTTCCGGTATTGATCGATTTCCATGAATCATAGATTATATGATAGAGGAACTCTACCTTAGCATCGAGAGATTATTTAACTGATTTGATTGATTTTACAATATTTTTAATGGGGAAAACATTCAGTTTACGCTGTTTTACAATGTAACCAGTTAAAAACTTACAAAAGAAAAAACTATCTAAATTTTACAAGTAATTTAAAATGAATATCATCATCAACAACTAATTACAAAGTATATAGAAAGCCGTAGATATAACTGTCTTTTGCCATGTCGTTCTCAAGCTATCGGCAATTTCGCATGCCGTTTTTAGGAGTAGCTTCTAAGCAAAATCATCCTTTACTCCAGAACCCCTTGACCGGTTTTAATCCAATACATGTCTGCATCCAAGTTTGCCTTTTCACTATAAAATTTTGTATGATTCATTGACATTTGCGTGGAATGGAAGGGTTTCCTGACCTAATAAATGGCAAGGATCTGATTAGTTATTTTCGCTCCAAACTTTATTGAATTTTCTATTCGCTGCAACTACGACTGATAACCTTACTATTCAAAACCTCAGACAAACGGCCTGAAGTTTGTAGGGCGGCAATTATTCTCGATGACATGTTTGTATATAAGCTGAAACAAGCTCAAGCTTATTCTCCAGTATTATTTGAAACAGCCGTGTTAAAGAACAATATTTGTATTCGCCTGCATTTTTGCTTTGATATTGAAAGCAATGGCGGAAGGGGGTGTCATCAATGCTATCAAAGATAAATGTACTTTAAAGTTGAAAGGTTTTCAGAGAGCATTTTTTGTCTCAAGAGCTTAATACGTTATTTATTGTGCTCCAACTGGTGCTTGGAGCAATTCTTGCTTCGCATCATTTGCAATGCTTCCCAAAGTCGCAAAATTTGTTGCCCTGGTTTTTGAAAAGTTTTTACAAGGGTCTTTGTTGAGCGGTGGTTGGTGGTTGTTGTTGTAGTTATACAGGGTGTTTCTAAAAAAACGCAACCCAATTTGGTTTAAAATTTTCAAAAAATAATAAGATTTGAATTGATGTACTGTATACCGTCTGAAAGCGCAATCTATCTTCTTTCCAATGATATGCAGTTTGGATACATTTGTGGAATTATTTATCATTTAATTTATATTTGAGGAAGTATGGCTTATTTTAGATGCAGCTTGCTGTAAGAGCAAAATCAAGACCTGTTTTACCTTAAAAAGTTACTAAACAGATTTTGTGAAAACATTTCAGGCCTAGAAAGCACTTGAGGCGATGCCCTTAAGTAAGAAACATATATAGTTAATCCCATGAGACACATTTATTAAAAATGATAAAAAAAGCCCTCACAAAGATGAGTTTTCGGCTATGTAAATGTCCTACCTATTCCCTGGATCTAAAATAGGCCATACTTACTAAAATGTCAATTAAGTGATAAATAATTCAACTAATATACCCAAGTTGGATATCATTGGAAAGAAGATAGATTGTGCTTTCAGATAGTATGCGTCAAATTTATGTAAATATTATTATTTTCTGAAAAATCTCGAATGAAAGTGGGTTGCGTTTTTTTAAACACCCTGTATAGCTAAGCAAAGGGCTCTTGTCGTAAATCTCCATTCATAATAGGACAATGCTATTAATTAACCTACAATTTGTGCCTCAACTTTAATCAGTGGTCTGTATTTGCTGTGCATGCAAAATGAGCTTATCTATTTGTAGAAATTGATTGTTAAAATTTGTAAAATATGCATCATTCCTAATGCTATTTAGCTTTCTGTTTATAAACAGAATGCCGTAAATCCCCTAAGACTGCAAGGCAGCTGACACCAATGCTTAAATATTGAAGCAGCTGGAGACCATCAAAAGTAAATAGTCTGATTTTGAAATTTTATTCGCCAACTTTTGTCCACCTCGAATTTTCAGAGCTTTCAAGATATTTTTTAAAACACCTTGGATTAGGGACCGTTGATTATTTACAGAGGGGTTGGTACCGAAGAGAAATTGGTTTTGTAAATTTTCTGACATAAAATGGTTGGATAAATGTTTTTTTCATCACCTTTTGAGTTGGATAAGAAGATTTTTAGGACCAGAAAACATTTCTCTTCGGTACCAATCCCTCTGTAAATAATGAACGGTCCCTTATGCGGACTTACTTCAGTTTGCTCAATTTTTATGGGCCTAAGGACCCGTGTACGCTATGCCGTTTTCAAATGAAAACGGTACGAAATCATGCTGTTTACGCTGAAACGCTTTCGCTAATTTCAAATTTCAAATATTCAACAACCAAATGAAAACGATCTTGAAAACCGCACGATTTTTTGAAAACGGCATGAAGCGTTTCATTCGGTGCAAACGCTTGAACATGGATTTGAATCGTTCTGGATTCAAAGAAAACTGAATGAGGGTGAATTTTGCGACGCAAAAAATCCAGGTCTCCACTTTGACAAAGCGATTTTCAGTTCCAAACATAGATTTCACATCATCTGCAGTGGCGCCGCCAGGATTTTTTATTGGGGGGGCAAAATAGGATGGGGTCTGGGGCGAAGACCCAGAATTTTTTTTTCCGGACCACGCCCTCTACTTTGGCTATAAATGCAACCAACGCCCTTTTCATTGATTGAAATAAAATCAATCAATTTGTTATTATAACAATAACACGAGTAAGCTATCATCATTAGAAAAGCCAGGTCCTGCAGGGGACCGAACGACCAACCTCCAGATCCTAAAAATATCTGCCACCCAATCTACTACGCCACTCAGGCGTAATAGAATCGTCGGCGGTCTGTCAGATTTTGTCATATTTAGAAATCTAAGGCTATCAGTGTCAGACTTCGAGCCATCGCCACGCACAGCATAGGAATCAAATCTTTAAAAACATTGCACGATTGGTTGATGCATCATTTGTTTGATTTACTGGCTTGAAAGGAATTTCAGGTACTTTCACAAAATGCTTTGCAAATAATTAAAATTTATCATAATTCCTAAATCGATAGGAGAAAAACGGTACAATCTTCAATAAAACCATATTTTATGAAGGTCTATGATATGGCGGTGAGCAGAAACCAATGCTTTTCTGGCTTACGATTTAGCAATTTGATGACGTCACAACCGGAAAACTATTTGAAACATTGATAGAAGACGCTGTATTTCGGAAAATAATTAAGATATCAAAGATTGCCAATGAACACTCATAGCAAAGTACCTAACGTGCCTTTCAAGTCATTAAATCAACGAAAGATGCATTAACCAATCGTGCAATGCTTTTTAAAGATTTGATTCCTATGCTCATCTTCGCAGAGATTTTACTCTCTGTGCTTCTTTTGGTTTGAATTTTTAATTCATAATGAAGACAATGAATCACTTGGATTGAAAACTGAGCGAGGGGATGCGTCGTTGATTCAGTTCAGAAATTTGCTCGAGTAGAATCCTTTAGCGGTGTCCCAAAAATAGAGACACGTTTGAAAAATCACAAAAATTCGATTACGAATATCAATCTTCAAATTTTCTTTTTGAGCTAAAAATGAATAAGGCCCAAGGGGTAGATTATATTTTTGATAGGTTTAGATTTGCAAATAATGGGTGTTTTGAAACCCGCCTTGTTCTGAAGCATGCTGCGAAAATGCACTCATAGACGTAGGAGCCAGGGGGCTGGGGGTGGCAGCCCCCCCCCCAACGTTGGAAAATTTGACCAAAATCAGCTTTTTTAGGGCAAAAATCCACCCTAAGTCAGGCAAAAATATGGTAAACAATAGAAATTTTATCGGGCAGCCCCCCAGATTTTATCTTCCCCTACGCTTATGAATGCACTGCATAGATCATTATCAGATTGATTCATTCTCTGTATTAAGAATCTTATTTTGTCTTAAATGTCTGCCACACACGCTACCATGCAACACTCAAACATGATGATGAAAAATCGTGAAATTGAAACGGTTAAAAATCACAACGTTCTTTAAAAGTGTGCTTCAAAATATGGCTTTTTGAGATGTTATTNAAATGCTCTTATCAACTCGAAAGCAGATTGGCTAAACATAAATAATTTCAAATCTGACTGGGGCTCCCGCGAAAACCAATGCTGAATGCTGTCGCTGTCTCTGACGCATTGCACAGTAGGCTAACAAAAGGCCTTACAATGAAGTCGAGTCCAATCAATCAACCATGCATCATTACTTTGAATCTTGTACACAGTGATTGGCCGGAAGCTCTGAGATCATTTCGAAACAGGGGGTCACAGTCAAACCTAAATTTCACAATACATCAGTTTCGTTGCGTAGTTTTCTTTAGGCTTGACAGGGAGATGGGCGGATTTGTTGAAATTAATTCAGTTCTTATTTTTTCGCTAGAATCAGGTATTTACGAAACTCAGGAAAACAAGATATTTTGAATTATGAACTTCATAACTTTAACACTCCAAGTTAGCAAACCATTGCAAATCTGACTGGTGCTCAAGCACCGTAAGCACCAGTCTGGATCCGCCCCTGCACGTTGGAAAATTTTACCAAAATCAGCCTTTTTCGGGCAAAAATCCACCCTAAGTCAGGCAAAAATATGGTAAACAATAGAAATTTTATCGGGCAGCCCCCCAGATTTTATCTTCCCCTACGCTTATGAATGCACTGCATAGATCATTATCAGATTGATTCATTCTCTGTATTAAGAATCTTACTTTGTCTTAAATGTCAGCCACACACGCTACCATGCAACACTCAAACATGATGATGAAAAATCGTGAAATTGAAACGGTTAAAAATCACAACGTTCTTTAAAAGTGTGCTTCAAAATATGGCTTTTTGAGATGTTATTTTATAAAGTTTAAATCAATGTCACAATAATTTTATTGCTCTTAAAAGTAATTTAATCCACGGCAAAATGAGGCAGAAAGAAATTTTAGCAATAGGTATAATAAGATATAATTTTGGTGATGTTTCAAGCGTGTATTTTTTTTCTTGAGACACGTGGTAGGTTTTGTGACATGATTGGCAATTGTGGTGCAGAGAGGTAGCAAACAGAATGCACAACATTTTGTCATTTGCTTAATATGTACAAATACTTTTAAAATCACATCTAATTTCAAATCTAGTAGACCCAGAATATATTTATATACAATGCTAACTGTATATTGACACTTAACTAATATTTCTTCCATAATTAACTACAGCAAATCATTTAATATGAATCTAAAACCCATAGATAAATCTTTCTACAATTTGCAGACTTTTACCAGGCTTGGGACCTCCACATAACTATGAGGGAAATAGTCTTATCTATAAATGAAGGTGAAGCTGTGATTTTTAGTGCCCAGTGCGGGATTGCAGAAGTAGCTTAGCACTAATTGAGTCCGCAACCCCTCAACTACGCTTATGGGGTATTGATAGTGGTCAAACCCCATCTGCCTGACTGTTCTAGCTTCAAAGCTAGTGGATTACAACATGGCATCGCAACACCTTTAACAGTGGCTACTTGGCTTCCACAATGGCTTCGTAAATGGCTACTTAGCCCCCAAATTTCTACCCATTTTATTTTGTTCATCTTTGATAAAAACAAAAAACACATTTCACACATAAAGTCATGTGGAGGATTCAAATTTTGCCAACATAAATCCCAAATAAGAGTTTTATGTCATTCAATTCTATAAATTCATTTGCAGTAGATTTAGGTAAACAATTTAAGATTTATTCTGTATTTGCTTGAATTCTTCCTTTATGTGACAAAATTTCCCCATTCCTGTGTAGTCAACGATGATAATGACTCACAAAACACTGTTGAAAAATAATTGAAGGGTTCACATTTAGGAACTGTACTTCCAGCTCTTGTATATGATGTCACATTATTTCAATTAAAGAGTTTTTATCCATCCAGATGACCTTCCAAGATGTGTTCCTTTAGCCTACTCTACCTTTTCCGAACTTTACTGGTGCTGACCTAAACAAGTGCCTTCCAGGTACCCCTTTCCCCCTTTCTGGAAACTACATATAAAACTTATAAATACCCAGGTTTTTAATCAATAATAAATCAGGTCCTTATTCTTCCTTTTTCCTCTGTGCATTGTCAGTTCGAGTCTTGACATCCTTTGTGCTGGTGCAGATTGCGCTCTTCTGCCAATATGCTGTGATGATGCAGGTGGAAAATTCTGGGAATATGTTGAAGTGTTTGTTTCGTCAAGTATTTTCTTTGGCCTTGGATTACCCTGAAATTTAAATTGTACCTTTAGACCTCGCACAAACATGTACAATAGAATCTGGAACTGAGACTCATTCACATCATACCGGCACAATTTGAAAACGGCAAAAATGCGACAATACCAGAACTTTAGCTAGCATTCACATGATCCTGGCACAATTTGAAAACGGTAGAAAAAGTAACGATAACAAACTCTTTTGTCCCCAACAACAGAAATATATCTAGGCCTGATCAAGGAGCCTTGTTTCAAAAGCATTGTTGATCAATTTCAGCATTCATCCTTTCAAGTGTTCACACAACCCCATCTTCAAATTGTGTCAATTTGAGTTTCATTTTCAAAATCTGCTGTTTTCAAATTTTGCTGGCACAATTTGTGCCATTTTCGTGTGAACATTTTCGTGTGAACATTTTCGTGCCTATTCATAGCAATTTTGTGCCGTTTTCAAATTGTACCAGCATCGTGTGAACGTAGTCTTTGTGTGGTGGTGCATTATTGATGCTATCATCTGACTTTGCAGCCAGTAAGTTCAGATGGACAGGGTTAGAGCCCCACCCTCACCAGGCGTCAGCATCATTGTAGTAGGACTGTAGGACTAAATATGTGTTGCTTAATTTATGTAATTATTCTTTTATCTAACTTTAGCCTATTTGGCTACTTAAATGTGATCAGGTGCTTGGCTATACACTTTGTGCCCTCCCTCCCTTTGATAGGGTTAAGATAGTCTCCTTCTCTCATATCAAAGACTGACTTTTAAGGTATAATGCCATGGCTCTTATTATAGTGACCTCACTTTTCTTACTGGCACCACTCTAATGTGTGAACTGAAAAAATATTTATTACCTTCTGATCAAACTCTGTCATGAATCCAAATTTTGTTTCCCTAAAGGATAAATAGAACATTGATTAGCCATTAGCTAAAGTAATAAGAAATGGAAATTTGCTTAAATTTCTAATGGGGAAGTGTTAAACTGAGTGTGCCAATGGCGTATCCACGGGGGGGGGTGGGGAGTCCAGACCCCCCACTTTTCAAAAAGATGGTCTTTGAGATTTGCACCAAAACGCAATAGAATTGGTACCTGAGGGGGAAGGGCTGGGCAGATCTGCCAAAAGAGGTTGTCCTTGCTTTGGCTCATTCCAAATTTTTGGTGAGGGAAGCTGCTTGAAGAAACAGAAATTAAAGACCCAAACTTACGGTGTTGGAAACATCTTTGGGGTACAAGTACAAAACAAACGAGGCCTATTATTGAGGGCCTAGCCTCCGCCGAAAAGTCTTTCTTGACCGCTTCACAAAAGGTTTCAATCAGTATTGCACAGGTTTCATTTCACTCACGCTAATAATAAAAAATCAAAACAAATTCTTACCATGTCTTTTGCAAATTCTTCTCTTTTCGACATCTTTCTGTCCAATTTTGATCTTCGCTTACGTGATTGCACAAAGCATAATCCCTCGACTTGTTTTCATTCGACCGCGGAGGTGCAGACCGGACTCGTTCTCTCGTCTCTTTTGGGATGCACGTGGTGTGGAAATGGCTTGAATCTCTAGCAGGTAGCAATAAGGCATTCACGTTTGATGCTGGCAATCGATATTTCGATGAAGTTGCACGGTATTGATTTGTTGACCCCATTTTAATGACGATAATGTTGCATATTCATCTGAAATTTTATCCCTTTCTCGTATCAAGTTTCCAAATATAAATCTCGCTTTTGTTTTGTACAAATACCAGCTGACATCTGCGGTTGTCCCTATTGTCATGGTAACCCGCAAAACAATTTTTTAGCGCGAAAACAAAGCCTGCAAAATTCTATTATTGATGAGCCGCGATAACACCACTACAACATCTAAATTGACACAGTTTTACGGAATTCACAAACAGTGAAAAACATCTCGATGTAAAACAGCGAAAATTTCATTATTTATTAATTTGCTATCAGTGTTTTGCAAAAAGTGTCACAGTAGCAAATTCGTTAGCTTGGTAACCAACATTAACTTCAGCCTTTTAGCGAAGTGCTTTTTTAAAACAAGCCGCTATTTGTAGTTTTTCTGCTTTTTTCTCAGTGCAAGGAAAGGATTTATTGATTTTTTGCTTTGCTTTCAAGTGAACTAATCGTTGTTTACAACGTGATTTTCAGTTTTCTTTTTGGCCTAGAGTCTCTATGTCTCGATAGAAGAATCTAGTAGAGGGTGAGAGCCGGTGAGAGCTCCGATTGGGGGGGGGTGGAGAATGAAAAGGGACTATTTGGGAGAAAATTGTCAATGCTGTCTTGAAGGTCAAAAGCTGACCAGCCGTTTCCTTAGGCAAAACAGAGCTCTACAAAACTGTGATATTCTGATTGCTGTTTTGACAACTAAGTGTTGGCATAGATTCCAAAAATTTGTCTCTAAATTCAAGTTAAACTTTTATCAACTTTGACATCGGCTAATTAGATTAATTTCATCAATTTTTCTACACGTGCAAGTTGTTTTACTGGTCCGGTTCATGTTCTGGTTTCGCAATAGGCCCCCAGAATACACCATTACTGTCATTCTGTAAAGCAAAAGTCTGTCATCACAGTGTTTTCTCGGAAAATTGACCGTATCGACCCAGCAACCCTGCATCACTTCCTGTGTCCATCTCCCGGAAGTGAGTTTATAAAACTCGGAAGTATTAACGTTTGCTGCTGGCTTTGACTTGACTTGCACGTTTCTGGTGGTGCCGCTTCAGAAGCAGAGCGTAGAAAGAACAGGAGAAAATTCACTGAATGTAAGTAAAATTTCGATTTCTTTCCCTTGAAATTTCACTCCAAACTTATAATTAAAGATATTGGCAGCTATTTTTGAATTTTTCAACCGTCCTTTATTTCTGTCATGATGCTTGAAGATCTCACAACTTTATCCTCATTTAGTACCCTGTTAAAATTCGCACAATGCGGTTATGAAACCACTTTCTAAAACCAAGTCTTAGCAAATTCCTATGCAAAGCAAAGAACCTTCGGGGACAAAGCCCTTTAGAGCCATAAATTCGAACATTCGGGTAACATGCCTATTGTCCAAATGCCTATATCTGTATACA
>REGM01000248.1:301602-319913 GCA_004194415.1 Aurelia aurita | reverse complement strand
AATAGACTTCAGAGGATTAAAGTAAACTCATTTGACCTTGCAGCTATATTCACAACATCCCCTGCTGTTATTTTCTTGATATAACGATTGAACAAGACCGCGCTAAAGCTTTATTGCTTGACCTGCGGCTTTATGTTTGCACTTTCAAGCATAATCGTTTTTCCCGCACGTTCTGCTTCAATTTGATAAAAGCTTGATTTCTCGAAACAAGATTCCGGGGTACTGGTGGGTACTAAAAAATCTTGGTGTACCTAACGGGCCAATCAAATCGCTTGACACTTGGCATACAGGGTCACAAAGCATATAACTACCAAAGGGTGTCAGCGATTTATGATAGATCCACTGGTCCGACTTTTATAAGGGTTTAAAAGTTAAAAAAGACATTTCAGACATTAACATTAATTTAAAATTGCATTATTTCTAGACAGTACGTTTTATCAAAAATTCGTGACACCCTTTTGCAGTTCAGGACCTTAAGTCTTAGGTAAATAGATAGTCTTGGTCGAACAATGCCCGATGAGGTACACCAAGATTTTTCCGCAAGGGTGGTCAATTTCGCCTAAAATCTGGAATAAATCATTTGCGTTTTTATTTAATCAACTGGTTATATTTTTATGGTATTCTACGTTTTATTCTGCTTCGAATAACATATAAGTTTGTTTGGTATAGTTTAAGGAACGGCCGTGAAAAGTAGAGTTTCTTAATCGCTGTCTGAAGGATTACAGTAACCTTAATTTGTTTGGTGGTCTGAAAGTTGAGTTTCTTATGAAAAAATGCGAGTATGCTGACAACAAAATTGATACTTTTTTAAAACTTTCTCCACAGAAGCTTTCATTGGAGCGGAAAATTCATAAAGTCGTCACCATGGCCTGCATGTGGCTTTGCTGCATTCTTGTTGCGTTCATTGGTCCAAATTTTGCATTTTCTCAGTGCAAATACGACGGAAAGCTGTTTCAACCATACACCCAAGCATACAAATTCTATGACGAAGGAAGAGATTGGTGCTTTGTTGGTATTTGCAGATACGACGGAACGATATGGAAACTAATCGACCTCTCCTGTCGTCGAAAAACAACGGAACGGCCTACGGAGCCGAAGAAGACAATACCAGAAGTTCCGACGACGTCTGCTGAACGAACCACACCCCCAATAATGACAACAGAGACACAAGGTGGTTGCTTGTATGAAGGCAAGGCATATTCACCAGGCAGTGAGATATTCCGGGGTGTAGAGAAGAATAAAAATGCGTGCTACACACTAGTCTGTTCTGTTGGTGGCGATGTTGTTGTAAGTAATAAACGGCGATGTAGAAGCACTACTGTACCCCCTGTGACTAAGAGTGAAATTCGACTTAGGACAAGCTCAAAGCACACTTTAGAGAAGATCAAAATCATGACTAAAGACAGTAAATCGGATACAACTGCCAATTGGCCAATAACAACGGATCATCTTCAAACAACTGAACAACCTAGAACCGGACAACCCGAAACAACAGATGGACATAGACCCGGACAACCTGAAACAATGGATAAACTTCAAACAACTGAACGACCTAGAACCGGACAACCAGAAACAACGTATGGACTTCAAACAACTGAACAACCTTTGACTACACAACCATATACAACTGTACCTTGGCCCGAAACGACACATGAGCCCTTAAGGCCCAATGGATGTTATCAAGATGGGAAGTACTACCGACCTGGATCCGTTATTTATGAAGGGTATGATGAATCAACTGACTGGTGCTATGGTGCAGACTGTAGTAGTCGTGGTTCAGTTCTCCACTGGGACACACGGAATTGCAAAGGGCGAGGTCTAGACTTATTACATGTCGTAGTTTGGCGAGGTCAAACCACTGCGGAACCAGCCACTGCTCCACCTACGCCTTATCATACGACAGAGTATCCAACCGAGGCCCCGACAACGAAATTCGTTACTCCAGAGAAAAATCTCAGAACTGAGCCTCGTACCGAGGGGCCAAATACAGCAGATCCAAAGGAGGTGCCAACATCAAAAATCATTACACCAGAAAACAATCATGAAACTGAACCTCGCACCAGAGGGCCAAACACAAAAGATCAGACAGAGGCCGCCACAAGGAAATTCATTACTTCAGAGAACAATCCCGCAACTGAGCCAGATCTTGATGGGCCAGCAGTTCCGATGACCAAGGAACAGGTCGTAGTCCCAACTTCGGAAGTTGCTACCCCAGAGGATAGCCTCCAGAGGACAAATACTCTACCATTAACTACCATCCCAACAAAAGTACCTACATCACCAGGCTGTTATGAAAATGGCAAATTCTACCCACCTGGTTCAGATATTTCCAAAGATTATGACGAATCAAGCGACTGGTGTTACGGCTCAATTTGCAACGAAAATGGGGAAATAATAAGATGGGATACTTGGAACTGTAAGAGAAAAACGACATCCCCACCAGCTACCACTGCACCACCACTCCCTACCACCCTACCAGATACAGGCCCACCATTGACTACAACCCCGCCACCACCAGGCTGTTATGAAAATGGAAAATTCTACCCACCTGGTTCAGATATTTCCAAAGATTATGACGAATCAAGCGACTGGTGTTACGGCTCAATTTGTAATGAAAATGGGGAAATAATAAGATGGGACACTTGGAACTGTAAGAGAAAAACGACATCCCCACCAGCTACCACTGCACCACCACTCACTACCACCCTACCAGATACAGGCCCACCATTGACTACCACGCCACCACCACCAGGCTGTTATGAAAATGGCAAATTCTACCCACCTGGCTCAGACATTTCCAGTGGCTACGAAGAATCAGATGACTGGTGTTACGGCTCATTTTGTGACGAAAATGGGGAAATTATAAGTTGGGACACTTGGAAATGCAAGAGAAAAACCACATCCCCACCTGCTACGACTGCACCACCAATCCCTACTACCTTACCAGATACAGTCCCACCATTGACTACCTATGGTTGTTTCTACGAAGGTCACCAGTACGAGCCCGAAGAACAAATTTCAGAAGGCTATGACGAAGCTTTGGACTGGTGCTATGGACTGTATTGTGGATATGATGGGCAAGTTTCGAAGTGGGATAAATACAATTGTAAAGGCACAACTGTACCAACTACGACTACCCCACCACAGACAACCATCCCACCACCACACACCCCTCTACGCTGTTACCACGAAGGCAGAAATTACGCCCCCGGAGAGCCTGTAATCGAGGAGTTTGACCCTGCATACGGACTCTGTTATGATGCTTATTGTGGTGAAAATGGTTATATTGTGAAGTTAGATGAACCAATTTGTAAAGGCCCAGCACTTGTGACAACAACAAAAACCGGCAAACCATTGACAATAAACCCTGATGATTCCACCAAACCTATGACAACAGTTCAGGATGATGTCACAAAGCCATTGCCAACAACAACAGCAACTGAGTCTGACGTTGTAGACCCGCAATCAACAACAGCAACGACGAGGACCGAGGTAACCTTCTATAAGAAATGCTTCTACGATGGCCGACACATCTCGCAGGGTGAGGACGTTTACAGGAAATATGATGCGCGGGAAAATTGGTGTTACGGTCTTGTTTGCGATGAGAGCGCAAGTCTGGTTTACTGGGAAAAGCTCGACTGCAAGGTAGCAACCACAACTCCGAGACCGCTATTGTCGTTATCGCTTGAGAGCATACTAGAAAAAATAGCGGCAAACAGCAACGCGGGATTGCCTAAACGTGGAAGCGTCAAGAAGGAAGACGAAGAGACGCCTAGAAAACCGAAGCGATGCTTGTATAAAGGCTTTGAGTTTATGGCGAATCAATTCATCAAGAAACTTTGCGGTGAATATGGAAAATGCAGTGTGCTGTTTTGCAACCATGACGGTATCGTTGTGCCAAAACTTCTAAGCGATATCACCCGTAAAGAGGACGCACCCGAAAGAGGATTCATCTTTCAAAGCACCAAAGGGAAACTTTCCAAAGGATTTTAAAAGTTTCAAATGGTTTATGTTCAGGTTGTTGTTGTTTCTCCCACAAAGATTCATAGCCGTGAAAGTTTAGATATATACACGTATGTTTTTATGAGAAACCAAGGATTTGAGTTAGTACTGGAAGTTTATTAAAATTATCAGATTTTAAGCTCAGAGTTTCTGACGAGTTTCTTATGAGTTCCATAAGAATCTTCATGTTTACTTTCTTTGCCCTCATGAACATATCAAAACGAAGTTTTCTTAAGCCTTTCCAATGTTTAGACATTACTCAAGTACCTTCCAAGTAATATGATATGCAGGAAACAAGTGAAAATAAAAAAAAATGCTGATGATTTTCCTTGACTAAAGTGAATAGTTGGTCTAAACAAAATTTCCAGTACTGGAGTTCCTTATTTTTTTAGTGATCTGAGAGAGAATTTCTCATGAAGGATTTATTATGAAAAATACGTGTATCTGTATGAAAATGACTTGGAAATTTATCTGCCTAAGTACCTTACACAGCTGAAACGTTCAGTGTAACTTCGGGATTTATTTCACCGAAATCGATCATTTCGTAGCTTTGTAAGTGCAGTTTAGACCGCGTTCACACGACCAGGGGTGGTCATGTCCTATGGGAACAGTGGTTCTAGGTCTGTCCCAAAAATTGGCTTTTTTCTCTGAACTTTGGGCTAGCTTTGTCCCCAAAAGGTGGCTTTTTTGCATTCAGTATGAGTTTGGCTTTTTTCCTGTATATTATTGGACAATAGATCATTTGGCAAGGTTTGTCCCCAAAACTGGTTGTTTTCGCGCTGTCCGCACTGGGTTATTTCCTGCTCAATGTCGAGGAAAAACTAAAANGTGTAACTTCGGGATTTATTTCACCAAAATCGATCATTTCGTAGCTTTGTAAGTGCAGTTTAGACCGCGTTCACATGACCGCGTTCACGCGGTCATGTCCTATGGGAACAGTGGTTCTAGGTCTGTCCCAAAAATTGGCTTTTTTCTCTGAACTTTGGGCTAGCTTTGTCCCCAAAAGGTGGCTTTTTTGCCTTCAGTGAGTTTGGCTTTTTTCCTGTATATTATTGGACAATAGATCATTTGGCAAGGTTTGTCCCCAAAACTGGTTGTTTTCGCGCTGTCTGCACTGGGTTTTTTCCTGCTCAATGTCGAGGAAAAACTAAAATCGTCATAATCTAAGAAAAGTTTTGGCTTATTCTTTCTTCAAATCATAGGACAAAAAATTGTCCAAGTTGTTTGGCTTTTTTCGGTAAATTCATGGACAATATTGAGATAATTGCTCAACACTGGGTGGGATCCAGCAAATACTAAGGGCAGAGGTAACACCAATTAATTCAAAACACGTATTTCACAATTACAAAATACAAAAACTGGGTGGGATTTTAGAAAACTTGGGACAGAGGTCACAACAGTGCACCCAAAGTTCGGTAAAAAACTGGCTTTTCCTGGAAATTTCAAGGACATACGTTACGTCATACGGATGTCAAAAGCCTTAAGTTGTGGAGGAAATTAACCGAACAGCTCCAGAAATTCTACTAGAACACCTAAAATTTTATCGCGACCAGCTATGTCCCAAAAGTTGGCTTTTTCTGGGGTTTCTTCTACAAACCTAGGCAAAAACCAGGTTGGTTTATTTTTTTCCCAGGACAAAGGTGGGGTCAAGAATTTTACAGTACTTGACCGCCCCTGCACGACCCAATGTAACGATGCCGGAACAATATGAAAAAAGAACAAAATTGTTACGGATAGGCCTCTCCATCACACAAAAACTGCACAACTTGTGCCACCAAAATTTCAAAATGGCAGACTTTGAAAATCCCATTGAATGACCTGAGCTAAATGGCGTGGTCTATAAATAGGACAAAGAAAAAACCTAAACACGCCATTGTTTTTTGGCTTGTTTTGTTGGTGCACGCATCAAGGTTATTAAATACAATAGGCTATTGAAAGACCAATGGGATCTCATCTTTTGTATCAGGTCATTGGACAAAGTGCACGGAAAGTTTCGCATTTTGCTCCAAGACAGTACATAATAAATGAAGCATTTCCCTTACTTTGAGCCACGGGGGGGGGGGGGGGTTCTTCGCCAAATTTCGGACAGGGGTGTGCCGCGAGAATCAAAATGGTACCTTGGCTAGAACAATTTTTGTGAAAATGATACCCTTGGCTAGACTAATTTCTAGACCAAAAGTGCCATAATTTGCCGTTTTCTAGGCACAAATCGTCAAATTTCGCCTTCTCTAGACCAAAATCGCCAACATTTGGGGTTTCTAGACACAAATTAAGAAAATTTGGCCTTTCCTAGACGAAAATTGCCAAAAATTATAGCCTTGCCTAGACTGGCCTAGCCTAAAATTGCCAAAAGCATACCCTTGGCTAGACTAGAAGTCCGAAAAATTATACCCTTGAGCCCGGCACATGCCCAGGTACCTTTACTATGGAAGAACCCCCTCGTGCTTTGAGCAGTCATGTACCAGCCAAGTAAAAAAATGCTAAAACGTTTCAAAGCCTGTGACGTGTCATCCATTCATCAGATTCCTTAAAATTGATTACCATTGTGTAGATGACATGTCAACTTAAATAACAAAATTTAGTTGGTTTAAATCGGTTGTATTGCTCCCCAGTTATGAGCGACTTTATAAAATTATTCAATCTAAGCATCTTTCAAAACAGGCCTAAATCCTTGATCAAATTTGCTAACAATTCAGCATGACGACCATGAAAACTCTGAAAAACGGCCAAAAGAAGATCCCAAATGAAAAGAATAGTAGCGCTGGCTCCGTACTTCCACAAGCGATTGCTCAGGCACTAAGATAGCTCGATTTGGTTCCATTTTCATCACTGTGGCGCTAAAATGTTGGAAAATTGATCCAAAAGTTTAGGCCTGTTTTTAACGATTCTGGATAAAAACACTTTCATGAAATCACTTGTAGATGGAGAAAAATGTCACTGATTTTAACCAACTAACTTTACGATTACAAACTGCTGAAGATACACTCGATTAAACGAAGAAGTTTCACCCCGGTTTTTTATTACGAATCACCAAATGCCAAAGAGAGTACAACACTAGTGTTAGAGCAATAGACGGAGGTAGCGTTAATTTAACAATTATTAAAGTCTTCAATCTTCGTCTAGTTCTTCTCATTCGAATAATAAATGAATTGTTGAACTTTACTCTTTCTTTTGCTTCTTTGGCCCAGTACACATGCATCGAACAAGTAACTTAAAAACCTTACAAAAAGCAAGCAAAATAACAAAAATAACAAAGATTAAAAAGACAATGACATCAATGCAATGGTATTGAAACCAGTAAAGGTTGCCAACAGCAGATCTCAAATGTGGTAACCGTCCACCATTTACGATAGCATATTCGATGAGGTCACCAGCCTTTTCTGAACTCGTTCTTGGCCAGCTTCTCATCAATTTCGATACTCTCGTCGCATTTGTTTTATACCTAGAAGTAGAAGGGAATTCACACTAAAACAAGGTCTTATTGTCGCTAAGAGGCGGAGCTATCACTTGAGAAATGAAGGGGTCTGGACTGGGAAAATTTTTCGTGACCACGCCCTACAAACTCTCGGAGAACGTAGGAAACGCCCTTTTAACTATAACTTCATTGGATTTCTGCTTCGATTATTTAGTAGATCATTTGATTGCACGACAAGCACATCTGATCTACCTAACGCCTCCGTAGATATCAATTTTATTCCATTTTTGTGCGAATCTCGAGGACCATCTTTGATCTTTGTCAATGATCAGGGCACTTTCAGTAATGATGTGGACTTGCACAACTCCTCTTGAAAGAAAAGGATGACTTGCTCCGAATAGCTCTTCGTTAATTATTCATGAGACATGTCTGACCTTGCTTAGCCGGATGTTTGTAATAGAATCCAACCGCATGCAATCCAAACCTTCATTACTACTGGTCAAAAACAATGCCACCTGCCGTACCAACCGGTGAAGATAAAATACCCCCAAAACTTGTCCATTTAGCTGCGAGGGAGCTATCTATCCCACTAACAAAAGCCATAAACATTAGCATTCGAAACAGCGAATTTCCAGCANCTCGTCGCATGTTTTATACCTAGAAGTAGAAGGGAATTCAGACTAAAACAAGGTCTTATTGTCGCTAAGAGGCGGAGCTATCACTTGAGAAATGAAGGGGTCTGGACTGGGAAAATTTTCGTGACCACGCCCTACAAACTCTCGGAGAACGTAGGAAACGCCCTTTTAACTATTCCTTTATTGGATTTCTGCTTAGATTATTTAGTAGATCATTTGATTGCACGACAAGCACATCTGATCTACCTAACACCTCCGTAGATATCAATTTTATTCCATTTTTGTACGAATCTCGAGGACCATCTTTGTCAATGATCAGGGCACTTTCAGTAATGATGTGGACTTGCACAACTCCTCTTGAAAGAAAAGGATGACTTGTTCCGAATAGCTCTTCGTTAATTATTCATGAGACATGTCTGACCTTGCTTAACCGGATGTTTGTAATAGAATCCAACCGCATGCAATCCAAACCTTCATTACTACTGGTCAAAATCAATGCCACCTGCCGTACCAAAAATGGTCCGGCTATTCAGCTGTGAACTGTTAGGAGCCAGTCATCCTTTCTTTTCATTCAAGACGACTTGGCAAGTCCATTGGACTTGCCCCAAGTCTATTTCCAAATTTTTCTCAGAAACCCCAGATGCAAAAGACTTGCTTAGTTACAAATAGGTCAAAAGTTCTAAAACATATCAACAAAACTCTACAAAAATTTCTAATATATTAAATAAATAATGTTCGGCTGAATCTTAGCACTGATCTAGCTTGTGTTACCCATTTGTAGGGTAACTGCTCCGAAACGGAGATTTAGCTTCCATATTATTATGAAGTCCGTCTGACCAATCCCATTCCCATAGTTCTGTCTGACCAATCCGCCATTCCAACATATCGGAATGTTGGAATGGCGGATCCGGGAACTATGGAAAAGAGATCGGTCAGACATGGTCAGACGAACTTCATGAAATAGACTTGGGTCAAGTCTAATACCCCTTTCACACTGGCAAGTTAAACCAGCTTTAAAAAAGCCAGGTTAGTGAATGCTGCATTCTAATTGGTCGATCCAACGAATCGAGTGCATTTGATTGGTTGAAATTTAACCTGGGCTAGATAAAGCTGGTTTAACTGCTTCAGTGTGAATGAGGTATAAGTAATAATGAGAGTATCGCTTCTGCTTGAAAAAGATAACAGAGAGTTTACGAAACCATGACTGCAACGCCAGCTAAAACGTCATCTTGTATCCTGCAAACCAATTATTATTTCCTTCACGCTTCCTTATTCAAAAGGCCAAGATGAAACCTTCCCCTTCAGTTAAATGCCCGAGAACCATATTCTATCTTTGAAAACTTACATCTAAAATTAAATGAGTGAGTTTTACGTCGGGGGAAAAAATTTCGGAAGGAATTTTTTACTTACTTTGGATCATAGACAACTTCTTCGATCGTGCTTTTCCAAGTTTCAACATCTGCGTTGTATATATCAATGAATTTTGCCATTTTCGCCTTTGCAGAGAACTTTATGGCATTATCAAAACCATCGCTCATTATTGACGAAGCAACAATAGGTACTCCATGATAGGCAGCCTCTGATGCACTATTTAGTCCCATGTGACTAATAAATGCTTTTGTTTTGGCATGGGCTAGCAAGTCATTCTGTGGTAGCCAGTCAACCAATCTCAAATTTTCTGGGACTGTAATATTTTTTGGCACTATGGAAAAATAAAAAAATTGCAGGTGATTTCAGTTGATTTGCAGGCGATTTTAACTTTTGTAACATACGAGGAACAAATTGCATCCTAGGCTTTATCTCCGATTGCAGTGTGGTCAGAAAGCAGAGAGGCATCAACAAACATGTTCAAAGTTTCTGAATTAGCCGAGTATGCAAAGCTAGATAAACATAAGTAACACATAATATCATCGAAAAGATTGCCAAATCCAACACCATGACACTGTCACTCAAGAGGAAACACTAATCTTATCGTTGCATCTGAAACTGTCAAAAAAATGTACTTATAAATGGAGTTTGGAGAACAATTGAGTTTTAACGTCGCAAATAGGAGAGTTTCTGCACTTTGTCATTTAAACGTATGTTGTTTTTTATTTGTTTTCATTCATTTGAATATTTCCAAATGCATCTGTTTGGTTTGCTTTGATTTCCAAATGCGTTCGGGCACTATGAATAGAAGTCAGTGAATTTAAAGCTCGCGACCAAAGATTGTTTCAAGAAAAACACAAAAATTACAATACATTTTAAAACGGCCATAAAAATTGTTGCAGGAGGTTCTTGAACAAAATCTTTGGTTGGTATACGTATCTGATACATATTCTACAGTAGTTGATTATAAGATCTTTTTTAAGGCACCATTTGACCCTGTCTTTTAGATTTTCCCCTACTTCCACTAAATTTTGGCTTCTAGTGCTATGCAGATATTAGTTTCGGTCATTAACAATAACACGAGAGAGCCAAATGATGTCGAGATGTACCTGGCGGTTAGCAAATGATGTCGAGATGTAAATGGCGGTTAGCACGTGGTAAAATGGCGGATTACAGTCCAATGTTCTAATTCATTTTCGGTATCCTGGAAGTTTGAAGGCAAGATGAATAATGTTGAAGAAGAATTGAATAAGTATAAAGTCAAGGTGGATGCATCAAGACGCACAGGAAAAGCGAGGGAATTGGAAAACCATAAGATTGACTTAGGCCTNGTGCTTTTCCAAGTTTCAACATCTGCGTTGTATATATCAATGAATTTTGCCATTTTCGCCTTTGCAGAGAACTTTATGGCATTATCAAAACCATCGCTCATTATTGACGAAGCAACAATAGGTACTCCATGATAGGCAGCCTCTGATGCACTATTTAGTCCCATGTGACTAATAAATGCTTTTGTTTTGGCATGGGCTAGCAAGTCATTCTGTGGTAGCCAGTCAACCAATCTCAAATTTTCTGGGACTGTAATATTTTTTGGCACTATGGAAAAATAAAAAAATTGCAGGTGATTTCAGTTGATTTGCAGGCGATTTTAACTTTTGTAACATACGAGGAACAAATTGCATCCTAGGCTTTATCTCCGATTGCAGTGTGGTCAGAAAGCAGAGAGGCATCAACAAACATGTTCAAAGTTTCTGAATTAGCCGAGTATGCAAAGCTAGATAAACATAAGTAACACATAATATCATCGAAAAGATTGCCAAATCCAACACCATGACACTGTCACTCAAGAGGAAACACTAATCTTATCGTTGCATCTGAAACTGTCAAAAAAATGTACTTATAAATGGAGTTTGGAGAACAATTGAGTTTTAACGTCGCAAATAGGAGAGTTTCTGCACTTTGTCATTTAAACGTATGTTGTTTTTAATTTGTTTTCATTCATTTGAATATTTCCAAATGCATCTGTTTGGTTTGCTTTGATTTCCAAATGCGTTCGGGCACTATGAATAGAAGTCAGTGAATTTAAAGCTCGCGACCAAAGATTGTTTCAAGAAAAACACAAAAATTACAATACATTTTAAAACGGCCATAAAAATTGTTGCAGGAGGTTCTTGAACAAAATCTTTGGTTGGTATACGTATCTGATACATATTCTACAGTAGTTGATTATAAGATCTTTTTTAAGGCACCATTTGACCCTGTCTTTTAGATTTTCCCCTACTTCTACTAAATTTTGGCTTCTAGTGCTATGCAGATATTAGTTTCGGTCATTAACAATAACACGAGAGAGCCAAATGATGTCGAGATGTACCTATATGATGAAAAAAATAATAATTTAAAAAATCGGAGTTCTGTGAGCTGAGAATTGAATTTCGAAGATGACCACAATTGATTGTTTACTGCTTTCTATACGAAATTTGTAAACTTCTGACTTTGTGAAACTTCTAAAAATCTCTATCTCGGCTCACATAAGTCCGATTTTCGCAATTCTTCTTTTATTTTGATTGCCAATCATTTCTCTATCAAATAAGCTAAAATTTGAATGATTTTGAGAACTTTGATTTTTTGATAAATTATTCCCATAATTTTACCATTCTGGATGACTGTGGAAACAGGGGGAGATAATTAAAGTACAGGGTGTTCCAAAAACGTTGTGCCCCATCTGTACGGTTGCTGTGGAGGAGCTGTAACTTCTATTGTCCCGTTTTGTTGATATGGTTGCATGGGATAGCCGTCAATTTAGAGTTTGAGACCTTGTTTTAGCCAATAGCAGAAGTGGTTGCTGATTTATGGCGGAAGAAAGTAAAAGAAAGTAAAAAAAGAAATTTTTATGTAGTTTGCAATGGGTTAATGGTGTTGTGTTATCAGTAAACAATACAATTAACCCTTTATCAACTGTAGACAAAATTCTAATACAGCTCTAGAACCCTTTCTTGCAGTAATTATTTGATTTTGGCATTTTTAGAGAAGAAAGAGCTGTTTTTGAAGTTTTCACTTTTTTGACTTTCTTGAGTCATAAATCAGCAACCGCTTGTCCGATTGGCTAGCACAAGGTCTAACTCTAAGTTGAAGTATATCCAATGCCACTGTATCAACAACAAGACAATAGAAGTTATAGCTCCTCCTCAGCAGCCGCACAAATGGGGCACAACTTTTCTGGGACACCCTGTATATGTCAGCTGTCAAGGAACCATAAAAATGCTAATGCTTTCTTTACTCACATTTTACTTTCCAAATCACTTTTTGTTTCAGCTTTGAAATTGCACTAACCATTTTTTCAAGAATAACATGGTTGAGACTTGAAATAACACTGCCAAAAGAAACTAAAATCACACCATGTTCCCCAGAGCTTTGCATGAAGTCTTCAAGATCATCTGATAGCGGCCTTCCTGGCTTTGCCTGCATTGGTCCAACAACAAATATATCTGCAAATAATAATAATAATAATCATCATAATTGCTATAAAAACGCTACATATAAATAAATGTGTTGCAGCAAGAAACAAACTTAAAATAAACTAATCAACTAACCTACTGTTTAAGTACAGTATACAGTGGGGGACACTTTGCCCAATATTGAGGGGGAAGCAATTGTTTCACTTAAAAAGCATTGCTTATTTCAATTGTTTTCAAACAAAAGGTCTTTGTTTTACCAAACGTTGGGGGGTGACCGCTCCCCCTTACCACCCCTAGTGTCTGCCACTGTAAGTATAACAAGAACAAAATAAAGGAATAAATGTAAAAGGCAAATTAAAGGTGTGTGTATATCCAGGCATGTAGATATATCTGGCTGTGTTATCTGGCTAGTGTTTCCCTAAGATAATAAGGTTGGATGAGGTAAAATGCTAGAGCGGCTAATTGTGTCATTACCATCAGAGCTCATAATCTCATTGCATGTTAGTTGTAAGGGACATCACCAAAGTATGCAGTAAAAGATTCACTCTGAGGCCCAGGGGGCTGGGGGTACTTCCAAACTTTCAATATGGGGGGCGTTCATACCAATATTTGGGGTCTGAAATCTTACATCAAATCAATATTTGGGGTCCATGAATCTGAAAAGGAAGAATCATGCAATTCGGCGCAAATCATTACAGTGACCCATCAAATCGTTTGTACACCCATACTTTAGTGTTCATCTGTTAATATATAATGCAATGAAATAGATAACAATATTGAGGGTCTCCCAAACATACTCAATATTTAGGGGTCAGTATTGAAATACTGGCATCGACCCCCCTGTATTGAAAGTTAGGGAGTACCCCCTTGGGTTCTGAGGGTACTATAGGCTGGGCACACAAAGAGAAAAATGTACCTCATCTTCAATGAGACCAAGGGAGCAGTTCTTACAGATACAGCCATTGAAATCAAGCCCTTTGTGCCTTCCAGTTTCAACCAACAATTTTTAGTCACTGCATCTAAATTTTCACAAGGTTTTACGGTATCTAAAGTTCATACAGTGGCGTGCTGGCGTGCTGGCGTGCTGGCAGGGGGGCAAGTGCCCCCCTGTGAGTGAAATATGAGGGGCGCCAAAACGCCAATCTCTATACGCATGGGCGCCAAAGGCGCCCTTTTAAAATTGCTTATCAAATATGGGAGTTTCCTCCGAGGATTCCTCTAAAACTTGAGAAATATTTCCAAAATTCACAGATAAGAGAGTGGAGTTACCTGGAAATTCTAAATTTGAAAGAGCTATAACTTCTCGCATTTTTGTTTGGCCTGATACAAAATGCATATCGCGATATGAATGAAAAGAATGAAACAATTTCATAAACGAGACGTTTTCACAACTCAGATGAAGCATGCTAATCAGTGGCGGTGCCACGGGGGGACTGGGGGGACTTTCCCCCCCCCACTTCTCTCCAAAGTCGGTTTTTTTATTCGTCCAAATCCGTAGAGAAGTGTCAAAGGAGGGGTTTAAGGTAGTTAGATCCTGAATTTTGAGGACAAAAAAAGGGCGTTTCTTAGCAATAAAAAGGGCTTTTCCCAAGGATAAAGAGGGCTTGGTCCTGAAAACTTCCCGGGGGCCAAGCCCCCGGACCCCCATTTTTATTTGTCCTCCCCAGTCGGTTGCAGCTAGCGCCGCGCCGCCACTTTTGCTAATGAATGTAGTGACCAAACTTTTTTCCATACGCTGTTTCATATTGCTATATGATGTATTTGCATGAACTTTTCTTTCTTTGTATCATTTGAGGAGATTGTTATGTCTATGTTGGATGATGTTAATTAAGGCTAGATTATGAAGCTAATTTATCTCTCTAAAATTACGAGTGACTTTATTTGGAAGCTGCTCTCTAAAGTTCTTGAAACAGAATATAAGAGGGGATAGATTTTTTTCCAGCTTCAGAAAAGCGAAACGAGGAGAACAATTCTCTTGAGAGGAGGAACAAACGAGAAATGTTAATCCCATGCTCGAAAACATAAGCATCTCTTGTCAGCTTCGTAAATTGTAAAATTTTAGCCTACAATGCTTAAAACTTGACGAAGTTAAGTTTTCTTGTCCTTTTTCAAACAGTTTCAGAAACAGCTTCCACGAATAATAGCTTATAACTTCGGCCTTTTTTATCTTTACTCAAAAATTTCCTGGTGATGTTAATTTATAAAAAAATTGTTAAGAAATTGTCAAAAATTCTATTTTAGCATGGCAAACATGGGATTGCAAGTTGTTCTAAACCAAGGTAGAGGGAGTGTCCCCAAAAAATTTCCTGAGGGCTTCACCCCCAGAGACCCCTTCATTTCAATACCCCACCAGTTAATTTCCCCTCCCCTGGCCACGCTGCTCAGGGCGAAAGTTTGAACTAAGTTATCAACATCTTATAATGTGACTTTTATCTTAGTAAAAAATCTTCTACTATAATAGTGTATTTAAAACGGGCATTGACGCAAACTAAATTCGTGCAAAAACTAAATAACTAAAGAGGGGGCGCAATTTTCGCACCTTGCCCCCTTGTGGAATGAGACCCAGCACGCCACTGAGTTCATACTTCAACAGACAAGTATTTTTCTATTCTTAGGTGGGACTTGAAAGTTGCTATATGTCGTATGCTCCCTCTCCTAACTTATTACACAAAAGCAATGTATGAACTTGCTAAATTCTGAGAACCTACTTGGCATAAGCGGATGTGCATATTCAAAGACAAAGTCATCCGTTGATACGATGTACAATTCAGCCTTGCCAAATAGCTCTGAAAAGCTCTGTGTGCTTGTTGACCCCATTTCCTTCTGGAAAGTCTTGAAGTAGTAGCTAACAAGAATATCAAATGCTATGTTTTTTATGTTCATAAAGATAAAATTCTTTGTCCTTTGCATAAAAGTCATTTCATCTGTATAGCCAAGACCAGTTAGTGGCACGTAGCTTGGGGGAACAGGTACTTGTGCATATGCACCAACAACGCCAATAGGACCAGGATGTACCAGAATAAAAGGTTTGTCAAAGATGTCAGGGATATAAACACCACAAAAGAACACTGAGAGTGAAACTATCATGTCAGCATTCTTTATTTCATTCAAAGTCTCATCATTGGTAACCAACGCTTGGCATGTTTTAACAAATCCATTCATTAAAACCCCAACTCCAGGAAGATACGAGCGAATACCAGCCCTTTCTGTGCCTGTGCTATATTGGCCCAACAATGCATTGAGCTCTGCTTCCTCTATGGGTACTTGATACTCAATGTGTTTGACAATGCTCTTTCTTTTTCGAATCATGTTTGTTGTTAGAATTGACACCTCAGATAAAAGAGATACAATATGGTCAAACCCATTCTGGGGGTAGGGCAGAACTGACGCTCTTTGCTATTTTGAAGAATTTAAACCTTTTAGAAATTTACATGTAGCAACTTTCAAAACTATTTTGCTAGAAGTCATTGCTCACACAGCCCTCTACTTCTGCACTAACAGCCTGCCTTGGTGAGATAACGACTCTCCTCAATAGACGATTGCGCTAAAGATGACATCAGGGAATTTTTACCATGATCCTTTGTCTTCGATATTCTATGATAGACCAATCAGATTTCGTTCTGATACAGAAAAGATCACAGTAAAAAATTTCTTGACAATATCTTTACCCCAATCGTCTATTGTAATGTTTTTATTGTATTGCCCCGAGAAACAGATTTGACTGAAGCTGCAGCGCAACCCTCCTTTTTGAAATATAACATTCATCAATTGATGATGATAGCTGTGTCTTGTGTGCGGTGCAAGCACGTCACCAGGGGGTGGACTGTCCACACCCAGTGGGATGGACACGGCCACCCCAGTTTTCTTTGGGTGGTAGGAGCCTGGGGTGAGTACTTCACTATTCGAGCATACAGGGATGCGCACCAGTTTTGAGGTAGTTTTTGATCAGAAAATTCTGGGAATGGAGTATACTTTTATTGGAAATTTTCTGGGATGGGATAGTTTTCACTAAAAATTCTCGTACTATTCTGTTTTTTGGGTCTAACAAAGATTTTTCAGTTGTTTCACAGTGAAAACACGTGTTCTGAAACCTCATTTGTATTCTTCTGGGATTGGGTATCAAAATCTCAATATCAGAAATTCTTCTGGCACACACCCTGCACACCCCCATATGAACAGTATATGACCCCATAGAGAAGTGTCCCCCGGGGAGTAGGAGGCTATTTATTCAAAAGCAAAAGTTGGTTAAGATTCAAGAACGGCTTGGTTTGGTTAATGGTATCGACCTTTCAGAATTAATTCCTAATAAGTCCACCCCACTTGTTAGAGCTTGTGGTTTTACCATGTGATCTCTTGAGGCCATTTCCTCAGCAACTTGTAGTACTACGAAGTACTGGCTGCTAACAATTGGCGAGGGCAGGAACACTATCTTTGATTTCTTGTTTTCGACCTCCGTTGTTTGAAGTATCAGGACGATGGATGCAAACAGCAAGAGCCTCTTTAAGAACTCGAGAGCATCCATGCTGTCTTGACAACTGCAAATGATCACTTTTCAACTTGTAGTATCAACAACTGGTCAATGGACGGGAACATGTAATGACCGTCTTCCTATGTTTTATGGCCTAATTGAACTTTGCCAGATAAAGTTGGAAGCTCACTCTCTTCGAAAAAGTAGAAAGAAAAGTGCTGAATCATGGTACATGGGACCTTGATATTGGCCCCAAGCGCAGCTTGTCATTATTTGCGTAATCGTAGCCTAACAGTGGATGTGATTGCGCACAAACAAACTGCCCATTTCACAATTTTTGGTCTTTGTTTACAAAGTCTTCGCGGGAAAAAGTTCAGTGGGTCAAACATCATCATCATCTATACATATTTAACGGTTAACCGTCATAATGTCCTTCACCAATTGTTTCCACATGCGTCTGTCCTCAGCTAATTCCTCAAGTGTTTCGATTGTTTGTTCAGGTGTCTCATTGTTTAAGTTTAGTTTAATGTTTACCGATGCAAGATCTTTTTCAATAATCTTCATCCAAGTTAAACTTGGTCTACCTCTCTTTTTTCTGACAGGTTGCAGTGATTCGTGCAAGGCTAGCCTAACTGGCGTTTGCCTATCAAGTCTCATTAAGTGACCAAGCCAATCTAACCTTCTCTTTCTAATGATGGCACTCCATTTCGTTGTTCCTGTTTTCTCGTATAATCTTTCGTTTGGAATCGATTTTGGCCAGCAGATGTTGATTACTCTCCTTAGCATCTTTCTGTGAAATGAATCAATCTGTTTTTCAATTGTATCTGTTAGGGTCCATAGTTCCGAGTTGTACAGAAAAACACTGGCAGAGTATGCATTAAAGGTTCTAACTTTAAGTGGCATGCTTATTCTTTTTGATTTGTAAATGTCCTGGAAAGATTTCATGCTATCGATTGTTAATATTTTTC
>REGM01000248.1:284453-299867 GCA_004194415.1 Aurelia aurita | reverse complement strand
TTTTCTAGTAAATATGGACTCAAATTGACTTAAATAATGAAGATGAACCAAATTAGATGCAATTTATTTATATTTTACACTTCTTAATTAGAACAATGACGTCATAAAGGTGAATGACGTCATAGATATTAAATTTTGCTAATGTCAGCAAATTTGAAAAAATTATATATCAAATGAAAGTACTCATCAAAAGCAATCGAATGGTGCATGTTTGAGATCAATCGGACAAGCGAGGCAAAAACTATGGACGTTCTAAGCTTTTTTTTGTTGACCACTCTCCAAATATGGTGTTACTGTGATCACGTGCTCAAAGTAAGAGCAATTATATGTATAAATTTTAATTGCCAACTTAATTTTACTAAAAGTCACCAAGCCTGGTTGTCATATCTCATGTGGTTTTAGCGCAGTGTAGCAAAGTGTGTTAGGGGGGGCGAAAAACCCCCCCAGTACGAATAGGGTTAAATAGGGAGAGAGCTTATATAGAAAAGGTGGCCTATTTTAAGAAATCAAATATATATTGATGGCTATATATAAATTGTATATGGTAAAACGTTTTCTATGGTAAATGGTACATGACAGGCGACTAGAAATGACTTCATTCTTCCGAAGACAAAACTAAGTGTTGTTAAACACACCATAACATACACTGGCGTCACCACCTGGAATAAGATCCCAAGTGAAATAAAGAATTCAAAAACAAAAGCCATGTTTCGTAAAAAATTTTCCGATCATTTACGACAAAAATACTAACTTCATCACATGTCAGCACAGCAATGCCGTATATAATTTGCACACAAACTATTGTTTCTACCATTCTTTTTTTCTTTCTTTCTCTCTCTTTCTTTTCTCTACTTCCACTTTGTATCAATGATGTTTTGTATATATTTAAGAAAAAAAAGATGTTTAGAACGTATGATGTAATTAATGAGTTTTTAAAATATGTAAGCTATTTCTTTGAAGAAGGGGTACTTGGCTCATCAGCCCTCTGGGGTTTCTCTAGAGAAGAACTCCTGTTCTTCTTTGGAGTATCTAAGTATCCTGAACAGCCATTTCAATAATTAAATAATTTATAGTTAGCAAAAATGTAGTAGATAAGAATTGTTGTTCAAAATGAAAGTGAAACTTGAAACTTGAAACTTGTATATGGTAAAACGTTTTACAATGGTACAGTACTTAACAATTTATTTTCATTGGTTTTTAGGATGGTTATCTTGAAATGCCAGTACATGGACGAAAGGTTTGTATAGCATGACTTACATCTTGCCAGACTGGCCTTGTGTTATATGGTACCAGGATGTGCAACCAAAGCATTACATAATAGTAAAGGTACCTTGAATACGACAAGTCAGAATTTTTATGAATTTGTAAGTTTTTATTGGAATACCGGGTGTCCCAAAAAAAGTATACAGATTTGGTCGACCCTAGCAATGAGAATTTAGGGCGAATCAATCGGAAATCATTTTTAAAGTATAAATCGATAGTCAACTTGAACATGGATACCTTGTTTCTTGATATTGGTGCTTTGAGAGTTAAAATATTAATCTTGAGAGTTCAAATTTGCTTCCACCTCCAAACCAGAGCTTTGGTGTTTTGGCCTAAGCAAATTCTTGAAGCACAGCGGATAAGTGAATAGCACACTTGAAAAAATGTGAAATAAAGGGAGAAAAATTAAAACCTGCACAACAGATGCGCTTTACAAAATATAATTTATTTGACACTTATCATCAAGGGAGCTCCGAAGTAAACTTTGTGAAATAAATTGTTGATATTAAAATGAATGAAGTTTACTTCGGAGCTCCCTTGATGATAAGTGTCACGTAAATATTTGAGTTATTTTTTTGCTGTTGTTTAACTTTCCATAAATGTTCACATAATGTAATCTAAATTTTAAAAGCCATCAAATCTAATTTTTCTATTATATTTTTGTTGTTGCAGGCAAGCTTGTTGTCTGAAGACAAGAGGCTTTTGGACAGTGTCTATCCTGGAAGACAGCAAGTGAGATCGTTTGACTGATATGAAGTGGACTATTATCTAATAGTTAAGGCTAGCTTAGAATTTAGACTCTTCCTCTGATTAAGATGTAAACGAACGAAACATTGCTGATTAAAGAAATACAAATATTAAGTGTGAGGAACAACATTGTAGGGTACTGGCAGGATTTATCAGGCAGCGGGATATTCAGACAGTTTTAGCTTTCAACACTCTGTAACTCCCCCCATACATTTAAAAAACATATGCACACTTAGGTGAAGCTTTCATGGCCATTGCTCTTCCATTCTGCACCATTATCTTTCCATCGCTTTGTGCTTCTTTAAAATATGCCCAGACAAAGTGACGACGGATGCAAATTGACTTTGGCCTAAGCCAATGCTACTTCGTTGAGCATATTTTAAAGAAGCATGAAGCGATCGAAATGATAATGGTACAGGATGGAAGAGCAATGGCCATGAAAGCTTCACCTAAGTTTGCGTTTGTTTTGGAAATGTATGAGGGGTAATAATAATAATAGTTAATGTTTAAAGTGGGCAGCCTGTATTAATCGAGCTAATGTTCAATTTTTTTACAACAGGGCCCACTATAAATAAAAATTGGGTATTAGTTAAAATGCTCGAATTACAATAAAAGAATCATAAGAACCACTAGTTACAATATATTAAAAGTCATGGATGTAATAAGTAAGTCTAATTAAAGTGCTGTTTTAAGAAGGACTATTCAGTTGTGTTGTTGTTGGTAACGCATTCCATATTTTAACCCATTTTAACAGCTCTTGCTTTAAATGTTCGACTTTGCCAGGTGTTGCTGTTCTGTGCAACATATAACTTTTTCCTCTTTGCTGATCTTGTATTGTATCTATGCACATCAGATGAATCCTGGAAACATTGCTTTAGGTAATCCGGCGTGAGATTGTTCAAGCTTTTAAATGCCATTATTGCAATATTTTTCTGTATGTTCTCAAGGAAACTATTCTCTTTTTGATCGCAATTTTTGCCTCGCAGGTCTTGAGATTTCTTAAATTGCCTTGCAAGTCTTTTCAAGCATGTCTTGCTAGCAGAAGACCAAACCTCACTGCAGTAGTTGAAATATGGTATTACAAGGCTGTTGATAAGGATTTTCTTTGTATGAGATGTAAACTGGGTATTGAAAACTGGGTATTGAAAACTGGGTATTGAAAATTATAAAAAAAATCATATTTGAATGCATTCTTATCTTTTCAGTCGAATCCAGCAAGCTTTGCAACCAGTATTACTTATCACTATTTTACCCAGGTAGCTGCTGATGCAGAATTGGAGAGTGACAAATATCTCATTCAAGTTGAAGAAGAAGTTTGTAGTATTGCTGAGTCAAGTAGAGATGCATACCAACCATTGCAAACAGTGTCAAGTAATGTCCAGCGAAGAGAGATTAAACCCCAAGGACTTACCGCTTCAAAGGCGATTAGGAAGGTCAGTAAATTTACTGTCTTTCCTTTAATGTACTGTCTTTCCTTGTATGTAGAGGGAGCATGTTTTTGTTACATTAGTGGACACTAGGGTCCAGGGGGCCCGGGTCACTTGACCAGATTTGGTTGGGGACATGCCACTCAAGCTTCAAAACCATACCCGTTCCTTATACTAATTTTTCGAACATGTATACCCGACCTTGTACCAATTTCTCGAAAATTTTTACCCGACTTTATACCAATTTTTAAAAAAATGGCCTATTTATTTGGTCTTTATACCAGAATCACAAAAATGGATACCGTTCTTTATCCCAAAATCGTGAAAAGCGCTACCGTTCTTTATACCAAGATCGTGAAAATTGATACCGTTCCTTATACCAAAATCGTGAAAACGACATCCTTCCCGATGGCACATCCCCAGTACCCAAAATATACATAGTGCCCCCACTTCTCCATTTGGTGGAGAACAATGACAGTAAGCAATGTTTTTAAATAGCTTCGTCCTCCCAACATTTTGCAAAGTGTGTTCTGTTTTGAGGAGGCCAAATAAGTACCAGGTGAGAAAAGAAAGCATATGCTGTTTAAAGGGCTACCATTCTCTGCGTAAAACCTGTTGAAACTGTCTTCAATGACTCAAGAAAATTTAATCAATTAAGATGCGTTAATCCAACTTGAAGTAAATTTAAATAAACATGCCCAAATCATCACAAAAGTGTTTTAAATTAGAATGCGAATATTACTATCCTCGCATTCTCTTTCTTGTGTACTTTTTCTTGCTTTGAATGAATGCTGCTATTGAGATTATGGCATTTATAATTGGGGAGCGCTTATTTGAGAGTAGGAATTTATTGGAAAAGTGTGGTACCTAATTTTTTCATCTTTATCATTTCAACTAATAATGAATTCAAAGTAATAGCACTTTTGAAATGAACATCGATGATTTCCATTTTCAGGTCCCTTGAACCATACCCGGTTCAACGAACCCTTCGTTTAACGAGCTCTGGACTTATTTATGGTTTCCTTGAGGAGTCGTTGCATAGAGAGTTCACTGTAGATCGGTTCTTCTTCATGTAGTTGTTAATATTATTTTAGTATTTATTTTAGTATCTATGTTAAATGTAATCGCCGAAGGGTAACAATGTATTTCCATGCTCCCTGTGGTGTCGTTCTGTAATGTTATTGTTAGTTAGTAAATTGTAAATTTTAGGAGAATTTATATAAAAAAAAAAAACATCGATGATAAGCAAATTAAGTAGAAATGTGCTCACCATACACCCTCAATCCTAAGTTATACTTCTTCAATGATTATGAAATTGACTGAATGCCTTGAAAACAATCTTTGCCAGGTTCATTAGTCATCTTTGAAACAAGGGGTACTCTTTCCTCGATTAGCCAGCTACCGAGAGAGCTCCTCCTCAAGAAATTCCACTGGATACATTTCCCTTAATTTGTCTTGTTTTGATAATTCGTATTATTGTTGTATTTAGCTAAATTGATGTTAGTTTGAATTTTCTTTATTTTTGTATTAAATATATCGTTGTTGCTTGTGATTGTATGTAGAGGAATTTTAAAGTATGAAACTGAAACTGAAATTGTATAGAATCTGACTAAGCAACATTTCACATTCTTACTTGCATAGTAAAATGTGGAATAAAATTAGGAACTTTCTAAGAGCGAGGTTTGCAGCAGCTGACCTTCAGGTAGAAGATGAGGAAACTAAGCATAGTAGGCTGCGTTCGATAACTTTTCTAATTTGCGTCAATCTTAAGTACTGCAATTAACTAACAAAAAGATTGCGTGTGCAACAATGGTGTTCACCACCGTTCATGAGGATTAATTTCCTTTTTGGTGTTTTGAAATGAAAATCATGGAATAACATGCACTCTGGTGAGCTGGACATGATGTGCCAGTAAAATTATTCAATTTTGCAGCACGACCAACCATAAAAATAAAGCATAGCCTCCAAATCTTTGGTAACTTTAAAAAATCATTGCACAGATTGTTAATGCATCTTCTATTTTATTTAATGGCTTGAAAGGAACTTTATGTATTTTGCTATAATCCTTTGTGTAGCATTTCTGATATCTTCATTATTTTCAGAATTACAGCGTCTTCTTTGCTTGGGCCAGTTTTGATGATGTGACGTCGTCAAATTGATAAATCATAAACTAGAAAAGCTACAGATTTCTGCTTGCAGCAATATTATAAACATTCATAAACTATGGCTTTCCTGAAAATTGTAGCGTTTTTTATAGTTTATTTTAGGATGTACGATTATTTTAATTTTTTTGAATTTCGCGAGTTCTTTCGATAAAAAGAAAACCGCTGTTATTCTGACAATAATCAAGATATTAGAAATGCAACATGTAGGATTATAGCAACGTACCGGAAGTTCCTTTCAAGCCATAAAATCAAAAGAAAGAAGCATTAACTACCCGTGCAGTGTTTTTTAAAGGTTTGGAGGCTATGCTTAAAAGTGACCTCTTTTCGTGCCATCAAACACTAGGTTGAATATGCAAAACATTGTGTATTTAATCGTACACGATGACTTTTTAATCATTTCCTTCTGTGCTTGACAGGGTTTCAAACCACCATCCAAGAGAACGAACGTTGATGCCGATCGCAATGAAGAGGTGAGTTGAGCATTTTAGAATTCTCCTTTTGTGTTACCCCCTAGGGGGTACTCCCTAACTTTCAATACAGGGGTTCGTGCCAATACTTAGGAACTGAAATCTTACATTAAATCAATATTTGGGGTCTGTGAATAACGGCATAAACATAATTCAATATTTGGGGTCCATGGATCTGAAACAATGGAGAATCGTGCAATTTAGCGTAATTCATTACAGTGACGCATTCAATCATTCATACGCCTCATACTTTAGTGTTCATCTGTTAATACATAATGCAATAAACAACTATGTTTGGGAACTCCAGGAACAAGAACCAGAAATATATAAAAATATTTGGGGTCTGCAAAACATTAGACTCAATATTTAGAGGTTAGCAAAGAAATACTGGCATGGGACCCCCCCCCGTATTGAAAGTTTGGGAGTACCCCCTGGGTGTTATCCTGGATAGCCCTGGATAATTAAGTACCGGGTAACCCTTTAAAAATGTTTATCAAGCAGGATGTCGAATGTATGTTATGGCGACCAATGTTTTGATAACTCCAAATTTTGCTGCTTTCCAATTCACTTTTACACAACTCTTTCTTGCAGGCTGATAGAGAGCTGACAACACTAAACCCTGTTCACGCCAGCCTAGGATTCGAGGAGGAATCTCGCAGTACTGATGATGCCACTAAACACCAATTTGAAAATTACAGAAGTCGATTTGGATCGCTTTACAACAACTCTTACTTACAACAGTGTGATGAATCATTGCCTTCAGACAGATTAGGGTATGAAAATGGTTCTGTGCAAGAGGCTTTATTCTGTTCAACGGATGACCGGCCTCAAAATTTTCCTTCGAGTCGCAATGAGAATAATTATTGCCAGGAGAGAAGGGAAAGCACTGATCATAGGCCAATGAATGGTGCCTGTCATGATTCTTATACGGAAAAAGATGAAAGGGGGCTTTCAGCCCTTTCTCGCCAGCAAATGGCAGATATAGGGAATATGACAAACATTAAAGATAATATGGGCTCGAATGGAGGTGGCAAAAGATCAGCAGGGCAAATATTGGCTTTATTTTCCAAGAAGCAGAAATTTAAGGACAATTTTCTCAGAACAGGCAGAGCCAAAGTGGGTAGTGATGTCTTGCAACGCAATAAAATTATCCATGAAAATGACCAATTTGATTCTCTTACTTGTGAGGACTCGAGTTCATATAGTAATGATGAACAGACGAAACTTGATTGTGTAAATAGACCATGTTTTCAGCAGTCGTATACACCTGAAGCGAGGTTAACGTCGTGGGGCTATACGCCAAGAAGTACTGTCTGTGCGAGTGCTAAAGATCTTCAGATCAATATCTCTGATTTAGATAACTCTCCATATATTCCAGAAGAACGGCTTCCCAGAGAACAGTTTCCTGAAGCAGCGAATGAAAATCAAAGCTCAGACNTATTTTATGTACATGTACATATTTGAGGAAATAAGTACCTATGTATCTTGATGTACCTATTTTATGTACATGTACATATTTGAGGAAATAAGTACCTATGTATCTTGATGTACCTATTTTATGTACATGTACATATTTGAGGAAATAAGTACCTATGTATCTTGATGTACCTATTTTATGTACATGTACATATTTGAGAAAATAAGTATCTATGTATCTTGATGTACCTATTTTATGTACATGTACATATTTGAGGAAATAAGTACCTATGTATCTTGATGTACCTATTTTATGTACATGTACATATTTGAGGAAATAAGTATCTATGTATCTTGATGTACCTATTTTATGTACATGTACATATTTGAGGAAATAAGTACCTATGTATCTTGATGTACCTATTTTATGTACATGTACATATTTGAGGAAATAAGTACCTATGTATCTTGATGTACCTATTTTATGTACATGTACATATTTGAGGAAATAAGTACCTATGTATCTTGATGTACCTATTTTATGTACATGTACATATTTGAGAAAATAAGTATCTATGTATCTTGATGTACCTATTTTATGTACATGTACATATTTGAGGAAATAAGTACCTATGTATCTTGATGTACCTATTTTATGTACATGTACATATTTGAGGAAATAAGTACCTATGTATCTTGATGTACCTATTTTATGTACATGTACATATTTGAGGAAATAAGTACCTATGTATCTTGATGTACCTATTTTATGTACATGTACATATTTGAGAAAATAAGTATCTATGTATCTTGATGTACCTATTTTATGTACATGTACATATTTGAGGAAATAAGTACCTATGTATCTTGATGTACCTATTTTATGTACATGTACATATTTGAGGAAATAAGTATCTATGTATCTTGATGTACCTATTTTATGTACATGTACATATTTGAGGAAATAAGTACCTATGTATCTTGATGTACCTATTTTATGTACATGTACATATTTGAGGAAATAAGTATCTATGTATCTTGATGTACCTATTTTATGTACATGTACATATTTGAGGAAATAAGTACCTATGTATCTTGATGTACCTATTTTATGTACATGTACATATTTGAGGAAATAAGTATCTATGTATCTTGATGTACCTATTTTATGTACATGTACATATTTGAGGAAATAAGTACCTATGTATCTTGATGTACCTATTTTATGTACATGTACATATTTGAGGAAATAAGTATCTATGTATCTTGATGTACCTATTTTATGTACATGTACATATTTGAGGAAATAAGTACCTATGTATCTTGATGTACCTATTTTATGTACATGTACATATTTGAGGAAATAAGTATCTATGTATCTTGATGTACCTATTTTATGTACATGTACATATTTGAGGAAATAAGTACCTATGTATCTTGATGTACCTATTTTATGTACATGTACATATTTGAGGAAATAAGTATCTATGTATCTTGATGTACCTATTTTATGTACATGTACATATTTGAGGAAATAAGTACCTATGTATCTTGATGTACCTATTTTATGTACATGTACATATTTGAGGAAATAAGTATCTATGTATCTTGATGTACCTATTTTATGTACATGTACATATTTGAGGAAATAAGTACCTATGTATCTTGATGTACCTATTTTATGTACATGTACATATTTGAGGAAATAAGTATCTATGTATCTTGATGTACCTATTTTATGTACATGTACATATTTGAGGAAATAAGTACCTATGTATCTTGATGTACCTATTTTATGTACATGTACATATTTGAGGAAATAAGTATCTATGTATCTTGATGTACCTATTTTATGTACATGTACATATTTGAGGAAATAAGTACCTATGTATCTTGATGTACCTATTTTATGTACATGTACATATTTGAGGAAATAAGTATCTATGTATCTTGATGTACCTATTTTATGTACATGTACATATTTGAGGAAATAAGTACCTATGTATCTTGATGTACCTATTTTATGTACATGTACATATTTGAGAAAATAAGTATCTATGTATCTTGATGTACCTATTTTATGTACATGTACATATTTGAGGAAATAAGTACCTATGTATCTTGATGTACCTATTTTATGTACATGTACATATTTGAGGAAATAAGTACCTATGTATCTTGATGTACCTATTTTATGTACATGTACATATTTGAGGAAATAAGTACCTATGTATCTTGATGTACCTATTTTTGCAAACAAGAGTGAGGCTGTAATATATTAAGCAATATGTTTCGGATGACGTGAGGAAACTATTTGACAATATACTTATTTTGTAGTTGCGTCCCCGTATTAATATATATTGATTTTAATTGTCTTTGCAGAGCATCTGAACATACTGCTATTTGATCTTGCTAAATCATATCATACTGCATCGCAGAGGGCTGACATAGTTCTAGATTTTGAAACGAAATCAGGTATGTGTTCGGGCAATTATTAAATCTATTCTCAGTCTATAAAATATTCTATTTTATAGACTACCGGGTGTCCCAAAAAAAAGTATACAGATTTGGTCAACCCTAACGATCAGAATTTAGCATGAATCAATCCGAAATCATTTTTAAAACATTACTCGATAGTTAACTTGAACATAAATACCTTGCTTGTTGACATTGGTGCTTTGAGAGTAGGGATATTAATCTTCAAAGAACAAATTTGCCTCCACCTCCAAACCAGAGCTTTGGCGTTTTCGCCTAAGCAATTCTTGAAGCACAGCGAATAAATCAACAATAGACTTGACAAATTTGAAACAGGAGGAGAAAAATTAAAAACTGCACAACAAATGCGTTTCACAAAATACAATTTACGTGACGCTTATCATCAAGGGAGCTCCGAAATAAACTTCATTCATTTTAAGTGAAACAAATTGTGGATTTGTTTAGGCCAAAACGTCAAAGCTCTGGTATGGAGGTGGGGGCAAATTTGTCCTTTGAAGATTAATATCTCTACTCTCAAAGGACCAATGTCAACAAACAAGGTATCTTTGTTCAAGTTAACTATCGAGTAATGTTTTAAAAATGATTTTGGATTGATTCATGCTAAATTGTGATCTTTAGGGTTGACCAAATCTGTATACTTTGTTTTGGGACACCCGGTATGTAGGAAATTAAAGCAAACTAACAGGAAATCAAAGCAAATAGACTGAAATTATTCAATATTTTTTATTGTTATTGTTTTTTATATGGATTGGAAGAGAATGCAACCACAGCTCGAACATTGCATTTAAGAATTGTCAAGATTGTTTCATTTCATTAAGTATTGGTAGATTTCAGCGATTGTCTCATGTTGTTTCTTTTAGCTGAAGACATATAGCTGATGGTCTAATTAGTCACAAAAATTGTAACGTGGATAGATTCAAAATTCTTTTAAAGACAAATTCAGTTTTGAGCTTCTTTTAAATGATAATCGGATTATCTTTTCAGTGTAGATTATGTTTCTTTTGACTTTTTTACATTTTGTCAAGACAAAGCGAGGAATAAATCATTTTTTTTATCTATATTGCTACCTAGCATCCGAAGGTAGTTTTAGGACACTGAGAAGCTAAGCTTATCGAGCAATATCCTGGTCNTGATCCCGCCTTGCCGGGATATCTCGCCTAGGCGGGATATCTCGCTTTGCCGGGATACCCCGGCTGCCTATAGAAACACATACAATTTTCACTTTGCGTTTACATGGGAATTTCATCCCGTCCCGTCTTGCCGGGATGTTTTCATCCCGTCTCGGCATGGCGGGATACCCCGTCTAGCCGGGATGATTTTCTCCATGTAAACAGAAACAGGCGGGATAGCCCGCCTTGCCAGGATGAAATTGACGTCAATGCGCATGCGATAATGATCAGTCTTTTGTTATGGTAATCGCTGAAAGCTAATAAGCGTGGATAATTTTCATCCCGTCCCGCCTCTGTCTCTCATGTAAACACAAGCAGAGAAAACGTCCCGGCAAGGCGAGATATCCCGCCTAAGCGAGATATCCCGGCAAGGCGGGATCATGTAAACAGGCCCTAAGTTTTGGTAGATTTCAGCGATTGTCTCATGTTGTTTCTTTTAGCTGAAGACATATAGCTGATGGTCTAATTAGTCACAAAACTTGTAACGTCGATGGATTCAAAATTCTTTTGAAGATATATTCAGTTTTGAGCTTCTCTTAAATGATAATCGGATTATCTTTTACTGAAGATTATGTTTCTTTTGACTTGTTGTCATTTTGTCAAGGCAAGCAGAGGAATAAATCATCGTAACTCTTTCAAGACATTATATTCAACAGTTCTCAACAGTGCTAGCATGTCCTTCAAGCATTCCTCCTTTATCACATCTTTTCCCTTTTCCTTTTTAGATACAACTAGAAAAGCTGGTAGTGTGCCTTCTTGTCCTCACGGTAAGTCCTGGTGGTTACCAATTCAACCCTTTTATGGTTTGCAACGTAATTACAAATAGTATCCTGTGAAAAGAAGCACACATCTTCTTAACATTGTTTAAGATGTATCTATTGTTTCTCATGAAATTAGTTGGTATAATTCTGAACTTGCAAACTTTTTTAGATTGAAAATAGTGTTGCTAATGTCAAAGCTATCTATGTCGTGTTGATTATTGAAAACTAATGATCTAAATTTTATTTTAATCATTTCTATATACTACAATGAATTGTGAAGCCTAAGCATCAACGCAAATTCTCTGTTATTCTAGCTATTTTTGGGAATTTACACTTTATTGCAGTAATATAATTAAAGCAACAAAACTGACTGACCTAGAAACATTTTGTAACAGCATTTCTGTACTCCTTTTGCAGGTGACTGCGCTTTACGCACAGTACGTAAAGATGGACCGAACAAGGTATGTTTTGATCTGGTATTTTTTGCAAACGTCCTCAGTCGAAACATTTTTGTTATTCTTAGAGTGCTGTTAAAATTGTTCAAAAATGCTTCACATTGAACTGATTTGTTCTCATGCAGGGCAAGCTGTTTTACTGCTGTCCAGGAAGTGGTTCGAACCAATGCAAGGTTTGTGAATTCCTATCATATTTTATTATTCAATGATATTTTAACACAAAAACCTTATCAGCTATTTTAAATAAACTAAAAAAAAATAATCGCTATAAATATATATGTACAAATTAAAACCTTAAATGTTTGCTGGTCTTCCTAGGGATCATGCTTCGGGAAGGATGCTGATTTTGTAGGAATTCCTTCAGTTTCCTTTTGAACATGGTAATCGTGGGGCTCATTCTAATTACCTTTAATATGGGTTAGGAGTTTACGCTTATGAACTCAGGCAAATTGCGACCAGGTGCTCTCGCAGATTTAGCCATCCTCATGTTCTTCTGATCTTAGCTGACTAAAAAATGCCTTTGAACAATAATTGTTAAAGAATTTTATCGTATTATTTCGGTTTTACTCATCATGATAGTTAAGTCTTCAAGAAGCTATGTCGGTAAAACACAGCTTTAACCTTACACTGTTGGTTTTAATTAAAACCGACGTCAGCACGCATATGCCCAGTGTGTAGAAATTGTCCAGAAGGTAATGAGGTTGATTTCGTCCTGATATAATAAGGTAATGAGGTTTATTGTTATTATTATTATTAATAGTCCAGAAGGTAATGAGGTTCTCTCACCATTCCTTTTACGTATGTTCTTAAGTTGCTTGTTCGTTTTATTGAGAGTTGTTGTATCTTGTAAGTATTTAGCCTATAGTTGTATGTAACTACTGTGCTTACAGTGATTATTATTATTATTATTATTATTATTATTATTATTATTATTATTATTATTATTATTATTATTATTATTATTATTATTATTATTATTATTGTCTCTGTTACACACTGATTTCAAATGCTGTTCTTTCTGTAAATTGATCAGTGGATTGATGTTCTTGAGCTTTGGTAACAACAAGTTTCCTCAAATCTCAAGCACTTGTCGGAGGATTCTGGCAGAGTGTAGCAACACAGTCTTTTGCAATTCTACTATCCTGGTAGCTATCCCAATTTCCTTCAGTCTTTTTGGCAATGCTTTTGGTGTTGTTCCTAGCGCCCCAATTATAACTGGAATTACTTTCATTATTATTATTATTATTATTATTATTATTATTATTATTATTATTATTATTATTATTATTATTATTGTTAATTTTAAGCATAACGCGTGCGTTGTATTTTTTGCCATTTATAGTTTCATGCGTTGTCTTTAGAATTGTTTCTTTTTCAAATTTTATGTTTTCTTTGTAGTTTTTCATATGGGCTGAAGAGTTTCAAAAGAAATCTGGTGGCTCGAAAACCAATGGCGACGTCACAAAACATCCTGGAATTGTTCTCTCGGATACAAAAAGTGTGAACAACTTTTTCAATGCTCAGGTAAGATCTTCACAATCTAACCGTTATGTCTAAGTGGCATAGATTGACATAGGGAATGTAACTTTACTCCTATTATGTGTTGAAACTAGGGTAAGGCTTGATGGTTCTTATAAACACGAAAGTGAAACATGAGGCCAAAGAGCAGTTTAATTGAAGAATTGAGACAAGCCAGGTTGACATGATTATCTTTTACACTCATAAGCTGTTAAGAGACTGCCACAATTCGCCATCTTTTATGTGCGTTAGTTTCTGCTGGTATAAGATTGTGAAATATCCGCAGTAAACAGTGCAGTTTTACCAAATATGGCTTGACATGGCAGTTGCTTTTCTTCTTTTGGTAATCTTCTGTGGTTGTGAATCAGAAATAGCGTTTTGTTTGATTGTTTGATTGTTTGATTGCAGTTTTCCTGCATATATCGTTTTAAAAGTTGTTTGCAAGTAAGTTCTTGAGCATTTTCATTTTACATCATCTCTAGGGTTTGGCATTCTACTGTGCGTGCACTTTCGTAAAGAAGAATAAGAGTGGATTCGATGGTGGGAAATTTAAGGTAATTCTCATTGGCGTATCAGTGACCCCTTTATTTTCGATGTACTTGAATGTAAGTTTTAAAACTATTTCACCAAACGAAAAAGTTTGCGAGAAAATTTGGTTAAAAATCGTTATGAAAAATGGCAACTGATTGGCATACTGCAGGTGCCTTGTGTTTTACTTTCAACCATTCCCGTTTATATCCTCATTTCTTTTTTGGAGGACGAGATGTGATTTGAGCTTCTTAGGAAGCTTATGTCTACTATGTAATATGTAGCATAGTATAGTATAGTATGTATAGAAACATAGTATGTACTACCGGGTGTCCCAAAAAAAGGTAACAGATTCTATCGGGGCTAGCGATAAAAATTTAGGTCGAATCAATCCCTAATAATGGTTGAAGTACTCCTCGATAGTTAACTTGAAGATAAATACCTTGTTTGTTGATATTGGCGCATCGAGAGTTGAAATGTTAATCTTCAAAGTGCAAATTTGCCTCCACCTCCAAACCAGAGCTTTTGGGTTTTGGCCTAAGATGTTAGCATGCTGTGTTGTGGAATCTCCTGAATCATAGCGAAGTTCGAGCAAGAAACGTCGTGCTTAGGAACACATTTTAATAGAAATTCGAAACTGAACTTGACAATCAGATTCACGAATTTAGTACTATTTAGTCCCATAGAGACATCTTTCTTCATTCAACAAAAATTTCACACTACATCTGCCTAATAAAAGTTATTTATCAGCGAAATCATTCTCTTGGGCGGTGATACGTGATACGTAAATGATATCTTGCATTCTTCATTGCTTGATTGAAATGCATGTTGTATCATCTCTCTTGCAATTATTATGAAATAAGCAATCGCATATGCCCAAGGGAACATAAAAATGCTCACCCGTGCTTGGCTTGGTGTAATTTTGACCAATGCATTTTGACTGACGAAAGCTATTCCTTGGTGACTATATTCATTAATATGTTTTACCATTTTCAGTTTTTA
>REGM01000248.1:211787-282116 GCA_004194415.1 Aurelia aurita | reverse complement strand
TGCTGCCCTGTTTGGGGATCTTGCGGTGCTTCGGCCCTCGATAAGTTGCAACAACTTCAAAATCGAGCCGCCAGGATAGTCACAAACAGCCCCTATGACACGTCAGCTCCGCCAATAATCAAGAATCTCGGCTGGCTCACTATTAGAGAACTGATCGATTTTGAGACTTTTAAGATGGTATTTAAATCTCAGAATGCCCTTGCCCCTGATTACTTGGGGAGCATCTTCCAAAAGGTATCTGAAGCTACTGACCGTCAGCTGAGGAACTCGAAAACAAGCCATAGGGTACCTCTACTGAAAACTTCAACTGGTCAGAAATCTTTTGCCTACAGAGGGGCTAAGCTCCGGAATGCCCTAGATAGTTTTGTCAAAGCGTCATCCTCCCTCTACACTTTTCGAAGTAAATTTAAAGCCCAATTATGAATTAGCTCGTTTTTCTTTCTTTTTTAATCGATGAATATTGTAAATAGGTCTATATTATATATTTAGTTGTTATAAAATTATTATTTTAGCATGGCTCTCTGTAAAACAGTATTTAAATATTGAGTGGATTACCATGGAGGATGACAAAGGATAGCAGAGGCCGATAAAGTGTGGGAACGGGGGAACGCCGTTCCCAGGAAATTTTTGGCAACTTTTTTAGGCCGCAGGAAATTTTTTATGCTGCCGTAAAAACACGAGAACCTGTTATAATTGTTATCAAGAAAACAAAATAGAATTGCTGAAGTGACTTTAATTAAGCAGAATCTTGACAAAGAGGCTTGTATTTTGACATTTGCTATGGAGCGCTTCAATTATCGTGCCTATTTTTGAGCTACCAACCTAAAATTCATTCTTTAACTTGTATGCAATATAAGTGTTAGCTTATGTTATGTTGGTTTATGAACATGTTAAATTTCACCAAGTAGCATATGAACTAAATTCTACCTACAACTTGCGTGAACTACGCTGTACAATCCACTAAATCAATGTCAAATCAAAACAATTTCACAGGAAGTTTTGATAAAAAATTGGCCGTTCCCAGGAAGAAAAACATTTTATCGGCCTCTGCTTCCTAGTGCCCTTGGACTCACCCGGTAGCAGTGAAAGAATTTATTCTGTCCGTTTAAACAGGAGCATGTTTTTTGATGCAAAAACATAGCTAGGACATCATAACATCATAACAACATGATATTGCGTCATAAAGACATTATATCTTGAAAAATTTCCTTATCCTTGGCGTTGTAGATGACTTATGGATCGTATCAAAGAACTTTAACTTTGAACCGGGAAATTCATTCATCGCGAAAAGTACTTTTTATGGACCAAGCTCCTCGGGAGATGTTCAAATAACAGCTGTTAGGTGAGTTGAAGTATTCTAACCTTATTATAAGCGTACGGGAAGATAAAATCTGGGGGGCTGTCTGATGAAAAGTCCCTTGTTACGAAAATTTTGCCCGACTTAAGGTGGATTTTGCCCGATTATGGCCTATTTTTATAAATTTTTCCAACGTTGGGTACGCCTATGAACTTTAAACGATTCGACTAATTTTGAGAAAAGCAGATGAATAAAAATTTTCTCTTCATCAGGTCACTTTCGTCATCCTTTCATTTCAGGAAGATTCTTCTATTACTTTTTAATGCACTAATCCATCATAAAGACTCGTCTTATGAGCTCGCCGATCAGAACTTTGAATTTTCAGAATTCATTTATCCATTTGCAAATGCTCATTTATTGCACGGAATCACTTGTGCAGCAAGTTGTTACTAATTAGGGGGAAGCGTTCCATGTTTGGAGCGCGTTACCTTGCTACCGCGTTACCAAAATTGAAAAATCCATGTTTGGAAATGTGACAGGCAGAAAGCACGTTTGATTCTAAGCTACAGATATCTCATTTCGACCAACTTATTAGAAATCTTGATCATTTGTTAACTGATATTTTGCTTGTACGCAATCAAAATAATGTAGTTCTGGACTTGTTGAGTCAGAAATACGCAGCTGATTTGTCTCTCATTTGAATGTTTTTTAAATCTCTTTTATTTAACAAAGTTTGCAATAAAGCTACCGTATAGACGAAAATATAAAGGCATGCCTTTCAGCCAAACATATTACAAATTTGCGTTTGCTATCTTCCCAAATCTTTTCGGATACAAAGGCTTGTCCGTACAAGATTTTTATCCCCGTCTATGTTAGCAAGAAGAACTGTTTATTTGAGACTATTTTGCGAGAACACAGGAGGCCCAATCGCGTATACATGGAATGGAGGATTAATGTCTAGATCTGATCTCTATTCATGGACTCTTCCTGCCGCTATGAAACCATAGGCTATTCAGTTCAATACAACTAGTCTGTCGCTGTTGTTGTACTGCAATAACGCAACATTATTGCTTGTGTACTGTATTTTGTACGGTAGTACAGTAACAGTACAGTATATAGCAATAATGAAAATAACTCATTTTTATTATTACTGTATACTGTACTGTTGCTGTACTACTGTACACAATACAGTACACAAGCAATAATGTTGTGTTATTGCAGTACAACAGCAGCAACAGAGTAGTTGCATTGAATTGAATAGCCTTTGGTTTCATATCGGCAAGCGGCAGGAAGAGTCGGTGAGTGGAGATCAGATATAAACATTAATCTTCCACATAATACGCGATTGGGCCTCCTGTGGCGAGAATAGAGCTTTTAGCTATTTCAAAAAAGAGTTTGGATTGAATGATATTGTTTGTATACGTTTTGTAGAAATTTGAGGAATTTTTGAATGTGCACAGTAGTGGTGATAGAAGCTATAACGCCTCTCAATCGAAGATTTCATATAAAAATGTATGAAAATGCCGCTCGATCCAGACTCTTGTAGATTAGCTAAAAAGTCTATTGATGACGATCAGTATCAATAATGCATCTTCTAGTATTTAATAACGTTTTCAAATGGCTGGCATATAAGGTCACTGTCGTTATATTCAGATATAAGGACATGTCTTTGTATACCAGACGCACTACATCTGCGTTAGTACGGTATGCTTCCTACGACTGATATCCTATCCGAAAATCTCAGCATCAAGGTGATTTAAGATCCCAAATTAAGCTCCAAGTTATTGTTCAAGCCTATTTCGTTTTTCTGTAGCTCATATTGTCCTTCAAATTGGCAGTCTGGAGGTGAGTAATGTCTTATATTTAAGTATCCTGTCACGCTGTAATACAGCGCTTCAAAAGCAAGGTGAAGTGGAGGTGAAGTTGTGGTTTTAGCGCCAAGCGCTCGGAACGCAGAAGTAGACAAGACCTGATCGAGTCCGCGACCATATCCCTTGTCATGACGCTCAAGTGGTGGGGCTCGTACTGGGCTCGAACCCTGTCCGCCTGACTTTTCTGGCTGCAAAGTCAGAGGATTAAAGCACTGCGCCACAACACCTTCAAACAACGCAATATCTTATCAAGTATTATACCTAGATGTACCTTTCGCACATTTATTCCCAAGTCTCCTAATCAAATATGGGCCTGAAATATTATCGTTTTATATTACTTTTCTGCGTGGTAAATTAAAAGCCACCATGTGACTGTGAAGTTTCTGTCCTTCGAACTGGAACAACCTTTTTTTTTGTTGTTATTGAAAAACATAGAGGAAAGAGATCAATGCTTATTTGGAAATTAAGCAAGTTTCTAGCAACACCTTTTTCTTGATCTCATGTTTCCCCTTTTGCGTACTTTTTATTTAGTTAAACGTAAGCTTTATTTGATTGTAATCAGGGCTGGATCTTCATTCCTTTTCGTACAGATACATTTTCTTCTAGAAACTGTTCATGCTTTGCTAGCATGTAACGCAGGAACAGAGCTCAGTTGTATTGACAATCTAGAGAGGATCAGTGGTATGAGTGATGTCCCAATATTATCGACACTGATATATCAGTAAGTAGACTTAATACCTGATTCGTGTTTGTCACTTGAAACTTTATTGAATTGAATTTGCCTATTCGCTCAAACTACGAATCATTAAACATTACTGTTCAAAAACCTGCACCAACTGCTCCAATTTCTTATGGCGGCGATCATTCTCCATGACATGTCTGGATAAAAGCTGTAAACAAAGACGAGCTCAAGGTTATTCTCCAGTATTTTGCAAAACAGTCTCAAAGTCGGTCGTGTTGAAGAACAATATTTTGCATTCGCGTTCATTTTTGCTTTGATGTTGCCTGAAGCCTGATGTGAGACAACTTTTGTCATTTTTCCCAAGAAAATTTTCCAGTTCCCCAAGAAAGGCGATTAAAAATAGGAGATAATTTATCTTGTGTATATTAAGAGACAAGACGCAGGTTGACACTAAATAGAGTTCTCGTATTAGCAATTTTAGCATATCTTTCAATGGTAACATAAGTAGCATTTTAGACAAACTGATGGGAAATTTTAGCAACTTCGTTTTTCTTTAAATAAAAAATTGAAACTCAAAGATTGTCTTTTGCTTTGTAGCAATGGCTCTACTGGAAATAGCCGTTCTGCTTCGAGTAACAGATTTGTATGTCCAACAATCAGTCGTGCAAATCAGGATTCTGAATGGGAAAACGATGAAATAGTAAGTAGTAGAATTTTCTGATGTTTAAGTCCTTGAGCTACGTTTTGTTTCGTTTTGTTTTGTTTTGTTTAAGCGAGGATTAAAAAATATACCTGGTGTCCCAAAAAAGTACTCCTGTTTGAAAAATCACCAAAAATTGATCACATGGCCGATCTTTAAATTTTTTTTTGGCAAGTAGATCATAGACCAAATTATTTTCCCAGATATAGCTGATCTCGTGATTGGTTTTAAAATTAGCAAATTTAGCTCTTTTTTCGCTGCCTGGTTTTGAAGCATGCTGCAAAAAGTATCAATGATTACCAGTTTAATTTCTTTTTTACATCNGGAAATAGCCGTTCTGCTTCGAGTAACAGATTTGTATGTCCAACAATCAGTCGTGCAAATCAGGATTCTGAATGGGAAAACGATGAAATAGTAAGTAGTAGAATTTTCTGATGTTGAAGTCCTTGAACTACGTTTTGTTTTGTTTTGTTTTGTTTTGTTTTGTTTTGTTTTGTTTTGTTTTGTTTTGTTTTGTTTTGTTTTGTTTTGTTTTGTTTTGTTTTGTTTTGTTTTGTTTTGTTTTGTTTAAGCGAGGATTAAAAAATATACCTGGTGTCCCAAAAAAGTACTCCTGTTTGAAAAATCATCAAAAATTGATCACATGGCCGATCTTTAAATTTTTTTTTGGCAAGTAGATCATAGACCAAATTATTTTCCCAGATATAGCTGATCTCGTGATTGGTTTTAAAATTAGCAAATTTAGCTCTTTTTTCGCTGCCTGGTTTTGAAGCATGCTGCAAAAAGTATCAATGATTACCAGTTTAATTTCTTTTTTACATCAAGCTTCTAGTTTGGTCATGACTGTCAGAAAGAAACGCAAACTATCATTGTAAACTTGAAGGATAATGAAAAATCTGAAAATAGTGGCTGTCAGGCAAGATTTACGATGTTGCTTAAAAAGCATAGCTCAGAATAAGGTTTTTCAACCTGTTATTGTATACCCTGTAATGAAAACAAGCATTTTATTATCTTTAAGTATATTTGGATCACTGAAAAAAGAGATCAAAAAGAAAATTTGATAATAGGTTTGATTATCGAATTTTGCTGATTTTTTAAACGGGAGTACTTTTTTTGGGACACCCTGTAGCAAACTTGTTTGAGACACTTCGATCTATGACATTTTTCGATGAATGAACTGTTCTTTCAATAATTCGAGTCCTACTTATAAACCTAAATTACAATAGGGTAACAAAAACAACAACAACCTAACAAGGAGACCTGCCTGAAACAATATGTGAAAAGAGATCCAAAGAAGGAGCACCGAAGTAAAAGTGATTCACCGCCTGTCGCAAGAGAGGTTGGAAACACGCTACTAAGTATAGGCAAAGAAACCTAAAGTAGTGAAAAAAAAACAAAATGTGCGGGTCCCTAAACACGTTGACACCATGTATCTTTTAATTTGTTTAAATTTTTATAATCTACAATGATGAAAAAGCGAAAATTCTTGAATATACATGAAAGAGTAGCAATAAACTTAAAGTCTGTCTCAAATTAGAATTTCGTGATATAATCGTGAATATTCGTGAATAAAATCAATTGAAGTGTTTTACATGACAAATTTTGCGTAATCGCAAATCTCACGTGACATCTAATTTGAGACAGACTTTAGTACTTTTGTTAACGTTGATGACGTCCAATTGCATTAGGCAGCACAAATTATTTTCCCTAAAAGTTTCAACCCATCTGGTCTCGTCCATAGGCACAGATGATTCAAGATACAATGTTGAAGTACCATCTAAATGAGGTGAAGTACCATTTAAATGAGGTTTTTTGCAAATTAATTATTGATTTATTGATTGATTGATTTATTAAATGCTGCTATGTCTCGTAAAGTTGTCTTTCTTTTTAAAGCCGCATTTATTGAAACAAATCAAATTCCTTATTATTGGTAAGGTAACGGGCCTATCCGAGCGTGACAAAATATNCTACTAAGTATAGGCAAAGAAACCTAAAGTAGTGAAAAAAAAAACAAAATGTGCGGGTCCCTAAACACGTTAACATGTATCTTTTAATTTGTTGAAATTTTTATAATCTACAATGATGAAAAAGCGAAAATTCTTGAATATACATGAAAGAGTAGCAATAAACTTAAAGTCTGTCTCAAATTAGAATTTCGTGATATAATCGTGAATATTCGTGAATAAAATCAATTGAAGTGTTTTACATGACAAATTTTGCGTAATCGCAAATCTCACGTGACATCTAATTTGAGACAGACTTTAGTACTTTTGTTAACGTTGATGACGTCCAATTGCATTATGCAGCACAAATTATTTCCCTAAAAGTTTTATCCATAAGGTTTCGTCCACAGGCACAGATGATGCAAGATACAATGTTGAAGTATCATCTAAATGAGGTGAAGTACCATCTAAATGAGGTTTTTTGCAAATTCATTATTGATTGATTGATTGATTGATTGATTGATTGATTGATTAATCGCTGCTATGTCTCGTAAAACTGTCTTTCTTTTTCGAGCCGCGTTTATTGATACAAATCCAATTCCTTAGTATTGGTAAGGTAACGGGTCCATCCGAGCGTGACAAAATATAGTAGAACTGTTAAGTAAACGAAAAGAAATCACAAAATCGTTGATGCGATATTTAGAAAATAATTTGGATTTCATGCGTGTAGTCTCAAAGATGATATCCTTCATATATTTCAGTTTATTCTATTACATTGTTTGATTCAGTTTCTATTTTTAATATTATAGGATCAATCTTTAGCCCTTAAGAAGATAACGAATATGTTCACAAGTATTGATAGCGACCAAGCAGAAGAATCTCATACAACACTTATTCATGGTAAGAACTTGATCATTTCTAACTAAAGGAGATCGACATGGTTAAAAGCTGGCCCGGGCCAAGTTAAAAATATAGTCTATTGTATTTTATACTGTTGGCACGTGCCGTTTCATTGTGTAGCTGAAGAAACAATGGGTGCGTGGGCATTTTCGTAGCCTATTTATAGCTACCACTCAATATAGCTATGTCTATTCCCTTTAAGGTAGTATTATTTTAAGTACAACAACATTAATAACGAAATGCAGTCCTTCTCATTTTAGAATTACTGCCTACCTTATTTCAATGTCGTAAGGAAACACAGTCAAAGACTTGTCCCTTAATTTCCAACTGAAGAGATTAAGTGACGTAATGATTTGTAACAGGCTTCATTCTACATGTTCATAGCTGCAATGGATAGCATAGGCGTCGAATCTTTGCAAAACTTCCAAATTAATCGTGTAAAATATTATTGCCCCGTTCTCTCAAATGAGTTGCTCGAAGGAAACTTTAGGTAATTCACCATAATTCCAGAAAAAGCACTTTTGATATCTTCATTAGTTTTGGAATTACAGCGTTTTTCATTTTTCTGCTAGTTTTGAAATTGTGACGTCATCAAATTGCTAAATCGTAAACCATAAAAGCTACAGACTTTTGCTTCCTACCATCTTGTAGACCTTCAAACACTGAGTATTTCTTGTATTGATCATATTGATTTTCCTCATTTAGTTTAGAATTTATGATGCTTTTGATGTTTGTTAAAGCTTTAGATACTGCCTCTCATGTATCCTGTAATTCAAAAAAGAATGATGGTATCAGATATGCTCTCTTTGGTTTTATGGAAAATTACCTAAAGTTTCCTTAGAGCAATTGATTTCAAAGAATGGGGCAATAACATTTTACACGATTAATTTTAAAGTTTTGCAAAGATTCGACGCTATGTTGCAATGGATGGCTCGTTTCAATTATAGAAATTATTGTGATAAGTCTAAATCCTTTGACGATTCTTAGCATCCATGGTGGTGTGACCAAATGGTTGAGGCACAATGTTTCGAATCTTGTAGAGTTTACTCGTGTGGCTCAAATATCGTCATCGGATGTACCAACCGCAAGCCAACAGTCAACTCAGCTGTTCATCCTTCCGAGGTCGGTCAATGAGTACTCAGAGGGCACAAGCCATCGTATCGCAGGCCCACATCAGCCTACATCAGCTGTATAGCTGCCATATACCTAGTTTGCGTTAACAAATAAATGTTGCTTGGTTGCTTGCTTGGTTGCTTAGTTGCTTGGTTGCTTGGTTGCTTGCTTGGTTGCTTGCTGTTCTTACTGGGATTTTGGGCAATGTATATATGCGGGTAAATACCAAACCCTGTAACCCAGTGAAGAAACTTAATTGCCTATACGGTATAATTGACAGAATGATCACACAGACTACAAAATTTAGAAAATGGCAGAGAGGATTTTTTTATCAGAATGACAGAATTTCAACTTTTGACTTTTTCCAAGGTGTGTTCGGAGCTGGGAAGAGCTTTCTATTGGCAGTTGTCATAACGTTTATGGTTGATCTTTTCAAAAGACGAAGAACAGAGAACACTGATCAAAGCAGGTGATGATTTTAAGATCTAGCCACTGACTTCGACAAGATCATTTTTTTATTACAAATGTGATACGATAAAGTAAGGGACCAGAGCAGTTACAGGAAGGCTGACAAGAAATTATTCCATGCAATCTTAAAATAAGATATAAGAGGAGATTTTCTTGTTGGTCTGAACAGAGCGTAAATAAAATATAATAGACATCCCACAGATCTGCTTGGAGTTAGCTGTTTTAAAAAGTCATAATCTAACGAAAATCACTCATTAGACATTTAAAACGTCATAGCATGGTGTAGAAGTTGAACATCGCGCTAAATAACCAAACTTTTGCGTAATATTTTCATCTGATACTGGTTACAGCAAATGTTAAGGACCGATAATAAAGCACCACTTTTAAACCGTGTATTGGGCCACGGAAAGCCCTATTGAATTTCGCTGACTCAAATTTTTTTGCTACTCACACAGCTCTTGGAAAATCTTGGTTTCTTCTACTACAAATGTTGCTGTAGACAGGGTGCTTCAAGGGTATGTGTTCATATGCTTTGGTTTTTTTCTGCTTTGGCTAAAGCAAATTGTATTTTATCAAAGAATAATGGTACCTATGCGACTTTTATTGAGCTAAAAGATGACAACTCTACTACACTGAATTTGCTACAACATGAAATCAGATGATTCGAAAGGCCAGTTTCCAGTCAGTGGAACTTTCCGAGCGGGCGGAAATTCTTTTGTTTACGACGGAAAATTTCGCTTTGCAATTCAATAGATATTTAAGGTTGATTGACTTTTGATTGTGTCAAATTCCGCCCGCTCGGAAAATTCCACTGACTGGAAATCAGCCCAACAACTGTTATTTTCTTTTGATTATGTTCATTTTTATGCNGGTACAAAGTTTAGAAAATTGAGAGAGGATTTTTTATCAGAATGACAGAATTTTAACTTTTGACTTTTTCCAAGGTGTGTTCGGAGCTGGGAAGAGCTTTCTATTGGCAGTTGTCATAACGTTTATGGTTGATCTTTTCAAAAGACGAAGAACAGAGAACACCAGCACTGGTCAAAGCAGGTGATGATTTTAAGATCTAGCCACTGACTTGGACAAGATCATTTTTTTATTACAAATGTGATACGATAAAGTAAGGGACCAGAGCAGTTACAGGAAGGCTGACAAGAAATCTTAAAATAAGATATAAGAGGAGATTTTCTTGTTGGTCTGAACAGAGCGTAAATAAAATAGAATAGACATCCCACAGCTCTGCTTGGAGTTAGCTGTTTTAAAAAGTCTTAATCTAACGAAAATCACTCATTAGACATTTAAAACGTCATAGCATGGTGTAGAAGTTGAACATCGCGCTAAATAACCAACTTTTGCGTAATATTTTCGTCTGATACTGGTCACATCAAATGTTAAGGACCGATAATAAAGCACCACTTTTAAACCGTGTATTGGGCCACTGAAAGCTCTATTGAATTTCGCTGACTCAATTTTTTTTGCTACTCACACAGCTCTTGGAAAATCTTGGTTTCTTCTACTACAAATGTTGCTGTAGACAGGGTGCTTCAAGGGTATGTGTTCATATGCTTTGGTTTTTTTCTGCTTTGGCTAAAGCAAATTTTATTTTATCAAAGAATAATGGTACCTATGCGACTTTTATTGAGCTAAAAGATGACAACTCTACTACACTGAATTTGCTACAACATGAAATCAGATGATTCGAAAGGCCAGTTTCCAGTCAGTGGAACTTTCCGAGCGGGCGGAAATTCTTTTGTTTACGACGGAAAATTTCGCTTTGCAATTCAATAGATATTTAAGGTTGATTGACTTTTGATTGTGTCAAATTCCGCCCGCTCGGAAAATTCCACTGACTGGAAATCAGCCCAACAACTGTTATTTTCTTTTGATTATGTTCATTTTTATGCAGACTTTTGGACCTTGGGTTCGATGATTTCGTTCGTGTTGGTAGCGTAAAGAAGATAGCAAAGCCAGTGTTGCCATACAGTGTACATGCCAAGGGTCCGATGATCAAGAACTGAAGGAACTTCAAACTATGCTCAAGTCAGATTTATCTACAGAGGAGAGAGCGTATGTTGTTTTAACATTATCAATTGGAGTTCGTCATTGTGGCTCGTTTGTATCATATTGACATGGACGTTCGTCCAGATCGTTGTTGATAAACATCAGTCCCGTATGATTCTCCCTTCGGATTAAAGATTAAAGTCCTTGGGACGAGGTGCCAATACGGGTGGTCTACCCGGCTTCGGCGATGGGTCCCTTTTGTGGGCGCGTCAAGCAGACTTCATGCTAAAAAAAGAAAAAAATTGGGGCAAAATTATGTATGATCAGTCGCAAGAAGAAAGCAGTCGTCATTTTATGTTTTGAAGACAACCATAAATTGCTGCTTGGCAGAGAATAAATCCCTACTTATCTATCCGGATTATTAGAATGTCCATCGGAATATATGTTGGTCAGCTTCTGTGTGAACGGGTGTCAATTTCAACCTTGAGCCTTTCATTCCGTGATAAACTCTGCCATTTACTGTCTAATGCAAAGATTCAATGCACACAGAATCAGTGTACTTGAAAAGATCTATATTTTAAGCAGGTTTTTACTTCTCTGATGTTATGTCATAATAATATTGTAACAAGAACAGACCACCTAACATAGCCTCCAAAGACCCCACGTTGATCTTCAATACTTTGCCATACAGATTTCATTCTATTATTGATTTTGTTCTGTTATTTTAGTTACGTAAGAAAGAGTATTGAAAGGCATCGCTTGGGCCTGAATAGAAAGGTAGGTCGAATTATACGTGTTGCTGCAGTATTTGGCTAACGTTGAGTCTTAGTAACTTATATAGAAAGTAAACCAATGATGCAATTTAAAATGACAGAAAACTATGAACAGCGGCGTAAAAAGGAGTGGAAGATGATGCATTTTTTTGTAGTGACTTGAGTCTGTCTTTAACAGAGCCTTTGTTGATAGCAGTACTTTCTTGTACTGATAAAGTTTTACCCTGTATAAACATGTATATTATTATTATTATTTTAGATCAAATAACTGCTTTTAGACTTGGAGGCTGTTTGATCATAATTCCAGATAAATAAACAACCTAAATTTAGGATCTACTGACGGTTGGATCTAACGTGAGTCTTTCTCTTTGTTTCAGAAACTACAAGAAGTACCAGTTGTTGGTGTAACATGCGCAGCATCTGTCTTCCAGTGTATGGAGAAATTGTCGTTCAAGGTAAAAACATGTTATTTACTTGAACTACATAGTTCACTTTATCATTTCTGTAACCTTAGCCCACTTGCCCTTCACGCCTTGAATTTACAACGTTCATCCAATTTGCCTTTTCACTTGTCGCTTCCACAGAGGAATGCGGAAAATGAATGATTGCCAAGCAATTGTTAAGTCGGCTGACGTTATTAACAAATTTTCTTTCTTGCTCCACTTTGCTAGGTTCATTTGCTTGATGAATGCAGTCAGATGACAGAACCACTATCAATGCTTCCCATTGCAAGGTAGATACTTTTAATGTTGATAATTTTCAAGTTATTCAAGTTAGACTCTGCTATACCAAGTATACCAAGTTATTCCGTTGACTAACATATGCCAAGGTCGTCTCGAAAGAAAACGAAAAGATGTTTGTTTCGACCAGCTCCTCATGAATTATTCATGAGACGTACATGACCTCACTTGGCCCGATGTTTATAGTAGGACCCTTCCCCAAAAACTATCATTAAAATTGTTCAAAATGCAAGATAAAAAATGCCGCCTAACCGACCAAAAATCATACGTCTAGCCAGCTACGAGCCGCTTGGAAGAAGTGGTCCTTTCTTTTCTCTTAAGATGACTTTGGCAAGTTTCCTATCAGTCAGAGAAATTTAAATAAATAGTGGATGCTAAGACTGTTGTTGTTGTTGTTGTTGTTGTTGTTGTTGTTGTTGTTGTTGTTGTTGTTGTCAACTTATTTCAATTCGAATATTCAATGCAATAGCTTCTTAATTATAAATAAAACAAAACTAATCTAATTCGAATATTTACAATCAATTAAATCATAAACAAATTAAATAAACAAATGAATATTTGCTTGTTTGATGAATAAAGACTGCGAAAAACTTTCATGCGTTGTTTAGTAATCTCTTTGTCAAGCGTTCAACATTTGCCAATAAAATTTGAGAGCAATGAATGGGTTTCAGTTATTTTACCACACAATTATTACTTGACAGTAAACCGTACTTACTAACTGTACTTTTTTAAATCTGTGTTTTGAGTGATATTCATCTTTACAGATTTTTAGTGAGATCTTGGAGATTTGAAATTATATTTTTAAAATTTTGAGTTTAAAATATTGATTTCATTTAGGTTCAAGTGCGAGAAGTTGATACTTGTTGGTGATCCAAAGGTAAACAGAATTTGTATACCCATTTAAGGTTTTATGTTATGATATTTCTCATGTCATGTTATAATGCAGGGTCGACGGAAACTTTCTGACTACTGCTCTTGCCAAGCGCAGTGGTGAGCAGTAGTTGAACAGAAATATAGGATATCAACCCATTTCATATATAATTTCGTTCCTATTTAAGTCAATGTTCTACAGATATTACCTGACTGTGAAATTGGTTCATTTCTAAGCGAGCATATTTCATACACATAATTCAGTATAGTTTTTTAGTCACTTAAAATGTTTAATGCTGATATTTAGTTGAATGAGCAATATGCTTGAAACCGTATATACAACGACCAGTAAATCATCCGTAGATTATAATAACTGTATTACCAGTTCTTAAAGTAGCAGGATGGATGACAAACTTAAACCATTAAAAGTATAGGCCACGAGGTCGCCATTAAATTCTAGCTTGCCAACAAATAACCATATAGAAAGATAATTTCAGTTTGAGTTAGCTGTAACATCAAAATTGAAGTTAAAAGTTACAAGCAGTCTTCGTATGTTTCCAAAAAGGTATGACCTTACCTAATAGGTATTTTAAAATTAATCATCTGAAGTTGGTTTGCAAAGGTACCGTTGAATATTTATGGGGAGGTGAGCAACTTTCTAACCAACCTGTAGACGCTGCTACGAAAGTGTCCAAATTTTTTTTGGCTCTTAAAGATAGTCAGATTGCAAGAAGATAGATTCTGTTGCAGTATTTTATTTAAGGAACCACTGCCAGCTTTGTAGTCCCTTGTTTTCTTAACTAGCAGCCATGCATCATTTTTTCCGGATGTTTGACTTGGTTTTTCTTTAAAAGGTGACTTTCTATCAAGGATGGCTATGAAATAAAATGACAATTAGAAACGAACTTCACTATATCCTTTAACCTTGGGCCAAAATTAAACGTTTTTTTTTTATTATTTTAGCAACTTAGTCCAACAATTCAAGGATCAGAAGCCGAACATGAAGATGGCCTTGAGAAAACTTTGTTTGATCGCCTGAAGAAAAAGGTATTGGATTATCTTTAATCTTACTGTACCTTGCCACCAATTCTTCCTATATCTTGGCTTCAAACCAGGGAAGCTTTGTAGCAACTATCGGTATTTCTTTCCTGCAATATGTTCCTCATTATTCATCGACCGTTGTTGGTTTGCCGACTTATTATTTATTTTCAAAAGGTGTACCTTCCTATTCTCGGTTAGGGAGCAGAACCAAAAAAGGATTCATTTACCAAATCGCTCGAACTAGAGCACACCATATGTCACGTTTCAACTTTTTCTGGATAAGTTCATATTTTCATTCGCCCTGTTGTAGAACCTTTATTCTCATCATTTATGAAAAGATTGAATTTGCAAAATGATTTTGTGTTTTCTTAAGACTTTTTGGCCAATCTCCATTAGTTTTAAACGAGGTCGCAATATTAACTGTATTTTCATATCTTGTCTTTGGCTAGGGTCATAAACCAATCATGTTGAGAACTCAGGTTCGTATCACATCTTTCATTACATTCTGCTGTATTTTCTCAATATCAAAATTTTCATTTTCGTTTTTCATTTTAATTTATTTATACACAAAATCCCTTCAGCTATTTAACACTACAAAAATATACAGTTAAAGTGAATTAAATAAAGTGTAAATTAAAGTGTAAGATGTGTATGATATAATAAGCTTAGTTAGGTTTTATGATGCTAAAAAGCATACCAGAAGCAGTTACTTCGATCCTTTATCTCTGCACCAGGGTCCACGTAGACTGATTACCTACGGTCAACCTTAACCTCGCTTAACGGGACTCGTACTGAAACAGTGAAAAACCTGGTCCGATTTTGTGCATTCATCAATTGAATCGTGATCGAATCACTGCCTAGGCCCGTTTTCAACCGTCATTTCTCAGAAATGAAATATGCAACAAAATCTCTTTAATCAAAGAAATTAATAAACAAAACTTATCATAAATACTTATTTTATCTACCGAGCGTCTACCTACTGCTCATTTTACCTGCTTGTAACTCGACGATGTCCATGCTTTTAAGAATTATACCCCATTCACACTTGCAGTTAAACAAGCTTTAACTAAACCAGGTTATCAAATGGGGCCTTTTAATTGGTCCATCCAACACATTAAATGCATTTGATTGGTTGAAATTTAATCTGGTTTAGGTCAAGCTGGTTTAACTGCATCAGTGTGAATGTGGTATACCAGTTACCAGTGGAATCTCCAGCCAGTTTCCACAGAAACTGGTCCAAAAAATCAAATCAATTGAATCAATCGAGTCAAAGTTGAAATCACCGTTGTTCTTTATGAAATCTCGTAATATCACTAGTCTCTGCTTTACGAGATGATTTCATTGAAATCAAAGAACGCAGGGAAACAGGAGACTTTAATAATAAGTCTAGGATCCACCGTCGACGACTGTGTTGTCAGTTGCCTTGGATTTGAACACCCTAACAATCGCTAGAGAGTGTAACAAGAAGGATCACTTATGTCGTTGCAGTTTTGTTGCAGAGATTTTTCTGAGCAAGACTGTGTAGAGACTTTCTGCCAGTCTCAGAGAAGTGAGGCCCTATTGCTATGTTTGTGACGAGAAAAGGTTATATCTTCAGTGTCCGTTATATTTGAAGCTAATTCTGAAGACTTTTTGAATGTGCTTGAAAGCGGCTTTACAAAGACTACTGCGTACTTTAAATAATAATTGGAGCCTCTTTCTTTTCAGTATCGCTGTCATCCAATGATTAGTGCCATTCCAAATGAGTAAGTTTCTCTTTTCTGTAGAATGTGTTCATTTGGATAAAAGATTTTAGCTTGGAAATTAGTTGCAGATTATTATTGAAAAACTTCAGATAAAGACTTCTTTCAAAATTCACAAATGATAACCCCAGAATCGCAACGATCTTGTAGGATTTTGAGTATGAGTATATACTCTACTTAGCCCCTCCCTATTAAGCCTCCCTCCCTATTATGCCTCCCTCTCTAATAAGCCCGTCCCTCCTAAGCCAAAATTTCAAACAAGGCCGCTCTCTATTAAGCCCCCTGTAGTATCCAAATGCAAGAGGTTACCAAAGGTTCTCCATTTATTTAGCTAATAAAACGACTTCGTGTTAATTTTCATATGGTTTTGGATTCGAACTGCGTTGAATTTGTGTATTTGACTCGTAAAAGTGTATGTTGATTCCAAAAAATATGAGGTAAAAGAACTAAAATGCTATCGTTTAGAGCCTTGTCATTTGACTTTATGAATAAGCCCCCCTCTCTAATAAGCCCTCTCTCTTAAAGCTCCCCTCTGCAACCTCGGACATTAAATAAGCCCCCGGGGTTTTAATAGAGCTTTTACAGTAATTGTGATCATAGTTTGAACAGAAGCAAAACTTCACCCCGATTCGGAATGACAATAGACCTTTAGCTATTCTACAAAAGAGTCTGGATCGAGCGATATTTTTGTAGAAATCTGATGAATTTCGAATGTGCACAACAGTGATAGAAGCTCGAACGCCACTCAATCGAAAATTTTGTATACAAATATCAAATGCATACCCTGGTGCGAAATGTATAAAATATTGTTAGACGCTTTCGTAGAATAGCTAAAAGGTCTGTTGCAAGTCAACCAAGAATATTTTGAGATACTTCAGTCAGTCATTTGTTTTTTAAGTGGGCTGTCAGGATTTTTTAGCTACTTAAAGCTAATTTAGGCCCACTATGCATGCCGCATCCAGGCATGGGACTCCTAGTTTAACGTCCCTTCCGAAGGACGGCGAAGTGAGTTGCGAGGTCAGTCCCCGGGTCAGGCCTCCGAGGTCACCCATCCGGAGTTTGACCTCACTCGACCGAGCTTAACTTTAGTCACCTGATGAAAACTGTATAAGCCGCTCGGCCACTCACCCCGAAGTTTACTTCGAATTCAAGAGTCAAAATATAAATTTCCACCTTAGAAGACGAGTTAGGGCCTGTGCTAATGAATATTCAAAGAAAATTGTAATTTTGCAGATTATTCTACAATGGCAAATTATGTGATGGCGTTACTGCTGATGATAGGCTTCCCTTGCTTGTAAGTTACCAATTTTCGCTTAATCATACAATTCTGGGGGTACATATTAGCAGCGAAACGTCGTTGAAAGCTACAGCTTCTGTCTGAAATATTAGGTTTCAGTCTGTAAATAGTCTTCCAAAATTTTACAATTTCTAATCGATAACCAATGAACCTGGTCCTCACGACATTAGCTAAAAACTTTTCCAGCAAAGGCCTGAAATTTGTGTAACTTTGCATCCCACGAAATTTAACAGTTAGGAAACAGCTGGCTAGAAATCAAAGAGTCAGAACATTCACGTCTCTCATCTCAGTTCAACGTTTGATCCCTGATTTTCTGCTCTCAGTTTAGTTGCGAATAGTAAACATAGCTGAAACTTTCTCCCCATCCTTTTAAGTGTCAATCACCTCTTTCTTTTTGTTTCGTTGGCCTCTCTTTCATCCTTGTCCTTTCTTTTTGTTTCAACCTACCTTTATGTCCTCATGAGTGCAAGGTTTTTATTCGATGTTTTATTGACAAAAAAAGGAAGAATGTTTAAGGCCTGTTTTATGTGTCGTGCCGCGCCGTGCCGAACCAGTGCAATTTGAGTTCGACCTTGGTTCGACTTGGAGCGCCTCTGTTTTATAAGAAGAAAAATTGTGTCGCGTCGTGCCGTGCCGAACCATAATGACGCATGCGCACAATTGGAAGTTTTGAAAAGTTTCTTTTCAATTTGAGACGTTTCTTTGGTTAAATGAGAAATTTCATGGGAGGATAAACATCTTCATCTTCCCTCCAAAAAATGTTGATAATATTGCGATAGTTTTTGTTGTAGCATGCATGTGTGAGTACGGTGCGGCACGGCGCGGCACGGCGCGACTGAACTTGGTTTTATAAGTCGCACCGGGTCGACCCAGACGACCCAGACGAGAGGCTTTTGGCGTACGGTTCGACTCAGTCGAACCAAATGTCAAGTTGGTTTTATAAGAGTCGCGCCGCGCCGAACCAGACAAAATTGGTCTGAATTCACTCAATTCGGCACGACGCGGCGCGACTTATAAAACAGACCTAACCCTGATCAGGTTTCAGTCTGTTTAATCTCTTCGCATATCGCAGATATATCGTCTTGTACCCCATACATGCAACCAGCATCTGACGGCTAGACCAATATTTTCTAAATGAAATGTGTTCTTTTTTGGAGCCCTTGTATGTAAGTCTATAAAATGAATTCATTATGCCTCATTGTCAATTTTATCCATAATTTCAAACCATTTCATAGGACTGGCTAAACCCTGTATGCTTCTGCAATGTGTCAAAAGGAAAAGAAAAGTGTGGAAATGATGGAAGCTACTTCAACCTAGAAGAGGTGAGAGGAGACAATAGTTTACCAAAAATATTATTTTGCTTTAGCAATTCATCATGCGAAAAATGGTTAGCTGCAATGATGAGATCTATAAGTATTGCTTTGGCTTGAAATGAATACCGAACGTCCCCAAATGAAGAATTGATGTTTCAAACTCAGTGGTATTATGCTACCGTCTTGGAATTTTCATTTTTGCGCACCACAATGAATGGCTTAACTAGGATAGAACTTGTGGTGTGAATGCTTCGCTGACTCAGTTTTTCGTACGTGTACCATTAAATCAGTTAGCCTCACGAAATCCTCGGGATTAACGTAGTGTTACAGTACTTGATAGTGTCCACCAAACTGCAGTTTAAAGTTTGACTAGCGTGATTNTTGTACCCCATACATGCAACCAGCATCTGACGGCTAGACCAATATTTTCTAAATGAAATGTGTTCTTTTTTGGAGCCCTTGTATGTAAGTCTATAAAATGAATTCATTATGCCTCATTGTCAATTTTATCCATAATTTCAAACCATTTCATAGGACTGGTTAAACCCTGTATGCTTCTGCAATGTGTCAAAAGGAAAAGAAAAGTGTGGAAATGATGGAAGCTACTTCAACCTAGAAGAGGTGAGAGGAGACAATAGTTTACCAAAAATATTATTTTGCTTTAGCAATTCATCATGCGAAAAATGGTTAGCTGCAATGATGAGATTTATAGGTATTGCTTTAGCTTGAAACGAATACCGGACGTCCCCAAATGAAGAATTGATGTTTCAAACTCAATGGTATTATGCTGCCGTCTTGGAATTTTCATTTATACGCACCAAAATGAACGGCTCAACTGGAATAGAACTTGTGGTGTGAATGCTTCGCTGACTCAGTTTTTCGTACGTGTACCATTAAATCAGATAGCCTCACGAAATCCTCGGGATTAACGTAGTGTTACAGTACTTGATAGTGTTCACCAAACTGCAGTTTAAAGTTTGACTAGCGTGATTGCAATTACAATCTTTCTTTTTCTTCTTTAGGCTGACTTTGTTGTTTTCCTGATCAATGCAATGCTGACGTTTGGTATCGAGTCAAGCAATATTGGTAGGTATTGTTTATGAATATTATTTTCGGCAAATGTGAGGTCAAGCTCCCTCTCCTTTAGCCTTTTATTACAAGGGCACTTAAAAACGTAACCGACAATAACGCTAAAGATGGCGGCTCCAAAGACTCTGTTGTGTTTTGCTGCAAAGCATACTGGTAAAATCCTCCCTGACGACCACCTAACCACATAAAGATTTCGGTCTGCCGTTTCGACTAGCTAGCTTGAATTCGAATCGACCTTGAATTCGAATGCAACATGGCTCGAAAGGGCACCTTTCCAAAGCAGAAAAAGTAAAGTTTGATTCGAAATGAAGTTTTAATGAAAGATTCGTGTTCGAATTACAAAATTTTCCTATTTGTTTACATTGTTTACTTGTTCCGAACTTTACCACAGCTAGCTAGTCGAAACGGCAGACCAAAATTTCTATGTCGTTAGGTGATTGTCTGGGAGCTTTTAGCAGCATGCTTTGCGTGGCCGCCATCTTAGCGTTATTGTCTATTATCACTCCAACGAAGCTGATAATTCTTGCTGCACCTCTGAAAACGTCTTGCTGTTTATATCAACCTGATTGCTTATTTTGATGATAGATGTTTCAAGTTATTTTTCCCGTCCCCATAAACCAACATTTGTTGTCTTTTTTACTTCTATCACTTTCTACAATGCATTACAAATTACATTAGAATCTTTTCTTTCTACAATACATTAGAACTTTCTAGAATGCTTCGTCTTGTTTCCCATCTTATCCTTTTCCTTCCTTTTACGAAAGAATATTTACGTATAATTGGTTCGCACTGCAATAATTTACCTTTACCTGTGCAGATATCATTTATCATTTTTCATGAAACTATTAATCGGTCTTATTTTTAGGAGTAATCACTCAATATAAGTCGCAGGTTCAGAAGATATCTTATCTTCTGCAAGAGCAAAGGTACGTGGGTTTTACACCTTTTTTCAAGCTTACCTCTAAGGATCCATTACGGCATATTTCTTAAACAATTTTCCTGCATCCTTTTACAATTTTTATTCTTGTATTACCTTAGAGCGTTGCCATTCAGAAGTGGTCAATGAAACAAAATGAATGCACGAGCTGTTGAACTAACTGTTAATCTCGACTTTTGTGTTTGGACGGCATATCTATTTTCTCTGTTATTTCATCTCGTTTTAAAGAGGGTATACCAGATGTAGATAAGTGAGTGAAAAAAGTAGGATATAACACCCTTTTTCGAATTCTCTATCTTGGCCTTTGTTTAACTTTTTTATCTTCTTTTGGCTAAATTTATCATTATTTCTTCCAGTTCAAACGTTGCAACGTCAGAGCTGAAATCGATTCAGGTAACTTGCATGAAGCGTTCCTTTCTTGAATAGATATGTGGATCGAAAGTTCTGACCCCCCATAAATGTTTAATCGTAATTTTATGAGCTAATTTTTATATTAATTGTGTAGTACCTATAATAAGCCTATAATAACTGTTTCGGAGGGCAATACCAGAAACTATTAACCCGAAGCCGTCAGTACAAAACCGAGCTTGCGAGGTTTTTTCCAGAGGTTAAATAAAGTTTGATGTCTATCCCATATTCAACCTTCTTGTTACCCTTAAGGGTCAATAGCCACCCTTTACGGTTCCCCTTCATGAGAAACTTCAAGAAATGATAATTCAATGTTTAGATGTCAAGCTTAGATCTTAGACAATAGGAAGAGTATGTTCGACTATAAATAGGACAAAGAAACACCCACGCACACTGTTGTTTCCTTAGGTCTTGCACGCCAATTTCAATAATTTCAATAAACTTTTGCCCATTCTTCTTGTTCAACGATACTTTTAACCCTGAAGATTGTCTTTAGCACCGAGTATGTAAGAAGAACGTTTACTGAAAAATGTCGTTTTTTTTGTCAGATATCGACTGTGGATGCTTTTCAAGGCGCAGAAAAAGAAATAATCATTCTGTCATGTGTTAGAACAGATCATGTTGGTTTCATAGACTGTGACAGGTTCGTTGGTGTATATTTCCATACTCTCTGTGGTATTTCTTGTTACTTTATTTGTATGAGGAAATACCGACACGTTTAGGTCAATGAGAATGGGGACCCCCTATCCAATATCACAGAGATATTTTTGAACCAATTTTTGTGACTTCATGTCAGCAATCAAAATAGTCAATAATAAATCGATGTTTTTGCAATCAAAGTATTTCTAACGATCTTAAGGATCAAATCACTAAAGTTCTGACCTTCTTTGTAAATTTAGACTTATTCCATGGATAATTGATATGGTATAAAACGTCCAAAATAAATCCATCAATTTGTATTTAGGCGGGTATTTTTTCCTATCTCTACAATTCCTTGCGACTTTAGTTTATNCGTGGTGGTTATGTGGCTAAAGGCCGTGTTTGAAATGATCTTAATCAAACCGACTAGTGCTTTGGATGTAGCGCAGTGTTAACTCGATTATCTTTCTATTTAACTCATGAGTAAGGTCTTTATCGCCGTACAGTAAGAGTTGTGTTAGATCGTCATTCCAAAGGTTGGTATATCCAACTTATTTTTAGGTCTTATTTTTAGGAGTAATCACTCAATATAAGTCGCAAGTTCACAAGATATCGTATCTTCTGCAAGAACAAAGGTACGTGGGTTTTACTTTTTGCAAGCTTACCTCTAAGGATCCATTACGGCATATTTCTTTAAAAAAATTTTTGCATTCTTTTAAATTTTTTATCCTTGTATTACTTCAGAGCGATGCCATTCAGAAGTTGTCAATGAAACAAAATGAATGCATGAGCTGTGGAACTAACTGTTAATCTCGACTTTTGTGTTTGGACGGCATATCTGTTTTCTCTGTTATCTCATCCTGCTTTAAAGAGGGTATACCAGATGTAGATAAGTGGGCGAAACAAAAAAATTAGGATATAAAACCCTTTTTCGAATTCTTTATCTTGGCGTTGTTTAACTTTTTGATCTTCTCTTGGCTAAATTTACCATCAATCTCTTCTCCAGTTCAAACGTTGCAACGTCAGAGCTGAAATCGATTCAGGTAAGTTGCATGAAGCGTTCCTTTTTTTAATAGATATGTGGATCAAAAGTTCTGACCCCCCATAAATGTTTAATTGTACTTTTATGAGCTAATTTTGATATTAATTGTGTAGTACGTATACTAAGCCTATAATAACTGTTTCGGCAGAAACTATTAACCCGAAGCCGTCAGTACAAAACCGAGCTTGCGAGGTTTTTTCCAGAGGTTAAATAAAGTTTGATGTCTATCCCATATTCAACCTTCTTGTAGGCGTTTAATCCTAAAAAATGGGACAAAAACATTACCCTTAAGGGTCAATAGCCACTCTTTACGGTCCCCCTTCACGAGAAACTTCAAGAAATGATAATTCAATGTTTAGATGGCAAGCTTAGATCTAGACAATAGGAAGAGTATGTTTCTTCTATTAGTAGGGCAAAGAAACACCCACGCACACACTGTTGTTTCCTTAGGTCGTGAACGCCAATTTCAATAATTTCAATAAACTTTTGCCCATTCTTCTTGCTCAATGATACTTTTAACCCTGCCGATTGTCTTTAGCACCGAAGAAGAACGTTTACTGAAATATGTCGTTTTTTGTCAGATATCGACTGTGGATGCTTTTCAAGGCGCAGAAAAGGAAATAATCATTCTGTCATGTGTTAGAACAGATCATGTTGGTTTCATAGACTGTGACAGGTTCGTTGCTGTATATTTCCATACTCTCTGTGGTATTTCTTGTTATTTTATTTGTATGAGAAAATACTGACACGTTTTAATGATGTCAATGAGAATAGAGAAATACCTATCACAGAGAAAGATATTTTTGAACCCACTTTTGTGAATTCATTTTATTAAAATAGTCAATAAGCAATCGATGTTTTAGCAACCAGCAACATATTTCTAACAATCTTAAGGATCAGATCACTAAAGTTCTGTCCTTTTATGTAAATTTTGACTTATGCCATGAATGATTGATCTGGTATAAAACGTCTAAGATAAATCCATCAATTTGTATTTTGGCCGGTATTTTTTCCTATCTTNATACTCTCTGTGGTATTTCTTGTTATTTTATTTGTATGAGAAAATACTGACACGTTTTAATGATGTCAATGAGAATAGAGAAATACCTATCACAGAGAAAGATATTTTTGAACCCACTTTTGTGAATTCATTTTATTAAAATAGTCAATAAGCAATCGATGTTTTAGCAACCAGCAACATATTTCTAACAATCTTAAGGATCAGATCACTAAAGTTCTGTCCTTTTATGTAAATTTTGACTTATGCCATGAATGATTGATCTGGTATAAAACGTCTAAGATAAATCCATCAATTTGTATTTTGGCCGGTATTTTTTCCTATCTCGACAATTCCTTGCGACTTTAGTTTATGACTAAGTTGTGATAGTTGCTGATTTCAAATATGCTTTTTTTTCAGACGAACTAATGTTGCACTAAGCCGTGCCAAAAGGTATGTTTGTGATTCTGTATTACAGATCTTGTCTTGTTTAATAAATTTATTGATCGATTTGATCAATTAAACGATTGATTTTGCGATTAAATGCTTATTTAGTTGGTTAGTCCATAGCAGGGAGATTAAATACTTAATCTCACTGATCTATGGTGTGATCAGTCATTGTGATCAACTGCTATTGATGGACTCATAAGGTCTTGATAAATAGATGAACAACGGCAGATTTTTTAACTATATCATCAGTTGCCCTTGATTGGACGCGCCATTTCAAAACCCTTGTTAAATAGGTGAAGGTGAAGTGAAGGTGAAGTTGCGTTTTTTAGCGCCAAGCGCTGGGATCGCAGAAGTAGAGAAGACCTAATCGAGTCCGCGACCCCTTATCATGACGCTCAAATGGTGGGGCTCTACCTGGGATCGAACCCTGCCCGCCTGACTTTTCTGGCTGCAAAGTCAGAGGATGACACCACTGCGCCACAACACCTTCTAATAAATAGATGCATTAACTTTATATTCTGAAGTTTCCTTTTTTATTCCATTGCTAATTGCGTTTCTCAAATTCATTTATTTTCAGGCACTTACTAATAGTTGGGAATCTGAAGATTTTAGTCCAAAACCCATTATGGACAAAGATTATTGAATGCTGCAGTCGTAAGTTATCTTCGTAGATCTCAGATTTCATTAAAGGGGCCTTTGCAACCGGCTTACCTTGCGCGTGCCATCTCTTTGTTGTCGACCATTTTAGTGGACCATTAAAATGGTGGCAAAAAAGAAACCACACCAGGATTTATTCACAAAGCATGCCGGTTGCAAAGGCCCTTTTAACGACCAACAACACGCAATGTTTCCATAGACTTATTTATAATTTTCGTCCAAATGACTACTACCACCTCAACTAATCCTCTAATATCTCAAATAGGGGCGTATTTTATTGACAAACGTACCAAACCTACCATTTTCAGAATTTTGGGGTCAATCAAACACGAATTCCAAGTCTTCTAAGCCTACCGTTTTCAGAATTGGTACCAATCAAACATACCCTAGGACTCATGATAATGATATTACAACTCAAAACTGGATTTCACCTGGTGAAATTTTTCACCAAAACAGAAACAAGGCAGTTGAGCTAGCATTCGATTGGTGAAGTGAAATTTTCAGCGTCCGCTTAGAATTCCTTCTTTAACCACTTTCGATTGCTGGTTCGACTGACTGACGTGAAAATAAGATCGAAATAGAATAGAGAAGTCCTGTTTTTGAGCTGTAATTCTATGAATTCTAGTTTGAAGGGTCAAGGAGGCAATTGTTAAGGTAGTAGTAGCGATAACTAGGGTGAAAATGACGAGTCTAATATTTCCCTGCCAATAGCACCTGCGAGGAAGAGTATGTGAAATGGCTGTTTGTACCGCCAAGATTGTTATGGAAATTTTGAGGAAGGATTCTGACGGTTACCGCCTACCAAGTATTTATCTGTACGCAGGAAATTATATCAAAGATCTGAGGGAATGTGTTTAGTTTAAAAGTTGGCATGTTTACTGTTTCTTCCATCTTTCAGGTAATCCTGATGGGCTCACTTCATCAAAAGTGCTTACGGAGTCGATGCAGCGATTCTCTGTGCGCAGGAAATTATATCAAAGATCTGAGGGAATGCTTTTAGTTCAAAAGTTAGCATGTTTTCTGTTTCTTCTATCTTTTAGGGAATCCTGATGGGCTCACTTCATCAAAAGTATTTACAGAATCGATGAAGCCTAAGCTGAAAGAAATGTCAGTATTGGAAGGTAAATACATATTATTGTATTGGTCCCGAATGTATCGGGTGAGTAAAAAACAATCTCTGTTTGAGTGGCTACTGTTTCCTGGATGTCAAAGCAGTATTATTTGCAAGAGTCTTTTTTAACGGCGGACATTTTCAATTACATTTAGAAATTTACCTGACTAAAATCGGCCAATCGGTTCTGAAATTATGTCGTATAATCAAGAAAGCCCCTCAATAAATCTTTGAAAACGGCCTAAAATCACGATCAAATTTCTCTAATATTTCTGCCTTACTGACAATTATGTGAACATGCCTTAGCACTTGTAATCCCTTTGGGAGGAACAAAACAATGTCATCCCTCCAAGCATAACATGCTGATAAGGTAACTGTTATTGCTGCAAAGCTGGAAAATCGAAGAAATGACTTTTCCAGAAAATCTCCCATAACGTCAGAAAGGAGTGGCTGATTTCAGTGTGGTAAAATTTTCAATCTATTTAAACATGTGGCCTAGAGGATTGTTCTTGTTCAGAGCCCGATAAAGTGTGGGAACAGGGGAACGCCGTTCTCATGAAATTTTTGGCAGGAAAGTTTGGCCACAGGAAATTTTTTCAAAAATTGGATAAGAATTGTTCATGATGCTGCTCTGCAAAAGCAATTTGTTCAGTATATAGTTGTTCTTTGTTTGTAAAAAGCAACTTCCAGAGTAACATGTCACATATCATTGTGGTTATGACAACCATCAACGAAACAATTCTTTTCAAGAATTTCAACAAGAAGAAAGGGTTTATCATAGCAAGGTTGTTATCTTGAGATCTTGAGAGCATTTTTGAAATGATCATTATTTTCAGAATTTTCAGAAATATTGATTTTCTTCAGATTGGTTTCAAGGAACTTTGATATAAAATTTTCAATTTCTGGAACGGTTGAAAATTATATGCAAGCAAAAAATACGAATTTTGAATTTTTCTCGAATTGCAAGCTGGCAATCCGCCAATGATACATGTCCAATGAATATTTTTCACCGAAAAATGTGATCAGCTCTTTCACGTTCCCAGGAAGGAAAATATTTTATCGGCCTCTGTTCTTTTTTTCACTCATCCTGTACAAATTTGCCTGATAACAAACATTGACCCCGTTCTGTATGGGCTCAAGAAAGTAGCGGCCCTGTTACGTTTTGCACTGACTATATCATAAAATAAATGTTGTATTGTCTCTAAATATCCATCCTGCTTCCATAGAGCTGGAGAAGAAATCGAAAAATGGTAAAAAATCTTCAAAGAAGTGTAACAAAAATTCAGTCAAACATCCTTGCAACAGTAGCATTAACAACACTCAAAATGATCTGGGTATGTATTTTTGCAACATGCAGATTTTAATCACTGCAACATTCATTAAAGGTGTTGTGGCACAGCGATGTAATTCTCTGACTTTGCAGCCAGAACAGTCAGGCAGACAGTGTTCAAGCCCAACTCGAGCCCCACCACTTGAGCTTCATGGCATGGGGTCAAGGACTCGATTATATCTTCTTTTGTTCTGCGATCCCAGCGCTTGGCTCTAAAAAATGCAACTTCACCTTCAACTTCACCTTCGTTATTTTACCGGGTAATGAAACAAGTCCCTACGTTTGAGAAATTGTTACAGCGATATTGTTTGCTGTATTTGTTAACAAACAGTGTTTTCAATGGCTGAAAGATGACTTCCTTTTGTAAAGATGTGGCTTCAGTGGAGAGTCACTACAGTCACCGAATTATTTCAGTGCTCATTCCCTCCGCTAGATACTAGGCCCATCAGTCAACTGATTTGCCCAGTATTTGGCAAGTAAGAACACAGGGGTGGGGGAGACATCATAGCAGAGAATCATCATCACCATCATCATCATCATCATCATCATCATTACTTTATTTTAAGTATGCTGGAAAGATTTCTAGCTATTATGCATGCCGCATCCAGGCATGCGACCCCTAGTTTAACGTCTCTTCCGAAGGATGGTGAAGAGAGTTGTTTGGTCAGGCATCTGGAAGGTCACCCATTCAAATTTTGACCTCACTTGACTAAGCTTGACTTCAGGTCCCTAACGGAAACTGTATAAGCTGCTCGGCCACTCACCACACAACGATAAGCACAACGATAAACAAGAGAACGATGGTTGTATAACCATTATATTTATCTTCTAGAACTTCATAAAAAGTAACTTGTGACAGGAACAAGGTCATTAAATTTGAATGAGCCTAAGAAATGAAGTTAAAATCTCGTACATCCATGATGAAAAAAAGCCATGTGCTGAAGATCAAAATACTCTTCATTGGTACGAATTTTATCTTCAAGCACTTTCCGGTATTTAATTTCGATGTTTGTTGTCGTGAATTGCTTTTAAGCTTGTTGTTTGGTGGGATGTCAACTTGAAATCATTTTATTGTACCAAAAACATCGCCTATAAGATTAAGATTATGTACTGAATGAAGAGGCCTCGGGTTTTGAAGTATCCTCAAATTTCGGCTCATTTTGCAATAACTGAGCGATTACTCGTCAGATTTACTAAAGCAAGGTCTAAGTTTAAAGGGAATCTAAGCATATAAATGCTTGGATAAAAATAGCTGTGCAAAGACAACATTCCGTGACACGCGTCGAACCATATTTGGGTAAATGATCTACGTCAACAGGAAATATTGATATCTGATAGGCTAGAATTTGAATTTTAGTGGCTTCAGCCACTTTTATATGCTTACATTCCCTTTAAGCCTGCTCTATTCAAAAATATCAAAAGCATTCAAATTGAAATCATACCGGGTGTTCCAAATAAAAGGTAGCAGATTTGATCAGGGCTAGCGATTCCAATTTGGCTCCAATCAATTCGCAATAACGTTTAGGTTAATTCTGAAAAGTTAACTTGAACATAGGTACCTTGTTTATTGATATTGGTGCTTCCAACGTTCAAATTTGACTCCACCTCCAAACCAGAGCTTTGGCGTTTTGGCCTAAGAAAATTCCTGAAGCACAGCGAAATTAAGAATCAAAATTAAAGAAAAATTAAGAAATGCATAATAGGTGAGCTCTAGCAAATACCGTATAATATAATCTAATTTTGTTCAAATTTTATCAAGGCTATTATNCTTCCAACGTTCAAATTTGACTCCACCTCCAAACCAGAGCTTTGGCGTTTTGGCCTAAGAAAATTCCTGAAGCACAGCGAAATTAAGAATCAAAATTAAAGAAAAATTAAGAAATGCATAATAGGTGAGCTCTAGCAAATACCGTATAATATAATCTAATTTTGTTCAAATTTTATCAAGGCTATTATTCATTTATTCGCTATGCTTCAAGACTTTGCTTAGACCAAAGCTGCAAAGCTCTGGTTTGGAGGTGAAGGCAAATGTAAACTTTCAAGATTATTATTTCAACGTTGGAAGCACAAATATCAACCAGCAAGGTATCTATGTTCAAGTTAACTTTTCAGGATTAGTTAGAAATTTATTGCTAATTGATTGGAGCTACATTGGCATTGCTAGCCCTGATCAAATCTGTTACCTTTTATTTGGGACATCCGGTATATCCTCCACTTGTTATGATTCATCGAGGATGGCAGTCCATACGTGCTTAAATAGTATCCCCCTTTCGTCTTACCATATGATATGTTGCCTTCCTAGATATGATACAAATGGACTCTGAAACAACTCCATCTTGCCAATCTCATCCGTCTTCAACGAAAAACTCAAGCAGCTCAAAAGAACCAGGTACTTCGTTCATAGTTTCAAACAATGATTCGCCCATTTGTATAGACGATGATCCAAGTTTAGAACTTGAATTTTCTTTTGATTTGCTGTGATATTTATTGCAACGTTTCATGATGTTAATATCTGTAGTTTTCATTGACGGGGTTATAAAAAATCAATATGGTGGATAGTGCTTCTTTTTGGCTTTAGGTCGTGTGGCTTTTGCACAACTTGTTCCAAGGCGAGGTATCTCCCAAAACCAGTGGTAGCTGATAATTTAAGATATACTGGGTGCGCCAAAAAGTTCTCAGTTTTACGTGCGATATTAAATCGTACGCAAGGCCGATTTCAAAGATTAATAATTTAATCTATGGTTAAAATCCCAAATATTACTCGGCGAATTTTCTTCTCGAATTGGTTTTTTATTTGATGTTTTATTTTTTGCTGTACAGACTATGTTCGGAGCAGGAGGAATTCAAACATTAATACCATCAAATATTATGCAAGAATATTATAATGAAGATCAATACACATGATATTGTAGACATCACTGCTTCATAGATAGTCATTTCAATTATTGTATACTTAATTGGTTTTAATTTTCCGACGCCAGCGCTTTAATGTGTATACTTACACAATGCCTGTCCGCATAATTTTCGAGAAGGAAGTCTTATGATTTGATTTGATTTGATTTGATTTCAAATATTTAAGGAGGGTAGCCCTTCAGCAATACTGATTTTCAAGGGGCCCTCCATTACAAAATTTACAAAAATTAAAATACTATTATGACCTAAAATAACCTAATACAATTCAATTTCTAATATACTAGCAATAACAATAGTCAGTGAGTGCGGCGTTTTTGCCTTTCCTTTTCCCTCCTCCGCACTGTAGAGTCTGCACGCAGGCTAATAGTAACAGGTCTTTGTGGTTCGGTTTGCGTTGCAATTCTTTGTTCACTTTGAATTGAAAATTCAATCACCCATGGAAAGTTGTTTTGTGACCACAACTGAAATCAGACAACTACACATTCCACAAAACAAGAGAGAGATTAAGGTTTTCTGCCTCTGACGTTTCATGATTGTGTGATCACAATATGTTGTTTACATAGATTTGCATTTCACCCCCGCAATAACCTTGCAGCATTGGCAGAAGCCTCATTTTGAGACATGGAATCGAGAAAACTTACTATGACCACTATGACAGTATTCCGTATTCCTGTATGACCGTAAGATTTTTTCGCTCGCGAGTTTTCGATTGAAGTCGAATAGATATGCGTCTCCGCCGATATTAATAAAAACCCTATAATCTAAAATAAATAATTACAATAAAAGAAAATCCATATGGCAAACACATTATTTACAGCAAGCTACCCCTATATACGTTGTTTAAATCCGTTTAAGGAGGATGCCAGCTTACACTCAGCTGAGAGGCCATTCCAAGACTTGGCACCTCTAAACGAAAAAGATTTCTGTCCATTTTTGGAGTTTTTCTTTGGTAACCTTAGGTCAGTTGCTGTATTCCTAAGATTTCTAGAGGTCAGCTGGGATGTTTTTGTGAAAAGATTACACATGTATTGTAGAGCCAGCTCATGCAGAGATTTGAAGACCATAATATTAGACTCACTAGCAATTAGTTCATCAATGGTCTTCCAACCAAGCTTTTTGATAAGTGGCTGGCCCGGGGTATCAAAGCTGCTGCCAGTTACAATACGGGCAGCTCGGTTTTGCAATTTTTGCAGCTGGTTAATCTCAGTGACACCACAGCAACCCCAGACTGAACAACAGTAGCGGAAGTACTGTTGTCTTCCACAAAGAATTGCTAAAGGCTGGTTCCCACTGCGCGATGAACTATCATCGCGTTCCTCGTCGCCAATTTTTCAAATGAGATGAAAGTTCATCTTGCACTAGGAACGACCTTTGACTGTGAAGCCAGATTCATACTGGTCGTAAAAATAAGGCTTTACAGTTAAATGTCGTTCCCAGTTCAAGACAAAATTGTATCGCATTTAGAATATTGGTGATAAAGAACGCGATGATAGTTCATCGCGTAGTGGGAACCAGCCATAAAAGGAGGGTAGTTTGTTTTATTGAAAACACGAGAGTGCTGAAAAAAGGATCTTGTATAACCTTTGAAAATGTATCTTCTATTTCTCCTTCTCAAGATCAACATTATTCTCAATCGTTTCGCAAAATCTTTTAGTACCAAAGTCATTTACTAAATACCAGACTTCGATTTCTGTCAAATCTAGCGGCCTCGAATTTCAATAGGTTCGTAATCATCAATCAAAAATACTTTAGTCCAGGAAGTCCTCCCTAATAATCTAAATCAAAAGCTTAATGCAGCAATGGTTATCTTTGAGGTCCTTTATTTTTTACCCCAACCCCTTTTGCTTCTTCTACGCCCAGAACTTCTCCTTCGCCAGAATCTTATTCTCCTTCTACGCCAGAAGCTTCTTCGACGAAATCCACCCCTTCTTCGATGCCAAAATGGTGAATTCTTTGTCCCCTCAGTGCCTATATCTATGAAATATATAATATGTAAAATTTCTTGACAACAATTTCAGTTTCTGCGGTAGGAAATGTAGATTATCAAAAGATTTTCCAACATAAATGCTCTCAATAGTCAGAGTCCAGAAAAAGGTCAAACATTCCTCCGGATGCCAATTTCGTTAGTTAAACCTTCCTCATTTTATCAAGTCAAAAGAATCAGATTTTTTGAACTCCTTGCGTTGTTTATAACCCTAACATTTATAAACCAGTTGCTGTTGCCAAATAACCCAAAAAATTTTCATACGTTTCTTGTAAAAATTGCTAAACCTTCCTCAAAAATGACAATAACAAGCAAAATATTTCTCTAGCTCACAGCCGTGACTTTATCTGGACTCTGCAAATAGTCTAGAGCACAATCCTACTCTTGGAAAACAATTCATCTCATGATCACAGAAATGGTATACGAATTTTTAATTTTAGTTTTCAATTATTTATACCAGGTGTCCCAAAAAACTATACGAATGTTTGAACAATTCTGACAAGCAGGAAATATTTTTGAAAATTCTCAATGCAATCTCAATGCTTTTCAAGGAATGTTTGCAACATGAGAAGACATTGCTTGAAAGCAACTCTCAAATGCACTTGGCCATGGTTTCATGCATGCATGGATTAACCCGCCCTTATACGAGCAAGACAACTTACCGAAATGCTCTGGGTTATCTTGTAATTCTCTTGGGGGGTCCTCTTGCAATTCTGCCAGATCTTGTAATTCTTCGTCTTCAGCATCTACTTCAAACTCGCCTGCTTGTGAGAAATAATGATAGACTTGTGACAGTTCAAAGCTAAATATAAGTTTCTGCTAGTACATACGCAGGTTGTGTCAAAAATTTATCCATTGTTTGAAAAATCCTACAGCAAAATGTATAATTTGAAAAATTACAACTCCTTTTCTTTGTTGTGGATTTAAAGCCTGGTTTCCATATGATCGTTCGTGTCGTTCCCGTCGCTCCCGTCGCTGAAAAAACGTACCAGCGACCGTAGCGACGCGAATGATTTGATGGAAACTATCACTTTTTTCTGCCAGCGATCGTAGCGACGCGAGCGACACTCTGTCGCTGAGATAGAAAAATTTCTATCTCAGCGACGCGAGCTACTGCCAGCGATCGAGTTTTTTAATGGAAACCACTTTTCAAAAAGTCAGCGATCCCAGCGATCCCAGCGATCGCAGCGACGTCCTGCGCATCTGCGCATCTGAGCCCAGTCTCATTAATTTGAGCCTTTGATGCAAACTGAGCGACAGCAGCGATCATATGGAAATAGCTCAATCGCTCCCGTCGCTCGCGTCGTTCGTGTCGTTCGTGTCGTTCGTGTCGTTCTTGTTGCTGAAAGAATTTCCAGCGACGGGAACGACAGCAGCGATCATATGGAAACCATTCGATCGCTACTGTCGTTCGCGTCGCTCGTGTCGCTGAAAAATTTACCAGCGACGGGAACGACAGGAACGATCATATGGAGACCAGGCTTTAGCAGCTCAAGTCTCTTTGCAAGAAGACTTGTCAGAAGCTACATGCTCTTTCCAGAATTTCTCATTTCCTTGATTGACACTGAGCAGCTGAAAGGAATAATGAAGGCATTGATCTTGTCTCAATTCAACAGCTGTCCTCTTGTATGGATGTTCTGTGACAGAACACTGAACAATAAAATTAACCATATTCATGAAAGTGCATTGCGGATAACTTACAANAAACCAGGCTTAACTTAATTTTGAGAATTTATTCATAATTTACAACGCACAATCTCAAATGAATAATTCTTGAAATCTTGCCTCCGTGTGCTAAAACTAAAACTAGAAGTCAATAACCTAATCAGTGTCATATAATACCACTTACTTTTGATGAGGACTACCATCCCCAGCAAGAGCAAAACAAGCATCACGAGCTTCATCTTGAATTGAGGGTCCTGCTAACAAATAAGATAATTCCAAGGTTAAAGTTTCAAAACCCATATCAAACTAAAGCAGTTTGTTCCGAAGAGATCAGCTTGTCGAAATTCTTTGCCATGAAATTTCTTCGGAAAAACGAAAACGTGCATGTAGAAGCTCAGTCCTCGCTTGGGGGTTATTTCATTGCACTTTTCCTTGTGTTTTGGGTCGGTTTTGGGTGTCAGCGTTGCTTGAGTTTATTGGATGTTACTTGCAAAATTGTTGGCTGATTCTTGAAAATACAAATTAAAAATTCTAAAAGCCTATCGTCTTTAGCCTTGAGCTGAATTCAAACTTGAAGCGTCATTCTTGACGCATTCCGGATAACAATGAAGCGCTGCGACGCATTGCCAATGCGAGAAAGTTGGATTAATGGAACTCGCCGCAAGCATAGACTCCAAATCTTTGGTATCTTTAAAAAAACATTACACGGATGGTTAATGCATCTTCTGTTTCATTTAATGGCTTGGAAGGAACTTCAAGTACTTTGCTATATCCTATATGTAAAATTTCTGATATCTTGATTATTTTCAGAATTACAGCGTCTTCTTTGCGTGGGCCAGTTTTGAGAATGTGACGTCATCAAATTGCTAAATCGTAAACTAGAAAAGCTACAGATTTCTGCTTACATCCATATTATAGACCTTCATAAACTATGGCTTTCCTGAAGATTGTAGCGTTTTTCATATTTTGATTTAGGATCTACGATTATTTTAATTTTTTCCACAACTCTTCGCAAGTTCTTTCAATAAAAAAGAAAACCGCTGTTATTGTGAAAATAATCAAGATATTAAAAATGCTACATATAGGATTATAGCAACGTACCTGAAGTTCCTTTCAAGCCATAAAATCAAACGAAAGAAGCATTCACCATCCGTGCAATGTTTTTTAAAGATTTGGAGGCTATGCTCTCGCCGCACTGCGTGCATTGCACTACAAAACCGCCCCCACATGTGAAATCAGCAGCGAGGGGCAAATCACTGATTTTTTTTCGTACACCTTCCTTGAAATCGCAAAAAATCACACACGAAACCAAAACAATCACAAAGAATCTTAAAAAGCACAAAAATTACCAAAAATCACAGAAAAAATCTCGTGATTTTAAAATCACAAAAATCACGTACACTATTTTGAGAAGTGATTTGCCCCTTGGTCAGCAGCAACATTTTCCAAGCCGCCCCCACTAAAAAATCATTCTAAAACGAGAGCTGTTTTATGAGAGTAGGAAACTTACCTTGATGACTTACAAGGTTTTTCCTCTGTCACTTTGCCTTGCTTCCACCTCAACTGGATCTGTCGAAGTGTGTTTGTGCACCACTTTTAAAGGTCGCCCCAAGGACCAAACGGAAAATAAGTTATGTGAATCTGACACTATGATGACAAATCTAATATGATATTGGCAAACGATTTGAATAATGGTTTTCTTTATCGAAAGTTCAATGGGAAGACATTTTGTTTACTCCCTACGGCAGTGTTTTTCTTGCTGCAGTGGTCTTTTTTATTTAGCGCTACCGCCTTCAGTAGTTAATAACAGTCGTTCGTTATGAGAAGACTAATACCGCATTCACACTTGCAAGTTAAACCAGCTTAACCTAAACCTGGTTATCGAGCGATGCCTTCTAATTGGTCAATCCAAAGAATCGAATTCTTCTAGTAACAGGTTTAGCATAGTGCTCGGATGTTTCTTGTATTTTTGTTGACGCTATTACAAGCAGACCCGGGTAGCCTTGGCACTAGGGTCACCCTAGCTGATAAGGGTTGCACCCTGACAGCTAAGGCAAGTATTTTCCCAGTAATTGCGCCAGCGAGGGATAACGCGCCTACCCGAGTCAACTCAAGGCTCCCAAATTTATCTCAATTGCTTTTAACATCTCAGTTAAAACAAACGTAAAAATAAATCTGTCCGTTTGGGAGGGAAATGCGAGAATTTTTGAATAATCTGTTTCTTTTCCTCTGGAATTAACATCTTGTTAACATGTTGTCAGAGTTTATTTGGTTTGTCAATGTTTTATTTAGGAACTGTAATAAAAACTTGTTTATTACTGTCAGATCTTGAACTGATAATGGTCGGTATATAGGTGACCCAGCTATGAAGGAATCCCCCTGGCCAACATCTGGATTTGCATAGAATTGCTCCAAGTCTATTTCTCGTTTATTCAATGTTTGCGGCGGACAGTACTTTCTGGCTACTTCTGCGTAGGAGAAACGGGGCTTGCAGAGGTAACAGAAAATTTTGTTTTTATTTACACTGAATTTAAACAGAGACAGACTTATAGCAAGTATAGGATTTGCATGTGAAGCAAAATTATTGCCGTTAGGCAGCACCATCCAACATCTCCTGGGCGTACGTAGTAGTTCTTACTTAGAGGGGCACATCTCCAAGAACGGCACTTTTTAGAATGAGGGGGGGGGGGCACTTTCAAACCTGAGAAAGGTCACTTGAAGGTTAAAATAGGGCATCTTAAAAGTTGTTTGCTTCAAAAAGTTGAAACAGTTTTGAAATTTCTTCAAAAGTATTGCCCAAAAAAGTCTGAATAGTGTTGCTCGCTAAGCAATGTGCAAGAGGGAAGTTGATTCACAAGGAAATCTCAACTATTTGCCAATGCGAATCAACCTTTGCTCTTTTGGCCAAACCACCAGGTCTCGATTACCTCACAAAACTAGACACACTTCCACGAATGGGCCAATCAGATTGTGCAAGATCACATAAACGCAGGTCACATTGTCCCCGTTTTTCTGTCATACGCAGTACAATTTTCTGGTTACTGGAATTCCAGATACCCAAAAATCGCATTGCCATAGATCATGTACCTTTTACTTGAAATCGGCACATACCCAGTACCATAATTGTTTATAGTAACCACCCTGGGGCAGCATACGGCTCAAATCTTTCAAATATTTAAAAAGGTGGGTGTAAAATTCTTTTACCTTTTTCTTTTAATTGAATGGCTTGAAAAGAACTTACGGTACTTTGCTATAAATTTGTAGTGGACAATTTTTGATATCTTGATTATTTTCAAAATGGCGGGGTTTTTTTTGTTGTTGAAAGAATTCATGGAAAGTTAAAAAAAAAATTAAATCATCATAAATTCTAAATCAATAGAGCAAAATTGATACAATCTTCAAGAAAATCATAGTTTACGAAGGTCTGCAATGGTGGTGTCAAGCCGAAATCTGTCGCTCTTCTGGTTTAGGATTTAGAAATTTGATGACGTTACAGCAAATATAATAAATGCTGCTGTTTTGAAAATAATCAAGATATCAAAAAATTCCCAGGACAGATTTACAGCAAAGTACGCTACCATTTAATGTTTCGACATTTCAACCATTTAATTAAAAGAAAAATGTAATAGAATTTTACACCCACCTTTTTAAAGACTTGAGCACTATGCTCCCTTGGGGCGGTGTGATTCACTTTCCAGTACCAAATAGATGCTCTCTCTCTGCTTACAAATTTTCAGAAAATTTACTCACACCACGGTCTTATTAAAACCTCCCGCTAATAAACGTTATCAAAGGTGAAACAAAACATATCTGTTCCCTGGAAAACACCTTGCTTTCTTGATAAAGTAAACAACGTTCCAGGACTGTGCATATAAATTTATCATAAAATTCTAAATCAATAAATACTATAAATCAATACTATAAAATCTTCAATACATCTCTCAATAAATCTTTTTATAAGGTTATTTCACATTAGTTAAAAATCAGCTTCTTTCATAAAAAGCTAAATCATTTACAAATATCCCATTTCTATTAATTGTTTGATAAACATTTGAAATTTTCCTTGTGGACTAATACCTTACTCGGTCTGACCAACCCATTAAAAATTACTTCACAAAAATGTTTTGATTAGCACAATCTTTCATAAGTATTTTTCAAGGAGGTCCTGCTTACAAAACAATAGAGACTTAACGAAATCAAGGCGGCAACGGCAGCCAGAACTTAATCTTGTATCCCGCATACCAAGTATTGTTTCCATATGCTGCCTCTTACATATTATCCAAAAGGCCAACACGAAAACCTCCTTCTTCAGTTAAATGCACGAGAACCATCTTTTTTATTTGAAAACAACCATTTAAAACGAGAGAGTTTTACTTTGGAAGTCCAGATCTGAGGTACAGAGCGTCGGAAATGGGGAATCCCAAGTTGTGAAATTGACGATCACGGAAAAGATGGCGTCGAGGGCATTTGACCAAGATTCATTGCGTTTGATGATCGAAGCTCTATAGTAGACTAGCTACACTAGTCCCTCAATTTCGCTGTTTTTGTTGTTACTGATGGCCAGCGACATATCAGGAGTATACAGAGATTGTGTAGCCAGTCTAGTTCTATGGAATGCTTTGAACTGAAACAATGTTAAAATCTTAAACAATACAATCATGATTGTTTTGATTGCGAGAGGAACGCAAGGACTGTTCGTTCTATTATAGAACGCAATGCATCTTGGTCAAATGCTCCCCGACGCCATCTTTTCTGTAATCGTCTATTGAAAGGGACAACTTGGCGGTCTCTCAAGGGACGCAATTTTGCACAAAAAACAAGGAGTCTATTGAAGCCGAAATTCTGAAAGGAAAGCAATATTGCGCGTTGCAGTTGCCGTTGTGTGGATTCTTAAACTCCCTAATGTTTATAAAGAATCGTTGCCAATCAATGTAATCATGTAATTTAGGACCTTTGGCTAGAGTTCATAGATTTAATTAACAGCAAGCAAACTATTAGCAAGCTTGCCTATTTAGTATCTGTATTACCAGATGTTTTAATACCAGCTGTATGCTTATTATGGTGAACGATTTCCCAACGAGTCATCCATGGGCCTGTCACCACGGCATCTTTCTCAATGGCATCTTTCTCGTTGATTTTCTGTGAGGAAATCAATTAAGCAAGAGTTAATGCCAGGAAGGACTGTTCATGCGGTTCACAGTTGTGGACTCGATATTAATGAGTGTGTAAACATTTCAAAAAGTAAGGTGATAGTGATAAGAATACGATTTTCTGTCAAATTTTTGACCAAATTAGGCACAGGCAGAGACTGGTTGTTTGAAGCGAAAGTTGACTTCTGTATGAGCAATTTTCATCTTTCCTATGAACATTTCTGCAACAGAAAGCAGCCAGAAAGAAGGGGGGAAGGAGAAAGGCATCTAAGTCCAAGAAAGCAACTTCTTTCCAATCTTTTTAAAGATTTGACACCTATGCTCGAGAGAAGAGATCCTACAGCTTACCAGTTCTTCGTGTTTGCCAGCCTCCTTTGCGTATTTCGCTTCAATATCATGTTGGTTGCCAGGTCCTGCAAATTTTTCCCAATCGATTTTGAGGTTGTCAGCTCCTGCTTTTCTCATTGGTATTGATTCCTGTTTGAAGATACAAGAATGTGATACATGAACATTAATATGTATGGATTTGACAGGCTTGGGGAAAGATAAACGTAAAGAGAAAACTTGCGAGCAATGAAGGCGATCCTGTTTGCGTCATTTCAATTGGTCATTGATTTTACTTTGAAACACTATCGATATGTACAGAGGAGTCAAATCTTTAAAAAGCATTGCACGATTATTGGTTAATGCATCTTTCGTTTGATTTAATGGCTCGAAAGGAACTTCATGTACTTCGTTATGAGTTTTCATTGGCAATCTTTGATATATTGATTGTTTTCAGAATTATTGCGCTTTCTTTTCATTGAGAGAATTCATGAATAGTTTTGAAAAAAATTACAATCATCGAACATCCTAAATTAATAGAGGAAAAACGGTACAATCTTCAAGAAAACCACAGTTTATGAAGGTCTATAATATGGCGGCGGTAAGCAGAAATCCGCAGCTTTTCTGGTTCACGATTTGGCAATTTGATGACGTCACAACCGGAAAACGGTTTGAAACATAGAAAGCGCTGTAATTCTGAAATTAATCAAGATATCAAAGATTACCAATGAACACTTATAACGAAGTACCTGAAGTTCCTTTCCAGGCATTAAATCAAACTAAAGATGCATCCTAAACTAAAGAAATGCCAGTTCCTTCCCAGGCATTTCTAGTAGTATCGTATAGTATTTTGTAAGTAGTGTAGTTAGTAATATGTATTGTAACTTTTTATTGGATTCTATAAAAAAAAAAACGTGTTGAAATTTGTTAAACATAGTGCATTTTCTGTCGTCTGCTCAAGCCAAAAGTCGCTTCAGACATCAGAGCATTTAAATTGCAATAAAATTCGAAGATCCAGAAGTCTACAGGCAGCCTGTACGAATTTTTGTCGTTTTCCTAACCGTATAAAATACGAATACGATGGGTTACCTTGATACCATAGAAAAAGTTGTTCTCTCCTGTTTTATGCCATCTGAGATCCACGCTCCATCGGACTTTGTCAGATTTGTTCAACATGCTAAGTAAGTAAGAGATAGCCAATCAAACTTTAAGTAGGCCATAGGGTATTCTAGTGAAGTACCTTTTAATAACGTCAAAACTGTATTGAGGTTATTACATAAACTTCACGAACATTTCGAAAAAGGAGAATAATCAGATTCGTTCTGGCAATGAGAATTCTTCTATCTTTCTACATATCTGAAATCCGTACCTTCTGTGCGGAATGACATTGTTTATTAACAGGATACCGCCAAATGGAACCTCACAAACGACCGGCAATGAGAACTCTTATATCTTTCTACATATCTGAAATCCGTACCTTCTGTGCGGAATGACATTGTTTATTAACAGGATACCGCCAAATGGAACCTCACAAACGACCGGCAATGAGAATTCTTATATCTTTCTACATATCTGAAATCCGTACCTTCTGTGCGGAATGACATTGTTTATTAACAGGATACCGCCAAATGGAACCTCACAAACGACCGGCAATGAGAATTCTTATATCTTTCTACATATCTGAAATCCGTACCTTCTGTGCGGAATGACATTGTTTATTAACAGGATACCGCCAAATGGAACCTCACAAACGACCGGCAATGAGAATTCTTATATCTTTCTACATATCTGAAATCCGTACCTTCTGTGCGGAATGACATTGTTTATTAACAGGATACCGCCAAATGGAACCTCACAAACGACCGGCAATGAGAATTCTTATATCTTTCTACATATCTGAAATCCGTACCTTCTGTGCGGAATGACATTGTTTATTAACAGGATACCGCCAAATGGAACCTCACAAACGACCGGCAATGAGAATTCTTATATCTTTCTACATATCTGAAATCCGTACCTTCTGTGCGGAATGACATTGTTTATTAACAGGATACCGCCAAATGGAACCTCACAAACGACCGGCAATGAGAATTCTTATATCTTTCTACATATCTGAAATCCGTACCTTCTGTGCGGAATGACATTGTTTATTAACAGGATACCGCCAAATGGAACCTCACAAACGACCGGCAATGAGAATTCTTATATCTTTCTACATATCTGAAATCCGTACCTTCTGTGCGGAATGACATTGTTTATTAACAGGATACCGCCAAATGGAACCTCACAAACGACCGGCAATGAGAATTCTTATATCTTTCTACATATCTGAAATCCGTACCTTCTGTGCGGAATGACATTGTTTATTAACAGGATACCGCCAAATGGAACCTCACAAACGACCGGCAATGAGAACTCTTATATCTTTCTACATATCTGAAATCCGTACCTTCTGTGCGGAATGACATTGTTTATTAACAGGATACCGCCAAATGGAACCTCACAAACGACCGGCAATGAGAACTCTTATATCTTTCTACATATCTGAAATCCGTACCTTCTGTGCGGAATGACATTGTTTATTAACAGGATACCGCCAAATGGAACCTCACAAACGACCGGCAATGAGAACTCTTATATCTTTCTACATATCTGAAATCCGTACCTTCTGTGCGGAATGACATTGTTTATTAACAGGATACCGCCAAATGGAACCTCACAAACGACCGGCAATGAGAATTCTTATATCTTTCTACATATCTGAAATCCGTACCTTCTGTGCGGAATGACATTGTTTATTAACAGGATGCCGCCAAATGGAACCTCACAAACGACCGGCAATGAGAAGTCTTATATCTTTCTACATATCTGAAATCCGTACCTTCTGTGCGGAATGACATTGTTTATTAACAGGATGCCGCCAAATGGAACCTCACAAACGACCGGCAATGAGAATTCTTATATCTTTCTACATATATGAAATCCGTACCTTCTGTGCGGAATGACATTGTTTATTAACAGGATGCCGCCAAATGGAACCTCACAAACGACTGAGTCATTGTCTGTGTCGACATCTGCAAAATGAAAAACTCGTCAGTAAAAACGAAGATATTTTACAGAACCGTCGTACATATTATGATATTAATCCAAAACCAATATTACATATGACCGATCTCTTGACCAATCCGAGTATTACATCTGCTCAGTTTCCACTCTCCCTCGCAGAGGCTGTATTACCGGAGGACGGATGATATGATCCGCGCCGACAGTAATACAGCCTCTGTGAAGGAGAGTGCTCAGTTTCAGTGGTAATTCATATTTTAGATTTCGTTTTTGTTCTTAGCTATAGAGACCTCTGGTATGGTATGGTGTTGTTCGTAAATCCACTACTTTTTTTAAAGCCAGGCTGAATTAGGTTCTTATATTAAAGGTACTAATGTTAATTCCAGGGTATACAGGTTCTTGAAGGTTCTTATTTGAAGGGTCCCTTGTGTAAACCTCTTAAGGGTTATCACCAAGAGATTTTCAGCCTCTTTTATTTGTTTTTGCAATGTTATTAAGGACCTAATAACTAATTCTAAGCTTCCTAATAGCAGAGGAGGAGGTTCAGATTTCAACTGGGATAAAACGAACTTGATAAGGACAACCAAAAACTCAATTTTATTACCCTTGTCATAAGAACATAATTTTCCATCAACTGACATAAGTTCTTAATTACGAGGTGCATAATTTAGGAAAAACAGCAGGTAGGTTCTTATTTTTGTAGGTTCTTATATGCGGGGATTTACTTTAGTGACACGGGAATTTTCGTTGCTCTGTTTTGCCGAGATAGTCGGATAGGCTTCAGAGGATGCTGATTTTTTGTTCCACGAAGAGGAACTCCAGAATTGTTCTTTCATTTAAAATGGCCAAGAACGGTCACTTTCGTTAGTTCTCAAAACTGGCCAAAATATTCAAAGGCACAGCAAAGTTTCACGAGCGAAGCTTTGCGAAACGAACTTCTTTATACCTCAGTTCTTTATTTTCTCATTTTTCTCATTTCAGTTCCGACCATACAACAAAGTTCAAGGTGATCATACTAACCTAATTTGTTTTTCATGTCATCTTTGTCAGCCTCAACATACCAAGTTGGTCCAGCACAGCAAGAGTGTTTAGCAGTGATGCCTTTTTTGTGCCCACCAGCAGCAACCTAGTGAAATTGTTAGAGAAAGATTAGATCAACAAGTAAAACCTTGGAAGTTAGACTGATGATATGAGTCAAAGTTTTGCTCCATTGAATTGAATTGCTATTTATTGTTACAGTCACATTCCGCTAAAACTTGCACTCATAATCATTCATACATTATTTTGAGATTAATTTTTGAATGTGCCCAGAAAAATGAGCCGCCAATCAGTTTGCGTCTTTCCGTTTTTACGTGATTTAATTGGTTAAAAAGTCAACGGACGATGAGATTGCGTAATGAACGCAAAACACTGACCAAAAGCGTGTTTTGGTCCGCAGCTTCCAAGGCTTTGAGCGCGAAGATTTTGAAAATGGCCGACCAAGTCGTCGAAGCTGTGGAGAAAAGATTTTAGTCGAACTGCATCGTTTTCAGAGGCATGATGCAGCTGAACTTGATGCAAGACGAAGATTTTAGGACAAACTTGCTCTGGCGAACCATGTTGAACCATGTTGTTTGAAGCGGAATGGGTATTGTGGGAGTATGGTTAGGGGGGAATGGAGCGAAAACAAGGACTCATGTAATAAGTCTACTTGGAAGTATACCTTGTTATGGCCGTTTGTTCCAACGACCTCAACGACTCTAGCGACTTTAACGGCCTGATGTGAACCAGGCTTTAGAGAAAGAATAATTTTTTTAATATTAACTTACAATTTTACAAAACATATTACTGATTACACCACTACCTACGAACTATTTTACAATACTACCGAGTGAGTCAGAAAAAACAATCCCCGTTTGAAAGGCCACTGCTCCCTGGATATCAAAACGATAATATTGACAAATACATTATGTAATGGTTGACATGTTCAAATATGACTTAAAATTTACCCGACTGAAATCGGCCTCTCCGTTTTGAAATTGTGAGCGATTTTCTGGAGAAAGCCTCTTCAAGAAACCTTCAAAACAGGCCTAAAATCACGAGCAAATTTTCCAAATATTTCTGCCTTACAGCAATGACTTGCACACTTGCACATGCTTTAGCACGTGTTATCCTCTTGGGAGGATAAAATCTCCGAGAATATTGTTGTTATGTTTCCAGGGATGGCACTTTCATCCTCCCAAAGGGATAAAACGTGCTAAAGCATGTACAAGTCATTGCTATTTAGGCAGAAATATGACGAAAATTTGGTCGTGATTTCATGCCGTTTTTGAAGGTTTCTTGGAGGGGCTTTCTTGAGAAAATTCCTCCTAATTTCAGAAGGGAGTGGCCGATTTCAGTCTGGTAAAACTTAGAATTTATTTGAACATGTCCACTATTAAACAATATATTTACCACTATTATTGCCTCAATATCCAGGGAGCAGTGGCCTTTCAAACGGGGAGTGTTTTTTCTGACTCACCCGGTACAAGCCTGGGGGTACATAATATGTTGAGAGTATGAAATCGGCAAAAAATAGTTAAAAATTTGTATTTTTCGGCAAAATTCATCATAAAAGTGGGTACCAAGGCAAATTTTGGCAATTAGAAGTGGTTAGCTTTTTCAAAACCGGGCGGCAGACCTCCGTCCATCCCCCAAGTCGTGTACCCCCCCCCCCCCCGGGACTACAAGGATGATACCATGGGGAACACACGACTATAACTACCTCGTGGCCATTACATGAAAAACGTTGAACTGCATATAGCCACACGTCTATACTACAAACAACTAAAAACTAGTCAATACTAGAGTACTAGAGTCTGTCTAATATTAGATGTTAGGGTAGGAGGGGTTGCGATAACGCAAAATAACACGAGCTAAAACTCTTGTGTTGTTTTTAAAACAGTTTTATCATGTATGTTTCAATTGACATCAAATTTGAAACAGATGTAGCTTCGAGAAATATCTTACCATCATGCAGCCATTGACTACGTTAGCATCTATGAGAGGAACCCATGCAGTTGGTATGTGAATACTGTCGCTGCCCTCTTCAAGATATGCATTATCTATAGTTTTGCAAATACGATTAAGATCATTAATGACTAAGGTATAAGGATTCTACCTCATACACGATGGCTGCTTGAGGAGAGCCATATAGCTCTTGATCCCCTCCAGACTCCCCTCCAGGCCGTCCTCAAATGCTGGAGGAGAGCTGTGCTGTGCTGTGCTCTTCTGAAACTCCCTAAAACATCCTTTCCTTTATTTTCTATTTATCAATTCACCTTTTCAACTAACGGCCTCCTTAAGTAAATTTTTTTAAATTTCTTCATACGAAACTTTTGACCACGGATCTGGATTTAGCACCCAAATTTTAGTCTAAAGACAAATTTTCATAATCCTAGTATTTACGATTGTAATTTTATGACGATAATAAGTTTGAAAATCTATGAAGGATTTGACCGTGAAAATCGTTCGGGGTGTAACTTTACACCCCGAACGATTTTCACGGTCAAATCCCTTATAAATTTTCAAACTTATTATCGTCATAAAATTACAATCGTAAATACTAGGATTATGAAAATTTGTCTTTAGACTAAAATTTGGGTGCTAAATCCAGATCCGTGGTCAAAAGTTTCGTATGAAGAAATTTTAACAAATTTACTTAAGGAGGCCGTTAGTTGGGAAGGTGTATTTAGGAATAGCTCACCTGAACATTACCAAGGGAGTGATTTGACGCTCCCCAGCTAAAAATATTATGTCCAGACCTGTACGATGGAAGCTTGGCTCCCGATTCATTTGAGTAGGAGAGCGACCAATAACTACCGGGTGTGCCAAAAAAGTACTCCTGTTTAAGAATTCACCAAAACTCGATTATCAAACCTACGATTATTTTTTCTTTTAGATATATTTTGTCAAAGACAAAAAAATATTTTAAAATGACAAAATGTATATTTTCAACACATTTAAAGGTTGAAAAATTACACGTTGAAAACCTTTTTAAGAGCTATACTTTTTAAGCAACATAGTCAATCTTGGCTAAGAGCCAAAATTTTGAGAATTTTTATCATCCTTGGAAGTCTCCAATGATAGTGTGCATCTCTTTCTGTCGTTTATGACCAAATTAAAAGCTTAATATACACAAAGAAATTGATCTGGTAATCATCAGTGCTTTTCTGCATGTGCGGTTTTCTTTCGGAAGGTTTACCAACACAACTTTCCCAAGATGCAATTTTACTTGGAAGAGTCAATCAATTTTTAAAAGAATGATTTATTTGTGAAATAACAATAAGAAATTGGTTGTGCTTTCATTTGCTTGCTTTGGTAATAAAAACAACATGCACAATTTCTATCCAAAAAAACATTGCACAACCACTCAAGATTTCACTACACTTTCTGCAAAAGATCTTTTGAAAATGAATGGAAAAATACCTTGATGCCATGGTACTGTCGTCGCAACATTTCCAGGTGTCTAAGGTGAAGACATAGAGGCAAATTATGATGAAGGTTGGAGTGAAAGATTTCTGGTCAACCCCACAGTTTGACTGCCCAGTTAAAATGCTTAATGATTAGGGAATTAAGTAAACAATAATACAGAAAAGTTATCAAATGTTTCAATTATGTAGCTGGCAACTCTTTGGTTTTAAAATTTTTGCTTTCTATTCAATAAGTCAAAAGTGGAATTTCTATTGTTAGATCCAGAAAATTCACAAACTTCAGTCGCAATAAACTTCTTTCAAACTTTGACAAATACCTTTTAAAATTTAAATAGTATTGTTATGGAATAGTATGACTTATTTAAGCAACCTAATATTTTGGTCAGCAAACATCTGTGTGGCAAACATTTGATCAACAATGTTACAAGGTTTGGCTGCCATTTTTTTACAAAAATATGTGGTAACATTATCAAGAAACGTCAAGCTACCTTCGTTCGCAAATTCCAGACCGGATGTCCTGAAATGTCTGGCCCAACAAGCTGCTCTACAATATTCAATAGTTTCTCATGTGACCATATATATCTGAAACCCTGAAAGAGAAAGCAAGTAATGGCCTTACAATAGTTTTGAAAAGTCGATAAGGAACAGAAGTAGCCTGGTTATAGAATGATATACAATTTAAAGAATTCTTTAGGGATGCAAGTTTATATATTTAGTGCATTGACATGATTTTGCATGGAAAGAACCAATCATTATGAAAGAAAATCCCTGTTTAAAAGCCATCATGGTGAAATACTCTGGAACAGAATCATTCTACAAATCTCTTAGCAATATCAAAATAGGTTCCAAATCTTTAAAAACGTTGGTGTGAAATTATATGACCTATTTCTTTGAACAGAATGGTTTGAAAGAAACTTTAACTACTTTGCTATAATTCTACTGTTGGCCTTTTCAGAAATCTTGAATATCTTTCCAAGTCAAATTTCTTTCAAAACATTTAATTCAAAGAAATAGGTCATAAACTTTCACACCAACCTTTTCAAAGATTTGGAACCTTCATCTATTTGAGAAATCTACATACCAGAAGCTATATGCCAATGCCAATGCTGTTGCAGAGCCCCTGGTATTCAATATACTTCTTGCGATGACCCTTACCTCTGGTAGACATCCTCTTCGATGCAACAAAACAGGAGCACATTGCCATTCCTTTTCAAGCAAGATCAATCTCTCATAGAAAGTGGCATTCTCATATTTATCTAGATAAAGAAACAGAAAAGGATAGTAAAAATTTTAACTTGTGACAGAGGGCAAGGATAGCTTTCAAAAATATTGAAATACATCCCGTTTAGAAGCTGCAAATTGTGAAAAATGTGAAATCCAAAGGAATGGAAAAGAGAGGAATCAGAAAGAAAGTCTAAAGAAGCCAATGCAATGTATATTTCATGCACTTATGCCTGATGCTCTGTGGCATTAGAAAGAAATTTTCTTGGCATACTGTTAATACCATCTGGTAAACAGAACTAAAAATGGGCATGACTTAACTAAAATTGAATAGGGCTATTGTTTTCCTGAAGAAATCACATATTTATTAGCATAATCTTTGGTGTTAACATCGAATACACCTTGAGCTATACTACACAATGATGTTGAAAAAGCAGTAGGCTAAGAATTTTGTTAATTTATTCAATACAAAACCATTTAATGTCAAAAACCTTTAATCTTTCCAGCAGCAAATAGTCTGTTGGCCAAATTGTCGACAAGTTCATTGACACCATCAATAACAGGTTGAAGTTCTTCTACTGTGAAAAGATCTTTCACTATGACGTATCCCTGCAATAGACAAAATTGGATTGTGCCATGAATTCAAAAAGTAGAATAATACAGTAAATCCCCGCATATACAGTAGAACTTACTTTATTGAGAGGCAGCCTATGCAGAGAGTTTTTATTTTAAAGGTACTTATGTTAATTTCAGGATATAAAGGTTCTTATTCAAAGGGTTCCATGTGTAAACCTTTGAGAATTCGTCACAAAGAGATTTTCAGCTCTGCTATTTGTTTTTGCAATGTTATTAAGGACTCAATAACTAATTATAAGCTTACAAATAGCAGAGGAAGTTCATATTTTAACGGCCAACTGGGAAATAGGAACTTAATAAGGAGAATAAAAAAATCAATTTTATTACTCTTGTCATAAGAACATATTTTTTCATCAAACTGAAGCAGGTTCTTAATTACGAGGTGCATAATTTAAGAAAAACAGCATTTAGGTGCTCCTTTCTGTAGGTTCTTATATCACGCTAGCAAACCTATACGCACTAATGTGGTGGATACGAGTTATAGGGGCGGGGTATTATGCTGGCTTGGTGGGGTATTATGCTAGATGTGGTGGATACGACTTACAGGGGTGGGGTATTATGCTGGCGTGGTGGGGTATTATGCTAGATGTGGTGGATACGACAGATCTGATACGATAGATATGTGGGGATTTAAGGTACTAAAACTTAGCAAGAGTATGGTCACATGACTCCAAATGGGTAAAACAAACTTTAGCCAATTAGGTCTATTGAAAAACTAAAGGTAGTGTGAACACTGAAAGAGTAGCATACTACAGTATAATATCCATATTGAAATGGGCTTCCTGCTACTTCCTGTGAGCCAGAATAATTCATTCACATCCCAGTGAGAATATATTTTTTCGGAAACCGAATCCAATGGCATAATGTTTATGAGGTGCCTAGTCAACTGGCTTTGGGTGCACAAGATAGTCTCAAGGTATCCAAGGTGCATTCCATGACACTCTACACTGGAGTGATTTGAAGTGAAAGTGAAAGAAGAAGTAATTTAATTTAACCCAGGAAAATATTAGTTGTATATATTCAATTTAATCAAATTTCAATAATTGGCTACTGTTTTTACCCAATTTTACACTTGGTAAGCTGAGAAGATTTCTTTTCCACACCAAATATCTTTGGGCATAAGTGCATGGAATGCACCCTGGCAAGGTATCTGTTACCTGTTCGGTAACTTGGATCAGACTGCCAGGTTGGAATCTTTGAGCTGCACACCGAATAACTTTAGGGTACAGTCAAAATGTTTGGCGCACAAATTTTGAAAAAATGGTATGCATTGTGCAACATCAACTGGAATCTCGGAAATTTCTGCTTGAAAACGCTTAAATATTATCGGAAAGCAGCTTCTAAGCAATCTTAAAACATACTTTTGGTGTTAGATTGTATCAGTATCTTTATATTTGGTGCGCAGTTAGCAAACTTTCCATCCTGGTCAGAATGTTTAGTTTCTATGAATATTTAAAAAATGTAGTCCTATAAAAGCTTATAACAAACTATTGGGTAAAAGGATCTTTAAATCAATTGCTAAGCCATTGTTCTATTACTTTGGGGACAATGAACAACCAAATTTCAACCAATAAAGAATTAAGCTTTTTTGGTGAATGTGATCTGTTATGACAGTTGAAGGCTAACTAATCAAGAGAGAGCCCCCCCCCCCCCCATAAAAAGGAAAGAAACTAAAAATAAATCTATTTATTATTAAAACAAAGGTAACAGTGTTTTAACAGACGATACAAATATAATAACCAGATGAGCCTCATAGGTCATCATGTGCGACTTGCGACTGCTGTATTGGTCTCCACAAATTTAAAGTATTGTAAGAGTGGCCTTTTTACATATATATATATATATATATAGAGCCTTATATGACACATAAGCGTACGGGAAGATGCAATCTGGGGGGGGGCTGCCCGATAAAAATTCCATTGTTTTTTTTGCCTGACTTTTTGGGTGGATTTTTGCCCGAAAAAGGCTGATTTTGGTAAATTTTTCCAACGTTAGGGATGAGGCTGCCCTGCCGGCTGCCGCTCTCCCCCCAGCCCCCTGGCTCCTACACCTATGTTACTACATATAGGGGACAAAGGGCAATCTTAGAAAAACATAAACCGAAAAGGCCAACCTATCTATTAAATCTTCTTTATTTATTTGGCTGTAATTCAGATCGACATCATCAATCATGCAAATCTTTTTTGGCCTACCTTTTCAAAATATTGTTTGAGCTGGCTCTCAGTGAGCTGCCCTGGTTTCTTTTCATCTGGTTGCTTGGGTCTTGTCGTGAAAACTTCAGGATGACCTTTGCTTGGAGCCATGTTGGTCTACCAATAAGGTCTTGTGACCAGTGGTGTTGTGTTGCGACAACATTTCAACAGCAACAACAACCACCCCGCAACCACCTGAAATGGCGCGAAATGTCACTCGACCCAGATCCCTGAAAATAAACTCAATTTGAAAAGGCGAAGTAAACAAGATGGACGTCTGCAACTTCTGCCGCCTTGTGCCGCTTTCAAAGAATAAAAGAAGAAGAGGGAGAAGGCAGGGCATTGGAGAACGACAAATGACAATAACGAAGGTTTCAAAATAAGATGGTAAGAATAACGACCAGAGAAATGAATTTCTTATCTGAAAAGCTGAATTTGTGTGCACCAATTGTGTTAATTTTCTAAATGTTGACAATAGTCTGACCTACTTATTTCACTCGCAGGAAAATAAGAGAATGCCAATCAAAATGAGATTTATTTTACTGACAATTTTGGTAAGGATTGATGAGTTTCTTGATATTTTGAGACAAACAAAGTATTTCACAACATTCCCAAGTATTTCACAACATCCCCAAGTATTTCACAACATTCCCAAATGCCTCAAGAAGACAGTTGCACTAAAGATTGTATCAGAGAATTTTTAGTGCTGTATCAGGGAATTTTTTACAATAATATTTTTTGTGTTTCAAAGAACTTCAATAGATGATTCCGGAAAAGATGGCGTCGAGGGGCATTTGACCAAGATGCATTGCGTTTGATGATCGAATTTCTATAGAACCACTATTGATTCCATTATAGGATGAAATGCATCTTGGTCAAATGCCCCCCGACGCCATCTTTTCCGGAATCGTCCATTGCTTTGATTGGACAATTCTCCATGTGACACAAAAATGGATCATGGTTAAAAATTCCCTGACGCTATCTTTAGCGCAATCGTCTATTGCTATGCATGTGTAAACTTTAAAACAATGGAAAATGCACTGCTTGTCTAGCGAAATACTGAAAGATGACTTGCATTGTTTTTCTTACAAAATAAACAACTATTGCAATTTCATTTTTACATCCCTAAAGGACTGCTTGTTAAATTGACATTGCTCAGAAGCAGAAAGTACACTAAATTTGCTGTCTTTTTTAACAAAACTGCTTTCTGACAAACTCATCAATAACTGTGGAAAGGGATGCCCAATTTCTGCACTAAATTGTTTATAACTAACTTGCCTTTTGTTTTGAATCATAAAAGTTTAACAAACACAATTTTGCAAAGTCACACCAAATTATAATCTGACAAATGATACCTCATTCTACTTGATTCAACCGGTAATGGTCCCAGGGGGATGTACGCAAAAAGGTTTGACAGAGATACTCAGCTTATTTGATTGGGTCAGAAATTTGCAATTTTCTTATTTTATAGGTCAAATATTTATCCACTTATTTTGGTTAGCAGATGNCGTTCTCGTTCCCACAGCCAAACACAACGCATCGATCAGGCATTCTACTGCTTTTTAAAATAACTGAACGTGTGATCTGTGGTGTGATGTTAGTGTACCAGTGTACATGCGTTGTGTTTATTCTGCACTTAGATGACTCATCCCGGGATGTACGTAATCGAACTTTCGCCCCAGTCTTTTTAGAGGTGCGCGACTTTTTCCAAGAAACGACCAAAATGGGGCATTTTGAACCCTCATAATTTCGTAATTAGCGCCAATACATTAAAACAAATATTGTCATATCATTTAAATGGTCATGTTGTATCATTTTATGGCAAAAAAAGTTGTGGGTTTACTAACACTTTAACATTGATACTTAAATTCATTTGGATTTTAGAAATTGTTTTGAAGACTGCAAAGTTAAAATTCTGATTGCCTACACTGATGTATACAACTAAGGCTGACTTTTGAGCCCCAAAAACTGTGAGCAAGCTTTCAAAGTCATAAACTTGCTAAATATAACCAACAAGAAAGTTGATACTGACTGACTAGGCTGTGTAAAATATCTTATTTTCAGAGTTTGTAATTAGATGGATTTATTTTGTGGGTTTCCCGTTGGTGATTACTTGTTTCTGGGTCTTGCTGAAAAGCACTGGGCCAAGCCCCCTGTCACTCATATAAGCTCAAGTGCACCCTTGGGGTTAGTATTTATAGTGTTCAAACCTGCAATGTATTTTATGTGTCCTCCAATGATTTGCTCTACGTGTTTAAATTTCCTAGGTTGAATTAATCATGTTGCTGAGAGACTGAAGCTCCTTCATCCCTTTTTAATCTGCGATGGCAGCCTGCCCAAATAGACTGCAAAATCAAACTGTGCACAGTTAAGGTGAGTTGTTTATTTTTCATAGATTTCATCCAAACATCTGGCATTTTATTTATTTTATTCAGAAGCTGAACAGTGTTTAGTTTACACCAAAACTATATGAGAATTGTCATGCCTACTGTTTATCCTAGACTGCCTACATGAGTCTCAGTTCTAAGCATTGAATTGAATGATAGTTATGGCTTCAAACTATGAATAAGATAGATTAAATGTCAAAGGCAGATAACATATTAATAATATAATAATAGTATTATATAAATGATTTATTCTGTCTTGGCAAAATGCAATAGCGATGAGCTAATTAAGACCAACTATACACAATATACAAGTCTAATTAATGCTACAAAAGGCCTACATTTAAAATAAAACTTTTACATAATAATTTACAGCTGCAATCAAAATTTTCGATCAACTTAATATTTCTTTTTAAAATCTCCAATGATTGGGATTCTTTAACTTCTCTTGGCAGAATCTGCCTTAATTTTTGGCTAACAATATAGAAGCTACATGCACTGGCACGGGTGTCGAGATGTGTAGACGTAATGAACAGTGTTAGCAAAAACCAACTCAGATCGTGTTTTTTGGATTTTTATAATGCAGAAAAGAGATTAAATTAGTTATAGAAATTTAGTTTGTTAATATCGATCATTTCTTTCTACATTTATTTGCGATTTTGAGATACAGCTATTTTGGCTAAAAGGTATTGTTTTCATACAGCCTGTGAAGGAACATGCTTTCCTTGAATTCACAGCTTAGGATTCTTCCTAGTTGCTGTCGCTGAAAGCCTTTGACAGAAATAACTGTTTTCGATGCCTCCAATCCTCATTACATCAAAATAAAGGAGATTCTGTCAAACTTCAATAACTGGGGAAGCGATATATCAGGGTATTTTGAAAAAGAACCCTTAGATTTTTAGATCTCGCAATCAATTCGTCTCAACCTTAGAACTATGGAAGAACAAAAGAATGATATTTGAAAGAATGACATCATATCCTGCTCCAGAGAATATTATATCATAGTCGATTATTTAGATTAGAAAATTGTACTACTTTCTGTCCAGCTTCTGAATTCAATAAAGGAAATTCCAGCAGCAGATATATAGATTTGTTCTTTTACTATCAATAGACATTAACGCTAAAAATGGCGGCTCCAAATACTCCATTGTGTTTCGCTGCAAAGCATGCTGGTAAAAAGCTCCCTGGCGACCATCTAACGACGTAAACATTTTGGTCTGCCATTTTGACTAGCTAACTTGAATTCGAATTGACCTTGAATTTGAATCCAACAGGGTTCGAAAGGAAACCTTTCCAAAGCAGAAAAAGTAAAATTTTGATTCGAATTGAAGTTTTAATGAAAAATTCGCGTTCGAATTACAAATTTTCCTATTTGTTTACATTGATTAATTGTTCCGAACTTTACTAGTCGAAATGGCAGACGAAGAATTTTATATCGTTAGGTGGTCGTCAGGGAGTTTTTACCAGCATGCTTTGTGCGGCCGCCATTTTTAGCGTTATTGTCCATAGATCATCACGTTTTCTCTGAAAATCCCCTTTCAACAGACTACCCGAGTGAGTTAGTTTTCCAGGGTTCAGGTTATCGTTTTGGCCCTACTTTGTTTACATTCGAGGCTTGACCAATCACCCGTAGAAATCCTTTTGTTTTTAATCGTTAATCTCTTTGTACTGCCGTGTTAATAAAAAACCATGGATTATACAAAAACAAACAAATACAGTATAGATAATTGCACTATGAACAGAGTTTGTTTTGTACAAAGTAGTGGCTTATATAGTTAAAAAATCAGCATAGGCGTCAAATCTTTAAAAATCATTGCACGATTGGTCATTGCATCCTCCTTTTGATTTAATGGCTTTAATGATTTAATGATTTAATGATTTAATGATTTAATGATTTAATGAAAAGAGGAACTTCAGGTACAGTGCTATATTCATTGGAACTTCTTCATATCTTTAGTATTTTGCCCTTGTTCTGGATCCTGAGATTGACCTTTGTCCAGCATAGCCTCCAAATCTTTGGCATCGTTAAAAAAACAGTGCACGGATAGTTAATGTATCTTCTGTTTGATTTAATGGCTTAAGAGGAACTTCAGGTACATTGCTATATTCATTGGAACTTTTTCATATTTTTAGTATTTTGCCCTTGTTCTGGATCCTGAGATTGACCTTTGTCCAGCATAGCCTCCAAATCTTTGGCATCGTTAAAAAAACAGTGCACGGATAGTTAATGTATCTTCTGTTTGATTTAATGGCTTAAGAGGAACTTCAGGTACATTGCTATATTCATTGGAACTTTTTCATATTTTTAGTATTTTGCCCTTGTTCTGGATCCTGAGATTGACCTTTGTCCAGCATAGCCTCCAAATCTTTGGCATCGTTAAAAAAACAGTGCACGGATAGTTAATGTATCTTCTGTTTGATTTAATGGCTTAAGAGGAACTTCAGGTACATTGCTATATTCATTGGAACTTTTTCATATCTTTAGTATTTTGCCCTTGTTCTGGATCCTGAGATTGACCTTTGTCCTGTATTTTCGAGCATAGGGCTCAAATCTTTAACAAGGTGGGTGTAAAATTCTTTTACATTTTTCTTTGAATTAAATGGCTTGAAAGGAACTTTGCTGTAAATCTGTCATGGAAGTTTTTTCATATGACGACAGATTTACAACTGATACCGCCAATAACGAATCCCTGATTCGTTGGTGGGTTAGCTTTCTCTTTTAATTGCGAGATGCATTTGGGAGCATGGTAAAATTTTCCAGCTGTGTCATCTTTAGTGCAGTCGTCTATTGTATTCAGTATAGAGTAGTTTTCTGTTAGCGTAAAGTAGGGTACAATGTTTGTAATGTAATTGAATTGGTTTATAAAAAAAATATTCACAGCAAAGTAACCTAAGTTCCTTTCAAGCCCTTCAATTCAAAGAAAAAGGTAATAGAATTCTACACCCACCTTTTTAAAAGTTTGAAAGATTTGAGCCCTATGCTGTATTTTCGCTTATAATTCTTTCCTTTGTCAGCACAATTTTGCTGTGTGTGTTAGATTTTCATCGCATTCCTTTCGTGACAAAAACACAATTAATGTTGTAATAAATTCCAATCGATTGCAGCAACAAAACATAGCTAAGACCTCGAAGAATAGATTCTCGATTTTTCGTTATGAACTAAACAGCATGTTACAATAAACTAGTGAACAGAGGAATCAATGGATTTCAAACATTATCCCGCGCGATTATACGAAAACAAATAAATGAAATGAAATCCCTGCGGTCGATGTTATAAGCTACGATTGGCTATGCAGAAAATCCTCTTGATCAGCATGGTCTGACTTTATTGCATTGTCAAGACGCTATGTATTATTGAACTCGCTGTAATGAAAATCTTTCGTCAAATGTTCTTTTAATCAAAGAGTTTTCAAAACATCTTAGAAGCAATAATTAAACTCGTTGGATGGACATACCGACTTTGCTACCTGCTGACTCTATGTAAGACTGATCGATAGCAACCTAATTTGTTTATATGTTGGTTGGTATCTTAGTGAAAATTAAAAGAAATTGTTAATCCGATTTGATCTTGAATTTAGGCCATGGTCATGCAATCAATCGAAAGTTGGTAATGTTATGAAGTTTGGTTCGTCACGTGCGAACTCACAGTCAGGTTTGTGTTTTGTTTTTGACCGTGTTTTTGTTTTTGTATGTTGTTAACTATAGGTGTCAATTTGGAGATACAGTATGAAAGTTAAGAACTTCTACTGAGTGGTTCGAATTTTTCAAGGAGTCAATCCCTCATACACCGTTTAAGCTTGGTTACACAGGTCACACTACAGTGAAAACGCGTTCGAAATTCATTATAAGTACGATGGAAAAGCACGTCGAAATTGTTTAGCTTGGAGATCTTTTCGGCGCCTTTAAAGATGGAATAATGTATTTGGATGGAATCAAGTAGTTTTCATTCCATTTGGAAGCGATAACTGACTAAAAACGCGCTTAAAATGAGTTTAGAAAATGCGTTATTTCATTTACAACCCCAATACAACGCGTTTCACTCTGGTGTGAACCAAACCCTAACGAGCATGTTTTTCGACATATAGTGGCTTCTTTACACTGACTCAACAATTTCTTGATAGAGGAACTCAAATGATAGAGATTTATTCTGGAAAGTGCAACATTCTGTGCAAAATAGCGTTACATTCCACGTTCCTTTTTTTAGTAACCTAAGAGAAGGCACAATTTTATATTTGTATCAAATGACGAAATCTTCAACATAAGAGAAATACGTCTACCCCATACTGTACTCTAGAAATCCCAGCATATAGCGAGTGCGCCAAAAAGTGTCCATGACAGGCCATGATAAATTGTACACTAGCTTTCAGCCCATTTGTAACTTTAGCTGAGCGGAAAAGTCAGCCTGGTGTTGCTGTCAAAGTGTTGCAAAAACAAAGTTACGATTACATGATAAATGTTTCAGCCCGGTTTGCCTGGTTGAAATTTCAGCCCGCTTGTAACTACCAGGGTAGCTTGTAACAAACGGGCTAGGATTTTTAGCTCGGCCAAACAGGCTGACAAATTCCATATAATCGCAAATAATAATTTTTAACCTGGCTGAATTTACTGGAGCATGCGCATTTAATTTTGAAATGATTTCCCATGCAAAATATGGAATTCAGCCTTGGTTGAAACCAACATATAATCGATTCAAACTTCAGCCCGGTTAAAGTTATAAACCGGCTGAAACTCTCGTATAATCAGCCCCTAAGCCGATTTCAAATATTGATGATTTAAACTTTAGTCAAAATGCCAAATAGTTCTGGGAGATTTTTGTTGATTTTTCAACGGCCTACTTCCCGAGCTATAAATGATTCTTTGAAAATTATTGGCTTGGAAGCAGCTAAATTGATCGAGAAACATCAATCAAACTTTGTGAAGACTGAACTTGAAAGGTTAAAGAGAAAACTTGTACTTTTTATTAACGCAAAAACTTTATTGAACTCACAAAATGTGAAGGTTTTTTAATTTTCAATGCGAGAAGTAGGCTGTCGAAAAAAATAGACAAAAATTGCGAAGTATGATTTGGAATTTTTGGCTAGAGATTAAATTATCAATCTTCAAAATTGGCAAAGTGTGCGGTACGATTTATTGTGGCCTTTCAAAAATGGATACTTTTTTATATCTTTTGGACGAAGTTTTTCAACCATAAGTTCAACTTTGAAATCATGCAAAGAAAGACTAGCGAAGAACTAGAAATGAGCGCAAGGTTACTAAAAACTAAGCTACGTATTAATAACTTTACATTTAACAAAGTTTTCAAATTGCGATACGTTCAGCTGACAGCACAGATATGTTAATCCAATTATCCCAATTATCCCAATTATCCAATCATCCAATTATAATTCGGATTTGTCTTAGTCTTACTGTGTAATGAAATTTGAGGATATATGTAGTTATAAGTCTTTACGAAAATCGACGAAAATGAAGACTTGTCGCAAGTCCGAGTTATAAGTAGCTGTTTGTTTTGATGTACTGTAAAAAGCCACGAATAAGAAAGAACCTTTAACTTTCCAAATCCGCCTTACTTAGGTTCTTATAAAATTGGTAGCGAATGCGAATCAGTGTGTTTGGTTGTTGTCTGGAGTTTCTTAAGCTTTAGGACCAAACATGGTTTAAAATTTCAATGAAATTGTATGTATTTTTATTCAATACGTTCAGCACAAAATTCTTAGTTCTGGTTGAAATTTTTAGATTCAGTCTTTACTCCTTTCCCTTTAACAGAGGATGCTCTTTCATTTTTATTTTTATTAATTTTTTTTTAATCCAATGCAATATTACATTACTACAATATACGATACTAAGATACTACAATATTACAAATACTACAATACTGCAATGCTACAATACTACAATATTGCAATATTACAGCAATTACTACAAGGACATTATTATTATTATTATTATTATTATTATTATTATTATTATTATTATTATTATTATTATTATTATTATTATTATTATTATTATTATTATTATTATTATTATTATTATTATTATTATTATTATTATTAATTTATTTAAAGTTGGCTTTTCTAATGAAATGAAATAGCTAAAAGCTATTTAAGGCCAACTGAACTGAAAAGAAACTCTAATTTACAATGAAAAACCCTAAATTACAATACAAGCAAATTAATATAAAAAACCTAAATCTTTGATAAAAACTTTACACAATCTGCAGGTGCATGAAACACCATTCCACTGCTTTATTCTCCTTTTAAATTCCTGGAGTGTGCTGCATTCTTTCAAAAAGCTTGGGAGCGAGGACCATAAAAGGCAGCCTCTATACTGAATATTTTCTGTACCATATGTTGTTGTTCTTACTTTCGGCAGCTGCAAATGACTTTCATGACATGACATAGAACAAGACAGGACGATACCACAAAGGTTTGTGAGCATGCGCTGATTTAAGTAAAATCAGCGATGTAAATTTCTCTTTCGTCATATGCAGTTTAAATCTGCCCAAAGATTTCAGCTCAGTTTTACAAACAAGAACCTTTATTCAATATTAGCATGAATATAGTTCTTGTTTAAAGGCCTAATATTTCAACTGTCAGCCTGAAAGTTCATATAAGACATAAGATCCTTAGGGATCGGTCATTATTTCCTCCCGGGGAGGGGGTGGAAGACATCTGGGAGGGGGACCAAACTATACTCACTCAACCAGAGGAGGGACGAAAAATAAAGCACATTTTAAGGAGGGGGTGGGAAAAAACTGTAAGGTAGATCCTGTTATTTTCTGTCTTAGTTCTTCAGTTTCCAAGTAAAACCTTGTTCATTTAAAACACTAGTTCTTCTTAAAGTACAAGTTCTTGCTTAATCCATCCGCTCTGTGCTTTTTTCTCATCTCATCTGAAATGGCTTTTTTGCTCATGTACTAACAGCTGTGACGATGTAAATCTTCATGCAATGGAAATCATGACAGTATAGTGACACCTTTACCATATATGCAGGTATTGGGAGGGGGGTTGAAAAGTTTTTCTGCAATATTGGAGGTGGGACCAACATTTTCAGGTAAATCAGAGAGGGGGAACGAAAAGTCCATCAAATATTTGAAAATGTCTTCCACCCCTTTCCCTGCAAGAATTAATGACCCACCCCTTATTCGCGGGTTTTTACTGTAGTATAACTGTTGATGACTTTCTTTATAGGCGAAAATATAATAGATAAATAATTCTAGTACCATAAAATAGCGTAGATGTATAAGATAGCGTAGATCTATATTTTATACATCTACGCTATTTTATGGTACTACAATTATTTATCTATTATATTTTCGTTTCATTGTTAATGGTACCACACGCAACAAACACATTTTTATTGAATTTCTTTATAGGCCACCTCCAACGAAATCTACTTTTCAAATATCCTTGTGGTATGAACACAGTTTTGTTTCTTTGCTACCAGGTGAGTCAAAAATGTTGTCTATTGTTTTGAAAATCTTACGGTGTGACCCGTTTGAACAATCACTATAATTTGATTCTGCAAAGCATCTTAATGTTTCATTTGTACCATTGTGTTAATGAATAAACTGATTTTTAGGCTTTGTTTCCATATAAATGCACAAACAATGTTCTTGTATGCGTGTTTCTCAATATTACATTAAAACATACAAAAACAGTACAAATAATTGTACTTTGAAAAGAGTTTAATTTTATACGACGTTTCGGGCATAAACCCATTATCAAGCGAAGTAAGATTAGTAGAATGTAGGATGAAAGAAGAGTAGATTCGAAAGATTAAGATCGAAGGATAGGGAATCGATGTGACGCAAATGAGAGAATAAAAGGATAGGTAAGCATGTAAGAAAAAGGAAGAGAAAGAGTAGGCTGGAATAAAATCATTGTAAATAATTAAATTGTTTGTTAAGTCCTGCAGGGAAAAGAGTTCCAAGTTTGAAAATTATTCGCTTCTCCAAAGTCTTTCTTTTAGTACTGTCTGTGGGTGCAAAAAGGAGGCCAAGAATAATCATATCATCAGTTGAGTGGTTGGGTAAATTGAAGTGTTTAGAGATGTTGCTATCGGGGTCATTTTCATGTTGCTCGTTGAGATGGATCTTATGTCTAACATTGCGCATATGCTCGCCGAATCTGTTGTTGATTTGGCGAGAAGTTTCCCCGATATATAAAATGTTGCATTTGGTACAGNACAGCCCAGCTTGCCTCCTTCCTTGACAGCATCTTCACGCCAATAAATCAACAGCTACCCACATTCATCAAGGATACTTCACATGCCCTTCGTCTCTTCAAAGAATTCAAATTCACTGGCCCAAACAGACATTTATTTACCATGGATGTTAAATCATTATATACATGCATTCCTCATGCTGATGGATTAAAAGCCCTCAAATTCTTCCTTGAACAACGCCCTAAGCAAGATCCACCAACAAATACTCTTCTTCGCCTTGCTGAACTCGTCTTAACTACAAACGCATTCTCATTCAACGGCAGTTTCTATCTTCAAACTTCTGGTGTTGCAATGGGGAGTAAACTTGGCCCTAGCTATGCCTGCCTCTTCGTTGGACATCAGGAACACCTTGTCTGGAATTCCTACAATGGCCCAATACCTTGCCTTATCAAGAGATATATGGATGACATCATCGGTGCAACATCCCTTCCGCTTGAAGACCTGCAAAATTTCATCGACTACACCAACAACTTCCACCCGGCTCTCCAATTCACTCACAACATTACAGAACAAAGCTTGCCCTTTCTTGACATCCAACTTACGATTGAAAATGACACAATTGCAACTTCAATTTATTATAAAAACACCGATGCACACAGTTTCCTTGATTACAACTCATCCCACCCAAGAAAATGCAAAGAATCCATTCCCTACTCCCAACTAAGACGTCTGCGCCGTATCTGTTCCAACGATGAAGATTTCCAGTCAAAAGCCAAAGAAATGACAGCATTTTTTCATACTAATAATTATCCTCAAAAGATCACCACATCAGCCCTCGACAAAGTCAACAACCTCTCACAAGACGACGCCCTGCTACCAGTTGACAAAAATCAATCTAACAACAGAATTCCTTTTACACTTACTTATCATCCACTAAATAACAGAATCAAGAATATAATCTACAACAATTTCCAGTTATTAAGCAATGATTCCAAAACCAAACAAATATTCAATGCCCCACCCCTTATGGCCTTCCGGAGAGACAAGAACATCAGAGATTCCCTTGTGCGCACAAACCTTCGATCGTCAGACTCTCCCGGTACACTCCCTTGCAATCACCACCTCTGCCAAACATGTACCCACGTCAACCCAATAACAACAATCACCAACGGAAACAAAACCTTCACCATCAAAGCCTGTTTTACTTGTTCTTCATCAAGCATCATCTACTGTATCTCCTGTACCAAATGCAACATTTTATATATCGGGGAAACTTCTCGCCAAATCAACAACAGATTCGGCGAGCATATGCGCAATGTTAGACATAAGATCCATCTCAACGAGCAACATGAAAATGACCCCGATAGCAACATCTCTAAACACTTCAATTTACCCAACCACTCAACTGATGATATGATTATTCTTGGCCTCCTTTTTGCACCCACAGACAGTACTAAAAGAAAGACTTTGGAGAAGCGAATAATTTTCAAACTTGGAACTCTTTTCCCTGCAGGACTTAACAAACAATTTAATTATTTACAATGATTTTATTCCAGCCTACTCTTTCTCTTCCTTTTTCTTACATGCTTACCTATCCTTTTATTCTCTCATTTGCGTCACATCGATTCCCTATCCTTCGATCTTAATCTTTCGAATCTACTCTTCTTTCATCCTACATTCTACTAATCTTACTTCGCTTGATAATGGGTTTATGCCCGAAACGTCGTATAAAATTAAACTCTGTTCAAAGTACAATTATTTATACTGTATTTGTTTGTTTTTTTGTTTCCATATGATCGTTACGATCGCTTGGATCATTTCGATTTCAATCGCTGACATTGGATCGCTGGGATTGCTGGAAAAAGTGTTTCCATATAATCGCTAGGGTCGCTCAGATCGCTGGAAAGTCGCAGTTACTGGCTCCTGCGAGGGCAGCTTGCATTCTTCTTCTTACATTTGGATCGTTGCGATCGCTGCGATAATAGAGCAAGTTTCTATCCCAGCGATCCCGATTGTTGCGATCGCTAGGATCGTTCGTGTATGTTTCCAAAAGATCGCTGGGATCGTTGGGATCGCTGGAGTCGTTCACAACTATCCATACGATCGTGGCGATTATATGGAAACCAGGCTTTAGAGATACAACATAATTTAATGTCGTTATGGCGTAATCTCGTTATGGCGTACTCGCTCTCGCTTATAAAGTTTTTTCGGATATACCTTACCATAGTTTAGGAAAATCCCTCATAATTTCACAACGGAGTGGCCGATTTCAGTCAGGTAAATTTTAAAATCGATTTGAACATGTCCACCATAAAATAATATATTTGCCAATATTATTGCCTTGATATGCAGAGAGGAGTGGCCTTGCAATCGGGGATTGTATTTATTGACTCACCCTGTATCTAAATCGCTTAGATGAGGAGGCACCCTTTCTTTCTTATCCAAACAAGGAGAACGAACAGCAGATATGATACATCCGCAACTCCTCTGATCCACGGTCTTGGATGGCCAACAGCCAAGCAGCTTATTTTCAAAGAAACAGGTTCACTTATGTATAAGTCCTTAAATTCGCTGGCTCCTAATTATTTGTCGTCGATATTCACTAGATGCTCTGACAGTAGTGAAAGAAATCTACGCTCGACGGATTTGAATCTGAAAATACCGTTGCTCAAAACAAAAATAGGTCCAAAATCTTTCTGCTACAGAGGATCGCGGATAAAGCTAGTAAATTAGCTCCCTCTCTACATGCGTTCAAAAATCTGCTCTAAAAAGTCGGATTACGTAGCTTTCCTTTGCGTTTTACTTTATTTCACTTTATTTTGTATAAATTATTGACTTTTGTAAATAAATGATGTTGTAACTAATTTTCTTTTCATAACTTAGATTTTTAACAAGTCCGTTTGAAAACCAGATATAATTTTGAAACTTATTCAACCTGCATAAATATTTTAAATGATGATGATGATGATGATGATGATGATGATGATGATGATGATGATGATGATGATGATGAAACATGAGTCATCGTGATCTTTGGCGCAATCTATATTTAAAAAGCGGAATTTAGTCTCAGACCGTAAAACGATAGTTTATCTATAATTAATATATTTTGATTAGCTGGTTTACCAGATGCTTAGTTTTCCTTAATACTTAAAAAGCATAACAATACAGACTTTACAAAGTTTCAAGTGAAGCTGTTACCATCTTTGAAAAGGACTTTATTTATTGGGTTGCCTCCCTTCAAATATTTAGACATCAATTAGTGTGATTACTGGCTTTTGATAGAGGTCGAAACTTAAACAATTTCGTGTTTCTACGTAATATTTAGCTAACTGTCAAAGCATTTCACAGTTTTTGACAGAGTTAAGTTATCTAAAAGTACTTAAATAATTGACGTAATGACGTTACGACATTCGGAGGCGTAGGAACCGGGGGCATGTGCTCTCCCAAGATTTTGCAATAAACGAAAAAGTACCCTTTTTGTTTCCGGAAGTGCCCCTTTTAGCTTAATGAAAAAGTGCCCTCGAAGTGTCGTGCCCCCCAAGTTTAAGATGCTTCCTACGGCCTGACGATACCACCAACTGTTTTCGTTGAACAGTAAAGCAAACCTGCCTATTTTAGATTCATTCTCTGAGCATGTAGAAATATGTGCCCTATTACCCAGCACATGAGCCCCTGTCGCCCCCTCGGCTATCAGCTCATGGTTTTGTGCGATTTGAAACAAAAAGTTGCTAAAAAACTCAAATTGCTCCTAAAATTCAAACTCCGCTTTCCAAGGTCTTTCGATTGATGCCTAACTTGTGATAGGCTTCTTCATAATAGTGTGCGAGGACATTTAATAGGCCAAGTGCCTGGAATTTTGAATAGACTTTAATTTCTTATTTTTTATAGAAAAATCGGAAAAGATCTTGATCAATAAGAAAAAAAAGCGGGGGAAAATATACCAATATCAAAGTTGACTTTTAAGCAAAACATTTCTGTTCGAACAAAATCAAAATTTGTTGGTGCACGTTTTCCAGCAACTTTTGCAATTGTTAAACTGCTTTTTAGACCTCCTGGTAGACATTAAGATACAACAGTACATGAAATACCAAAGTTGAAAATGTAACATCGTGACAATTAAACATCAAATTATACTTTTCAAAAAAATTGCTTTGTTATAAATTAAGATAATATTGCATCCACAAACCGATCAGTAATGACCGAATTTTTTATGGATTTGGCTAAAAAGACCAACACTAACTGTCTGACATTTAAAAGGCATTTGACCACTACAGTATACCTGAGGTGTTTAGAAATACAACACGAGACTTGGCATGATTTTATTGGTTAAAGATTTGATAGGTATCAAAAGATACTGGCTCCATGCCACGTTTAATAGTTTAATGGCTTTAATCACCAAACTAGACTTATCAGGAAATTTTAATAGAAAGTTAAGATAATATGCCCGATCTTTTAGCAAAATCTTCAGAATTTTCAGTTCTTTGGCTAATTGGAAAAGATGCCTATTTAGCTGCTTGGCAATTTTTTTATTTTTATATATAATCCTATAAAAATTTACAATACATATTACTTACTAACTACACTACTTACAAAATACTATACGATACTGCTAGAACGATACCCCGGTGAGCAATAAACTGTGACTACCCCGAGGCCATTACATAGAGGTGAGAGAAAAAAGAAAAACAGATATAAACTACTAAAATCTGTCTCAAATTAGACGTCACGTGAAACTGTCCGCGGAAAAAACAATGGAAGTGTTTGGCAATTGATCTTGAAATAGAATTTTTCTAGATGTTTGGAGATAATTTAAGATTCTGTAAAAGCTTTTAGCAGTAATGACATAATTTTGACTAAAGAGACTAAAATTGACTGTTAGACATGCATCAAATCATCAAACCGTTTGCAGGAATTTTGATAGAACGTTAAATGATTTGCGCTATCATTAGCAGGATTGGCTAAATTTTTATTGATTTGACTTTTTTTCTGAGATGAAAATTAACTGTTTGACATACATCAAATCATCAAACCATTTGCAGGAATTTTGATAGAACGTTAAATGATTTGCGCTATCATTAGCAGGATTGGCTAAATTTTTATTGATTTGACTTTTTTTCTGAGATGAAAATTAACTGTTTGACATACATCAAATTATTAAACCATTTGCAGGAATTTTGATAGAACATTAAATGATTTGCGCTATTATTAGCAGGATTGGCTGAATTTTTATTGATTCGACTTTTTATCTAAGATGAAAATTAACTGTTTGACATACATCAAATCATGAAACCATTTGCAGGAATTTTGATAGAACGTTAAATGATTTGCGCTATCATTAGCAGGATTGGCTAAATTTTTATTGATTCGACTTTTTATCTAAGATGAAAATTAAGTGTTTGAGATACATCAAATCATGAAACCATTTGCAGGAATTTTGATAGAACGTTAAATGATTTGCGCTATCATTAGCAAGATTGGCTAAATTTTTATTGATTCGACTTTTTATCTAAGATGAAAATTAATTGTTTGACATACATCAAATTAGTAAACCATTTGCAGGAAATTTGATAGAACGTTGAATGATTTGCGCTATCATTAGCAGGATTGACTAAATTTTTATTGATTCGACTTTTTATCTAAGATGAAAATTAACTGTTTGAGATACATCAAATCATGAAACCATTTGCAGGAATTTTGATAGAACGTTAAATGATTTGCGCTATCATTAGCAAGATTGGCTAACTTTTTATTGATTTGACTTTTTATCTAAGATGAAAATTAACTGTTTGACATACATCAAATCATCAAACCATTTGCAGGAATTTTGATAGAACAGTAATTGATTTGCGCTATCATTAGCAAGATTGGCTAAATTTTTATTGATTTGACTTTTTATCTAAGATGAAAATTAACTGTTTGACATACATCAAATCATCAAACCATTTGCAGGAATTTTGATAGAACGTTAAATGATTTGCGCTATCATTAGCAGGATTGGCTGAATTTTTATTGATTTGACTTTTAATCTAAGATGAAAATTAACTGTTTGAGATACATCAAATCATGAAACCATTTGCAGGAATTTTGATAGAACGTTAAATGATGTGCGCTATCATTAGCAAGATTGGCTACATTTTTATTGATTTGACTTTTTATCTAAGATGAAAATTAACTGTTTGACATACATCAAATTATTAAACCATTTGCAGGAATTTTGATAGAACGTTAAATGATTTGCGCTATTATTAGCAGGATTGGCTAAATTTTTATTGATTTGACTTTTTATCTAAGATGAAAATTAACTGTTTGACATACATCAAATTATTAAACCATTTGCAGGAATTTTGATAGAACGTTGAATGATTTGCGCTATTATTAGCAGGATTGGCTAAATTTTTATTGATTCGACTTTTTATCTACGATGAAAATTAATTGTTTGAGATACATCAAATCATCAAACCATTTGCAGGAATTTTGATAGAACATTAAATGATTTGCGCTATCATTAGCAGGGTTTGCTAAATTGTTTAATGATCTTGTTTTATCTAAGATGAAAATTAACTGTTTGACATACATCAAATCATCAAACCATTTGCAGGAATTTTGATAGAACATTAAATGATTTGCGCTATCATTAGCAGGGTTTGCTAAATTGTTTAATGATCTTGTTTTGTATAAGATGAAAATTAACTGTTTGACATACATCAAATCATCAAACCATTTGCAGGAATTTTAATAGAACATTAAATGATTTGCGCTATCATTAGCAGGGTCTGCTAAATTGTTTAATGATCTTGTTTTGTATAAGATGAAAAGTCGTTATATATTAGATTTCTCAAGAAATGTTGTTAGAATTGAAGATGCAAACTGGAAACTAGGATAAAATGGTCTGTAAAATAGATCTTTTTGCAACAATCACCTACTTTTTTGTTGGTTTGACTGTGGTAAAATCCCGTATTGATTTATAAGAAAAAGAACGACGAGAAGCTTCATTTGTTCAATATTTATTGATAACAGTTTACACAATATTTCGCTGTAAATCCATGCAGCATCATCAGGTGAATGAGTAAAATTGCAAACATCTAAAACCTATATCACCGTATTGATTTGATTTCTTAGCTTTAATGAAATTTGTTATTTGACAAGCAAACATCAAATTCATCCAGGCGGCATGACATCACAGCAGCGTTGAAAACACGACACCATCTTGTTTTGGGGTAAATCTTCAGAAAATTTGTATAGGTTCCTACTGGAAAATTTCAAAAAAGTTGCATAAAATTGATACTATATTCTCCCTCGTGATAGTGAGTAGAGAAAGGATAGGTAGCAATTGTCAGTTAGACCTAAACCTGTGAAATAATTACACGAATAAGCTGTTCTTCAAAGCAAACAACAAATTTAGTCCAAGAAAGCTGTGAGAAACTCGCCTTTGCGACGACAATTTTGTAAGCAGCGCCACAAACTCCATCAGTTGTAAGTTGCTCGTCGGTTCTTTGAAGTCAACCATCCTTTTCGACGTTCGCCTATCTATCTGCTAAAGTTTTTGAATGATTTGAACAGTTTCCAAGCTTTTAAAATGGACTTATTTCGATAGATAAATGAGACACTCTCGAAATCCCAGTGTGACGTTATTTTTGTAATGGCTTCATTCACTCCAAGTCTGATTTTCGAGCACGAATTGATAAAGTCACGTGACATGTCCCTTGTGTGAATAAGATCTTTAAACAATTGTGTAAGGATTGAAGATGCAAAACGTTTAGCAGGATTGACTGATTTCTCTTCTCTTTGGTAGATGGAAAGAGACGATATTTAACTGTTTCATAATCAATCCTAAAGCTACAGTACACTTTGAAGAAATTTTGTAGAAATTAAGATAAACTAATATGTGCAAACTTCTAGCAGTGCTGTCGGAATTTTCATTCACCAAAGTTGGAGATGAACTGTTTGACAATTAAGTTATCAAAGTAGGCTCCCCGAGAAGTTTTTGTAAAATTTAAGATAAAATAATATGTGCAACCCTTTTAACAGCAATAACCATCAGTTTTGGAGATTAAGATTTAACAATAAATTATACTTTAATTAAAATAAGACTTTTTGGAATCAAATTTATCTGCGCATCAATTTCACTCGCTCGCCGCTTCTTGGTGTTTGCTTTTTCCTTCGAAAACGCGCCCTTTATGAGTTTTGTTTTCAATTTGTAATTTGATTTTAACCAGCAGAATCTCACGTATTTATTCTCTTTGACATTTGTAGCAATAGACCGCTTCTGAGAGTGAAGATTTTAATTTCGAATCTGAATTCAAAGCAGACCACTCAGTCAACATTTCTAATCAAACAGATGCTAGAAAGCTTTCACATGTTTGATACAGAACTTATCTGTAGTAGGTCGACAGATAAGAGACAGGTTGTCAACGAACACAATGTATTAAAGTATATTAGTTAGTCTCAAGATACAGGGCACTGGTCAAATGTCTAGCTGGGTCAGTCGAGTCTCTTTTCTCTGGCCGCCATCTTTAACCTTCCTTCCCTGTCCCGCCTCGCTTCGGTCCTACGCCTCCGCATCGCTAGTTCGGTCATCACATTATCATTTTCTAATTTGTTTATTTGATATTTATGACATACGATTAGCTGTGACATTGCAGACGAAAATTCCATACAGCAAAGAAATTGCGCCTCTCTTAAGCCTGGTTTCCATATGATCGTTCCTGTCGTCCCCGTCGCTGGTAAATTTTTCAGCGACACGAACGCCCCGAACGCCAGTAGCGA